>CM026292.1:2507714-2891601 GCA_014851415.1 Cnaphalocrocis medinalis
TGAACCAAAAGATTGGAGGAACCTCTGGTGAACCTCAGTCCACCCATCTCTTTTTAACTTCTTTTGTGGGAAGAATGACATGAATGAAAAGAGGGTGCATTAGACTGGTCTATCGCAGCCCAAGATCGGAGTAGATGGAAAAAGGGTAGGCAGCCGTTCGCCCTGTAATGGGGCATGATGGGCTCATAGTAATACTAATTTAAAAAATACAGTAGTTGAGATAGCCGGCTGGTGTCACATTAAGGAGACTCCAGCCACTATTATTGTAATGTAAGCATTATGTGAATAAAGATTTTATTTATTATTATTATTTTATTATAGCGAAATTATAGATAGTCAACCCCCCACCACGCATGCCTTCCAAACGTCCGGGACATAATTTGCCCGTGGTTCTAAAAACTGAACTGAACCGGCGTGAAGCAGCCCCTGTGCTGTGTTTCACTGAGTGAGTGAGGGTACCGGAGGCCCACCCGGGGGGGAAGGGGATAAAAGGTTGGCAGCGCACTTGTCACTCAACTGGTGTTGCCAGTGTACATGAGCGGCGGCAATTGCTTACCATCAGGTGATCCGCCTGACTCGTCTGCTAACTATCACATAAAAAAAAATCTGACAAACATAATAAATATAATAGCGGCTAAACATAAAGTTCGTACTATTTCACGGTAGCAGATATACTAACACAGTACTTTTACTATGTCTTAGATTGTTGCCTGTGCGTATGCTTGTCACGTGCCCTCCACAAGGGACGGGATTCGACACCCGTTTATCAGATGTGTGTTCCGGTCGTTTTCTACCTCTTTCCTTATATTCCTTCGTTTCAAAACAAGTTGTTAAATCAATGTGTCGGAGCGAAAGAGACTTAGCTGATAGAAATACTTTTTAACTCTTTGTGTTCTTTAAGAATACCTAAAGAACAAATAACTGATTACTTTTTCAGAAGTAGAGCTATGCTAGCTCAACGGATAAGAACGGGACCTTTCTAAAGTTAGGTGCAAATCAAATCATACATCTTTAGATTCTTCAAATGGCGGTGAGGGAAATTATCTGAGGAAAACTGCACGTTCCGAATAGTTTTACAAACTATAGAGTTTATTATACTATAGAGACGACAAACTAGCAAGCGGGTTGCCTGATGTAAGTTAAATAATCACCGCCACTCATCTGCGCGATCAAAGAAGTCCCTGATGCGTTGGCGACCTTTTAGAAAGTTTTTTTGCAAAATAAGACTATTTGTATCTGTATGATTGATAATTCGTCGTAAAATCCTACTTCTAGATATTACACTATGTGAGTACCTACAAGTATTGTGTTTTAGAACTTAGCTTTAAGCGCTAGTACAACTCTAACAAAACAATTGCAAGCGCTACCTCATTCTAGATTTAACCAGGTAATGCGCTCGCGTCACCCTTATACCTCCTTTTAGAACAAACACGTAAACTAGTTTTCAACCATTAGTAAAACAAGGCGATGTGCGCTTTAATTCAACAGTACTAACTGTAATTAAGCACAAATGGAACTACATTATTCCTTCAGCTCTGCTAAGAGAATTCTAAGTGAGGTGACCGATCACAGACTAAGCCACCAGTGACGACTACGAGTGACTGACGCACTCAGAGTAGCTTATTAACTTTAATTAATTGTCACTTAAAAGAATTAAAGGTCATTTAAAAACGCATAAAGGCTATCTATCCATCATCATCAGCGACCCACACTCGTCCATAGCTGGACATAGGTCTTCCCTAATGCACGCCACCGCTCCCGATTTTCGGCCACTCTCATCTTGCCCACACCAGCCAGCCCTCGAAAGTCATCATCCCATCTTTTCACTCCAACACTGCGCTTACCAAGTCGCGGTCTCCATTCAAGGACTTTGTGGCTCCAACCATAACTAAAAAATATCTATCTATAATTAAGATAAAAAAATAATAATCACACAAATCCTCGTAGGTGCTCGTATATTGAACGGGTTCCGTACTAATAGGTTAAGCACTTGTGTTACAGATATCAAAGTTAACACAAACTCAGGAAATAGACACTAAAAAAATACAAATGCTTATCTCACGAATTTTTGTCCAGGGTCCCCACCCTATGGCGATACCCACGATTAATGGCGATCGAACCTCAATTGACCCACGATCTATGGCGATATTCGATGAAGAAAATTCGTCCTCAACCTATGGTTGCGTCAAATGATGACCAAAAGTGGCCCAGTGTGCCACCTGTTTGTAGCGTAGCCGGTAGTTAACAATTTTCATCAGGAAAGTTTAAACCGTGGGGATGTTGGTGACCTGAGCTTAAATATTTAGCCTTAGTTAAGCAACAAGTTGGCGTATATGTCAACGGAAAATAGTCCAAACCGTAAGTTGATCAATTTCCTAGGAAGTTGATTGACTTTAGGAAAATAGCGAGCTGGAGTTAAAATTAATTATTTAAACGGTAAGGACAGGTTAGGACTTACGGGTTACCATCCCACATCGGCTGGTGGGCTGTGGGGTCATCTAACCTATTTTCGAAAATAAAATTAAGAGCAACTGTGGCTCCAAGCTGGTACGCTTAAAAGACTGGTACATTCAAGTACCAAGTACCAGTCTTATAAAGTAGAATACTTGTAGTAGAAGATTTTCAAGTGCCAATGGGCAGGGCACATTACAGACGGCCGTCAGGCTGGAAAGGTCTTTGAGTGGAGGCCGCGTGCAGGAGGCCACAGCCGTGGCAGGCCTCCCATCAGTTGGACCGACGATCTAGTGAAGGTCGCGGGAGTCCCTTGGATGCTGGTGGCACAGGACCGATCTGTGTGGAGAAAATTGGGGGAGGCTTATGTCCAGCATTGGACGGCTATGCGTAGCTGAAATGACGTAGCATAACTATAGGATATACAACTCGGAGGAGGGGCATTCATCATCATCTGTCTGTATCTTGATCCTGCAAAGAATGCATTGGTCCAATAGTTCATTCCACAGTCACATCGTCTGTTTCATTTAAAAGCCTTTATACAGCTTCCTTACAGCCATATTCCCCTCAGAGTCCCCCATTACGTCTCCAGTCACGTCCGGGTGCACATGTTGATACAGTCCACCAACGGTTGATACACACCCCAAATACGTAATCAACTTAGCTGTATTAAGGTTCTATTAGCGCTATTGGATGCATAACGACTGAATCGCCCAATTTTGTGACCGCTTTGGGAGTTCAGTGGCTCCGATAAAGGCGGGTAAAGAGGTGTTTTGTTAGTGATAGGAATTTAATTATGGTTCTATTTGCTATGGCGGGAGAATGGCTTCGGATATATAGATAGATACCCTTTTTTGCACTTAAAATATTTAGGGACTTAGTTTAACAAAATTTAATTTATAATTTGTGACAAATTGGTTTTAGCGGAGCCAACCTCCGAGGCAGCTATATAATTAGCTGATATTTTTAAGACATAAACGGTCCTCTCGTCCCGTGCTGTATGTAACTATTATTCGAAAGCTTTGTAATCTCGGTTAAGTTTCGATAGGGCTGACATGTGTATGAACACAAAAGCCTTTAAATTAAATAAAGAAATAAAACTTTTTTTTTATACTTAGGACAATCAAGGTGACCTCACTCCGCCTGATGGTAAGCGGCCGTGAGATCCAAATATGAATCTTATTGGTAAAATATAAAATAAAAAAAAGATATCATCACTTCAAAATCGTCGCATCAATTCCCGCCTATAATAATAATCGTGTGTGAGAAAATTGAAAAAAATTTAAGAAATCGTATAAGTTGAAGAAGATTTTACATAGATTGCGTTAAATTTTGTTAAGCCTAGTTATTTAGAGGGCAAAAAGGCAGACGTACGTTCACCTTGCGTGTAATGAGGCTTCGGAAAATTCTTTGGCGACGATTCAAGACTTGTAGAGCCAAGAGTGGTTGAAAATTTATGTCTAGAATAAGTTCTGCAAGGGTGAAACTGACTGTACCAAAGCCAAAGGTTTATCAAAATGTGCGAGAATAATTCAATGATGTGCATAGTAATGTTACTCGTAATGCCGAAGCAAAAAGAAGAAGAATTCTTCTTCATCGTATACTGAGTGGAGACCATTTTTTTTAATGTGATAGGTAGTAGGCGAGTAGGCGGATCACCTGATGGTAAGCAATTGCCGCCGCCCATGGACACTTGCAACACCGATACAAGTTCAAATTTTTTGTCATAAGTTTAAATGTTGATTTTCTTTTTGTTATTTTGTGTTATTTTGGTACCAAATAAACATTTCTTTTTTCTTTCTTTCTTCTTGCTTCGACGGCCTCGATGGCGCAGTGGCTAAGGTGTTCGCCCAAAGCGCGAAAGGTCCCGGGTTCAATTCCCGGTAAAGTCAATTTAGAAAACTAAATTTTATCATTTTTCTTGGGTCTGGGTGTTCTGGGTTGACGCCCCCAGTTAATTATCGTCACCTGGTACTCATAGTAAAAGGGTTGCCCTAGTTTGAGACCAGGTTGATTGATGGATTGACTGGCGCATTTCTTTATTTATTTATTATTTAGAATGTTAATGCCGAAGCAAGAAGAAGAATTAAGAGGGTAAGGGAGTAGAGAGTGCACCTGTGTTTGCGCACCCACTTAAGCACTAAATATCATTCATGCGTGGCTGATTGTTAAGATTAGCCGCTGTAGCCGAATACCGGTTGGATTTATTTTATGACTAGTGGCCGCCCGCAACTTCGTTTGCGTGATCTTTATGACTCTTGACTTAAAGATGATTATTTAAATAAAAATAAAAAATATATTACTTATTATAAAATGTTCGTTTATAGGTTAATAGATTTTTAAGGGCGGCTTATTGATAGTTTATACGAACTGCTAAGGAATGGAACAACTTGCCGGCTTCTCTGCATTTCCAGAGAGCTACAATTTGGGTGTGAATAGGCTTCTTCTGGAAAGCACGCTACATCTTAGACCTCAATTGTCACTCTCCATCAGGTGAGATGAGGTCAAGTGCAAACCCATTTAATATTTAAAAAAAAATGATATCAACTTCTAATGAAAGTAACCCCCAAATTATTTTTTATTCCATTAGGGGATGTAAGTATTCTATTAAAGTTTGAATCTTATATTTTATCCATCAATTCTGTCATAGAATGTGTATGCAAAAGTTGAAGTCGATTGGGCCAAGGAATCACGTAGTCCCATGAACAAACTTGGAACCCCCTTTTCGCTCCATTAGGGGTTTAAGTTCGGAATATCCTTCCTTATAGGATCTCATCCAAAAATGCTCATCACATTTGACAATTTTCCATTCCATTTCATTCCATATTTGCTATAGTGGAGCTGGGCTCTTAGAGTTCCACACCAGATGTTCCATGATCTTTGATTTTTTTTCATGGCATCATAAAATGCTCATCAATCTGAACAACTTTTGTTAAAGTGCCATTGACCTACCTCTTATAGTTTAGCTGGGCTGTTGTGGTTCTACATCAAGATGCTTGGTCTTCAAAATATAATATATCCTATAAGTTGCCCTGATATTACAGCTATACAATAAAATAAGTTTCGTTCGAATTGGTTCAGTAGTTTCCGAGATTAGCGCGAACAAACAGACAAACAGATAACAGACAAACAGACAGACAAAAATTTTAAAAAATCATTGATTCATGTTCTGTTACTGTTTTTTAGTCGTCCTAAGTTATTTTGAGATAAATATCTTCAATGTACAGACACAGCTTTTTTACATTTTTATTATATGTATAGAATAGATGTGTGGCTGTCTGTTATGGCGTTAAACAACGTGTGCTCCTTCCCATTTCTTTTCACTTCATCATCATCATCAGCCTGTCTCAGTCCACTGCTGGACATAGGCCTCCCCCAATGTTCGCCATTTCACCCTGTCTTCGGCGAGACGCATCCAGTCTATACCAACGGCTTTTCGCAAATCGCCACTCCATCTAGCCGGAGGCCGTTCCACACTACGCTTCCCGAGTCGCGGTTTCCACTCAAGAACTTTTTTACCCTAACGGTTGTCAGTTCTTCGACAGATATGGCCAGCCCACTGCCACTTTAGCGAGCTGGTTCGATACACTATGTCGGTCACTTTACATCTTTTGTCGGATAACCTCATTTCGGGATTTTATCCTTCAACACAACCCAAGCATAGCTCGCTCAGAGCACGCTGAGCGACCTTAAGCTGGTGGGCTAGCCGTACTGTAAGGGTCCACGTCTCGGCACCGTAGGTCATTACAGGCAGGACACACTGATCAAAGGCCCTGGTTTTGAGGCATTGTGGTATGGATGACGAGAAAACCTGACTCACTTCTTTCACTTGATACAAAATATTTACTAGCGCCTCTGTAACCTCAAACTTCATAATTAGGTAGGCGCACAGTAACAATAAAAAGTAATGAAGCGACCTCTGGCGATAAAAGACATCCGCGGACCATTTGCCAGATTTCGGTTATTTCACAAGCTTTATAAGGATCTTGTGGGTGCTAGGTTTTTAGTAAAATTTCTTAGTAACAAATTGTTAGTATCCTTAATTAATTTAGTGGGAAGAATTTGGTATTTGTAGAAGCGTGAATAACTTCTTCTATCTTATGTTATTTGTGTTTCCTTTGTTGTCTGATACCTGTACACAAGTGCTTAAGCTACTTATTACAGAGTCAGGTTATAATTTGTGAGGTGTTATGAGAATTAGGGAATAATGGTAAGTACGCGATTGCCGCCGTAAATACCAGTTTAGTCTCGATTATTAAGTGCGTGGCTAATTTTTTAAGCCCCTTTCCCCCCGTTCGAACCTCCACTACCCTCATTGACTCGGCGAAACACTGCGTAGATGTTTCTTAACGCCGGTATTCCGTGAGGCCTTGGTATCACTTTCGTCGAGCCGGCCAATTCATGCCGAAGTGTGGTTCCTCCTCCGGGATTTTACTTTAGTATTACAATACAATATCTTTTGTTTCTGATGCGTAAGTTACTTTCTATGTCTGCTTATTATATTTATTTATACCACTGCAGAGAATTTCGTCGCATCATAACAAGTGATATAGCCTTAACAGACCACTCTCAAAAACTTCATACACTTCTCACTCCGCCAAGACAATAAAGTTCAAAACTAAATGGCTTAATTTCCTCTCTTAAGTGCGAAGTTTCAAGGCCAAGTCTCAAGCAAGATTAGACTCTGTTGGCAGACCGTGTGGTGACTGTAATGTGTACGGCCATTAGGAGTATCCACTTTAGCTGTGAAGTGTGGTCCAAAATTTTCCACAAACAAAGACGCAAGACAGGCGACGTGGCAGTTGAAATTTTAAAAGGACGGCTAGCAGAGAAATGGTGTAGTCCCATACGTGTGTGGATGATTTAAAAAATAATAATTTCTAATTTGTACGTGTCTTGATTTCTTTGATGGAGACTTTGTTCTGTAGTGAGACAGTTCACAGTATATTCATCAAATTTGTACACAAAGACAACTAAATACAAATTTGAAAGGAAAAAAAGTAATTAAACAAAGCACAAATACAACTAAGCACACACACCATACAATTTTAATTAATTTTATTTATTTATTTTATTTATTTTTCATTTATTCAAATCCTTCTGGTGTAGCTGATGTCCATGGGCGGCGGTGATCACTTACCATCAGGTATATCATTTCCAATTTAAGGGGTTATACGAATGAAACTAGCCACACCTATTTACACTGATTGTGGCGAAAAACGATATGTTTTAAGAAAGCAAAACATTACAGACTAAGATAAAAGTAAATTGAATTTTGCCAGATGCAATACAATATATAAAAAAACGCGACAAGTAACAATATCTGTCAATTATGATAAAAGTGGCCGTTTTTAGCGATAATTAACATTATTGTTACTTGTCGCGTGTTAGAAATATTGTATAGCTCCTTGAAAAATCTTATTTACTTGGATCTAAGTCTGTAATGTTTTATTTTCTCCAAAAATATCATATTTTCGCCAGTTTCATTCGTATAGCCCCTTAAGCAACACTGCAATTTCAATTTTATTTCAATAAGATTGAACCAAAAGAAGGCACGGACCTTAAGTCTCTGGGCTATAATAAAGTACTTTAATATAAAAAAGTACTAATTTAAAACGTTTGACTTGAATCAGCTGATACGCAGCATCCCCAGTCGACACACGCTAAGTAGAGGATACTAACTTGTCACTGCTCACTTTACTGACTTTTAAATATTAAACTAAATATTTCAAATGCTCTTACGGACCGTACAAGTAAAATTTCCGAGTCCTTGGCTATAAAACGTGTAACGTCCCCGAGGCGTCTTGGGGCTGTCCCGCCGAAC
Source organism: Cnaphalocrocis medinalis (assembly GCA_014851415.1). Classification (NCBI taxonomy): domain Eukaryota; kingdom Metazoa; phylum Arthropoda; class Insecta; order Lepidoptera; family Crambidae; genus Cnaphalocrocis; species Cnaphalocrocis medinalis. The sequence continues at coordinate 2,515,990 of CM026292.1, forward strand.
TGGCATGCAGACCAAATATTCGACATGCAAGCCGGAGGCGCTCGGAGAAACGGCAGTGAATTCGATGCTATACCTACGTCGATATTGAGAAAAGTAGAGCTATTTTTTTATTTTTTTTTATGTGATAGGTAGCAGACGAGCAGGCGGATCACCTGATGTGAAGCAATTGCTGCCGCTCATGGACACTTGCAACAGCAGTTATACACTATACACTATTTCTCAAATTGAATAAAAAAAAATATTAAAAGGGTGGAATGAAATCGGCCCGGAATCGCTAATAATTACGTAGCTAAGTTATTAATGCACAATAAAAAAATATATCGAAGGGTTCCGGTCCTTCAGGTATGTAATGTACAGATATGTAAAAAGCTGTATAGTCTAAGATCCGAACTTAAGTCGACCTTCACCGGGCTGATAATCGAATGAAATATCCTTTATGACAAATTTTATATACTAGAAAATATATTAAAAATAGGTTTGCTAAAAAAATCCTGGACAGACTACTTTTAATTATTTTTTTTTAAATAATAACTAACAAAATTTTGCAACATTAAGATAATAAGAAAGTTTCATTCTTAAGGGGCTATACGAATGAAACTAGCGCCGCCAACCTATTTACACTGATTGTGGCGAAAATATGATATTTTTTAAGAAAACAAAACATTACAGACTTAGATAAAAGTAAATTCAATTTTTAAGATGCTATACAATATATAAAACACGCGACAAGGAACAATAAAGTTCATTATTGCTAAAAGTGGCCGTTTTTTAGCAATAATGAACTTATTGTTACTTGTCACGTGTAAAAAATATTGTTTTGGCATCTCGAAAAATTCGATTTACTTGGATCTAAGTCTGTAATGTTTTATTTTCTTCAAAAATATCATATTTTCGCCACAATCAGTGTAAATAGGTTGGCGGCGCTAGTTTCATTCGTGTAGCCCCTTAAAAGAGCGCTTACATTGGTATAATTTTTTTTTTATTATCATTTCAAGTGTAGGTATCTGCCATCGACATACCTGTTTATACCTGACAACCGAGTACTCTGTCCAGGTAAATAATAGACAACCCAATGGCGGCACATTCTATACGTTTTATACTTTAAGTAAGAATTAAAATTTTCTTATTATATCTTAATGTTGCAAAATTTAGTCAAATATTATTTTTAAAAAATTAATTAAAATAGTCTGTCCAGGATTTTTTTTAGCAAACCTATTTTTAATATATTTTCTAGTATATAAATTTGTCATAAAGGATATTTCATTCGATTATCAGCCCGGTGAAGGTCGACTTAAGTTCGGATCTTCTACTAGTAGGTTCGATACCTAGCCGGAAACCGTTTTTATTAGGTACCTATTTTCTTATTAGGTACTTATGTATTTTTTTATTATTTTTTGATTAGGTACCTATTTTTTATTAGGTACCTATTTATTTATTAAAACTTTATTGCACAAAATTTGTAACAATAGGCGGACTTAATGCCCATGTGCATTCTCTACCAGTTAACCTTTGGGTCATGCAGAAAAGACGGTGGTGCGGTCAGTGGTGGTCAAAAGACAGCGGTGGACCTATTATACCCACCTAGGGTATTAACCCCGGCCAATTACAGAGCAATACTAATAGATTCCGATGGCTTGGGCACCATGGAAAGGATGGAAAAGGGGCACAATGTCAAACACCCTATACGCCTGGTTAATCGAAACGGCGAAAAACTAGCGCGATGCAATCGCTGCCCAGCGCCATCTATTCGTACGCAGTGGAACTTTTTGAAACTACTTAGTTTCTTTATAATATAACGTTAACATCCTGGCCACAATTAAAAGAAAGTTATTTAAATTTAAAATTATGACAGCCTGTGTTTTTCTGGTGTTCTTCTGCCAACTCGGTATTTTATAATTTTCTTCTGCCTGCCTAATTTTAATAGAACTAATATCCCAAAACGAAGTTACGATAGCGGGCACGGTCGGGCTTCTAATTTTATATCATAAAAAAACATGGCAGTGTAATGAATTATAATTTTCCTACAAAAGTGCAATAAAATTTCCTTTGTCACTAATGTGACTGCATCCGACACGAACTTCGTGCGGTCCTCGCGTTACCGACACGGCATTCGATGTTGAACTGGGTTAAACTTTAATTTTAATGATACAAATTTCATGTTGTACATTTTATAACTGCCGTCCCAAACTTTTAGTATGGACTATAAAGTTGATTGCCTGGATGTTAGTTCACCTTCATGCTCATTGCTGAAGACTAAAAGACTAGTACTTTGTGTTTCATTCGTAGGATAGGATTCTTTAGTTTATGTGACTTTTTGATGTCTCTACTAGCAGTTTTATGTGAGACTTTATTTCATAACGAACGTTAAATAATGACATTGTATGTTTGATTCAATATAATATAACTAGTGGCCCGCCCTCACTTCGCTTCAGGACCTAATTCAGAAATGAACCAATGGATGGCGCTGTGTCCAATTGCATCGCGCAAGCGTTTCGTGTTTTCGGTTTCCCTATAAGGCTTGTCGTGGTCCATTGAAGTTATCTCTTTATAAATAGTATAGATAGATAGAAGATATTGTATATTCGAAACCACATTGTACTTTAATGATCATTTAAAAGTATCTATTACTATCCATTTTTTAAAATTTCATAATTGGCATTTTCTTTGCCAATACGCGGTTTTTCTTTCCTCTACCTAAACGTTGTCTGGATGACATCGCTTCAAGCGTTAAGACCGCCTTATTGTACTGTCTTTTGCTGTTCTTTCATTCGTGTATTCTATTTCTGTCATCATCATCATCATTTCAGCCAATAGACGTTCACTGCTAGACATAGGTATGATTTTCTGTGAGGCCATGATATCACTCTGGTTCAGGTTACAAACTAAATTTCGTATAATGAGTTCTTCGAATCACAATTTTTTTTGTTAATACTTGATGCGGGAAACGAGCAAGCGGGTCACCTGCTTTTAAGTAATCACCGCTGCCCATGAACATCTGCGAGATCAGAGAGGTTGCTGATACGTTGCCGGCCTTTTAAACAGGAGTACGCTCTTGTCTTGAAGGACACAATTGCTACTAGTTTTGGCCCAATATGATCAAAGAAGCTCAGAGTTTTTTATTAACACCGAATCTTATTTCTAAGCTTCACACAACATCTCATTCAAATCAGAAGACGCAGTACATCACTAAAGCCTAAATTGAGGAGGCTTTGTCTTGAATTGAATATAGTAGGTATGTTAAGTTAGTAGTTGAAGTGAACTAACTTAGATTGTCCGAAGTTGGGACTAAGTATTAACGATTGTGAGGGCCGTGCTTAAAGTTGTTAGGTAAATAATTTAGTGATATAGTCTCATCATTTGCCTGCCCTATTCCCAGGTTATCTGGGGTCGGCGCAGTATGTTTTCTTCTTCCATTCGTCCCTGTCATTCGTCATCGTATCATCCACTCCCTTTTCAGTCATATCATTCTCCACACAATCCATCCATCTCTTTTTTGGCCGTCCTCTGCTTCTTGGCCCATTTACATTCATACCCATCACTCTTTTGGTTACGTGTTCCTCCTCTCTTCTCATAACCTGGCCTTACCAGGAGAGACGATTTCCCGTTAGTTTATTAATAATAGGTGCCAGTAGTCTATATCGTATTAATGTACCTAAGTACAGTCACACATCGAAGTTTACAAAACTACCAATATTTTTTCAATCGACTCTCATCTTACTGTCGTACACATTAAGTTGAATATCAATTGAGGAAACTTGACAGGTTATGGTAACCTGATGTGTGGCTGACTGTACGCACGGCGTTATGATGAGTTACCATTTTAAGATTTTCAACTGTAGTTATGTCATTGACATAGGTGCTATTTTTGCATTTTTTAATGTGATAGTTGGCAGACGAACAGGTAGATCACTTGATGGTAAGCGATTGCCGCCGCCCAAAGATATCTGCAACACCAGTAAGGTCAAGAGTGCTCTGTCTACCTTTAAACCCCTTTTCCCCCCCCAATTGGGCCTCCGATACCAACACTCACACGACGAAACACAGCGCAGGCGCTACTTCACGCCGTATTACGTGGGGGGTTGGGAATTTGGGATAACTCCACAAGTCGCCGTCTATACTTTCTGTCTCACTCTACAAAAATAATATTTATTATGTTTGTTTTTTTTTTTAATTTTGATGATTTTTTTTTTAATCAAATTATCTCTTGTTTCAGGTAAACAAGTTTTATTTAATACACATATGGAGTTATTACATCAGTGAACAGGTAACATAAAACAACTTTTTTATTTTATTTCATTCACACACAAAATAATGAATCCTCTAATTTCACCACTTGTTATTTTTCCTATTGTGTTGTGCAAAATACATTATTTTATTTCATTTAACTTACGTTTGAAATGTAAAGTGGACTCCATTTGCCGCACTTAGACTTTCTTTCGGTCCATTGTACGTGATTAACTAACGTTTTAGCTCAGTAGTTATCCTATCCCAGCAGAAGACATGTCGTTTTTAGGGTTCCGTAGCCAAAATGGCAAAAACGGAACCCTTATAGTTTCGTCATGTCCCCGTCTGTCCGTCTGTCCGTCTGTCCGTCTGTCCGTCCTGTCCGTCTGTCACAGCCGATTTACTCGGAAACTATAAGTACTACAGTGCTGAAATTGATGGGAACTATGTGTTGTTATGAACCGCTTCAAAAATATGACACTAAATAGTAAAAAAAAGAATGGGGGTGGGGCCCCCCCTACATGTAACTGAGGGATGAAATTTTTTTTTCGATGTACATACCCCGTGTGGGGTATCAATGGAAAGGTCTTTTAAAATGATATAAGTTTTCTAAAAAACATTTTTCTTAAAGTGAACGGTTTTTGAGATATCAGCTCTCAAAGTCGTAAAAAGTATGTCCCCCCCCTCTATTTTATAACTACGGGGTATAAAATTCTAAAAAAAATAGAGGTGATGCATGCTAATTAACTCTTTCAACGATTTTTGGTTTGATCAAAGTATCTCTTATAGTTTTTGAGATAGGTTGATTTAACTGTAATTTTGGTTAAGTTTATTATATTTGCTGCTACGGAACCCTTTGTACGCGAGCCCGACTCGCACTTGGCCGGTTTTTTTTTAAGTCCATGATGTTTTCAGTGAGACCAGCTGAGAGAGTTCCACGGACACTTCTACTTTTTTTTTGTTGACCCTGGTGAAATGCCGCCAGCCCGAAGTGCCGACGTCGCCACCTTTCGGCGGCGTTTTATGCACACCGGCTGGGAGACCGATGGGTAGTGTTGGGCTCTCCCATGACTGAAGCCTCAGCTATTCTGAGGCCGGTCAGTAGGCATACCAACTAAAACACCTGGGGCTGTTCCATCCAGGGCTACGGGATAGGTACAGGCTAAACAAACCTTGATGCCGCGTCATACCAATGTCCAGCGAGTCACCTACTGTATTTAGCCTACCGTGTACCTAACGTGTATAGTGTATCTATTCGAATTAATTTATGTTTGCAAGTCAGTAGATACAGTCTACGTAATTTACTCTATGGCACTAAGTGAGTTAGTTCGTGGCACTTTACAGGATAAATCGAGGTACCCAAATTGAAATACCAATCAAAACCGGATTAGAACCGTCATCTCAACAACTTGATATCGCGATACAACATACTCCCAACTTCAAAGTTTTCAACAGTTAAGAGACTTATAGTGAGATACGACGTCTAGTGGTGTGACTCGAGTTGAATTGTGATTACTCGAGTGACATAAAGAAATTTCAAGTTTACTTGAACTTGTTGCATGTGTTCATGGGCGATGGCAATTGCTTACCATCAGGTGATCCGCCTGCTCGTCTGCTACCTATCACATAAAAAAAAATTGCTGCACTCAAAGACGTGTGTGTATTATGCTGATTATGGATAATACAACATACTCCCGACTTTCAAGTTTTCAACAGTTAAGAGACTATAGGTCTCTTAACTGGTGACGACGAGCGAGATAGACGTGACTCTAGTCAAATTATGATGATTCGAGTGACATAATAATGTTTTGATTTAACTATCGCTCTGAGATACACTAATTATCTTTATAATGGATAGTCTCTATGCGTATTAATATAAAGTGTCAATATTTTGGTGTTAAGTGACAATTAAAGTTATTGAACGACTTTGAGTGCGAAAAGTTAGTCAACAACAGTAATTATAGTTAGCTAGGTACATCAGAAAATAGGAGCGGCGCGAGCTAAATCGTTCAAAACTTGAAGTGACATTATGAAATGACTCAAATAGCAGAATAGACTCATACCACCTCTCTACAACGTGCTACACTATTCATAGCCTAAGTTCGGGTGACGATAATGTTGGAAGTTCGTATATATTAAATATAAGCCCGGATTAAACTTGTAAATTTGTCTAACTTATGCTCTATTGAAAATGTCTGATGTCTAGAGGAAAAGCACAGTGTGAGGTATTCTCAGTGACTTCACTGTTTAAAAACAAAAAGGACATAATACGCATAGGGATCTCTTTTCTTTTTTTTATAGTGGCACAGTATGTTGGCTCACCATAGCCTGATGATAAGCAAAAGGAGAGCCCACGTTGCAATTACAACGAACACGATGGCATGGCATCACATCTGTTGGCACTGCCATACTGGCTCGCGAGATGCTGCTTCACGCTTCGTTTAACTATTTTAAACTAAGCGTTTAGCCTTTGACTGCCACATTTCTAGACACAATAGAAAAAATATTGTTTGCCGGTCACCGGTGACCCCTATGGCGTTCAAAGAGTTAAGGAGACCAAGTAGGAGGAAATACATGTGACGGCAACGCGTGGAATTGTTTAATGTTATGACATATATCATGCTAAAATATCTTTGATTGATCTTCAAGACATAGGCATTAAGCAAAAAAACTAATTGGCCAAGTCTCTTGGAGGAAGGAGACGAAGTCGCTGTTTTAAAAGTAAAAGAGTTATAACTATTACATTACATAGATTTTTGGTCCCAACAGCAGCAAATATCTGGCCATGCCACCACCGCTAAATTCAGGTGCAAGGGTGCACCCTACGAGCCCGTATCCCGCCCCGTAACCCTGGATAACCCGGGAACAGCCCCAGGTGTTTTAGTTGGTAAGCCCTATTGACCTGGCCTCAGGAATAGCTGAGGCCCCAGTCATGGGAGAGCCCAACACTACCCGTCGGTCTCCCAGCCGAGGGGAGTGCATAAGGCGCCGCCGAAAGGGGCGACGTCGGCTCATTGCACTTCGGGTCGGCAGTATTTCACCTAGGTCACAAAAAAAAGGCTCAAGAAAGTTTGGCTTGACATCGTAAGGGATGACTTTACTTTACCTCGACACAAGAAGAAGATATGGACACAAAAGCCCTCCCCGCATCCCATGGAGCCCCATTGGGGCAATATCCGCATTTGCCCCATACACTCGAACCCTTAGCTAAATACGAGCGCGTAAAAGCAAACGGCCGAACCGGCATTATCGGCCGGGGCTCCACGAGCGCATTACGCGGTAATGCTGTGTGCACCGGCCGTTATCGGCTCGGAATGTCTTGAGACTCGTTTAGTGTAGGTACGTACATGTGTTATATGTGGATAACTTTAGTATTTTTCTATTCTTAACGTTCACTGCCGGTATTGGCATTGGTGTTGCTGAATTATCGATAGGAAACTATCGATTGTTAACCTCGAAAACTATTTAGGTAATTGATAGTACTATCGATAAAATTAGAAATGGCAATAGGCGGCATAGGCAATGCGCTGACCAATCTTTAACCCCCTTTCCCGCCGATTGGGAAGACTCCCTCACTCACTCGACGAAACACAGCGCAGACGCCTGCTTCACGCCGGTCTTCTGCCGTGGTATCACTCCGGTCGAGCCGACCCATTCAAGCCAAAGTTTGGCATGAACCACGAATGAATGAGATGAGATACTTTTTTATTTTACGTTAGATACGCATGTAGCGGCGCTATGCGGCCTCCGCGTATCACTGGCCGTTAACTTTTAGAAGAAATATTTTTTGTTTTTTTTATTGCTAATTTTCTACTCGTTCTGACATCTGTAGCGCTACCATGAGTTGACATCTAAAACTGACATAACGTAAACTATTGCTCTGTCTCTTTCAAATGCATCGCAATCAAAGAGACAAAGCGATAGTTTTCGATAGCGAGGATAGTATTTCAAACTCATGGAAAGGCTACTGGCTTCGAAATTATTAAACTCGCGTTAAATATTATTTTGCTTATTTTATTGTTAATTATCTTATACGGGTAACTTTCTATTTCTCATTACTTGTAATATACGCCGCTTCGCCTGTAAATAAACTATTCATTTCTCGACTTCCTAACTTCCACATACGAGTACTTATAAGTATCATAAGTATGTGGCCTACACCTGCCTACGGGGCCCATGGAAGTGTGTAGCTATAGGTAGAAGACTACGTAGAAGAACGCAGGAGAAGTTTACATTTGGCAGCCTACTAGTATTTGACCTCGAGCACGCCTGATGTAAAGTAAAGATGAGATCAATGCCCGTGAAAAGCCTATTCACTCTTGCCTAAAAGATATAAACCAACGTCCTCCATCAAAATACCATAAACACATGGAATACCGCCCCAACAATACTGATAGCTGCGGCTAATACCGTACTTGCAATTACCGAGGCATCTCGAAGACTTCATTACAGGAATTGCCCGACATTAGTTATAACGACTTGTGCAAGAACACTTCGGTAGGGGGCGGTAGCGAGAGTAATTAAACTCTGAACTTTGGCTGTAAATAAACATGACGAGTTACAACCATATGTAGGAAATTAGCTTGTCTTTATTATCTTAAAGGTCTTCTTTATTATTCTTGGTTTTACGTGATAAGTGGTAGACAAGCGGACGTCACCTATACCCAAAACTGGAATTCAAGACCAAAAAATCTACTACAATGTTGCTACTGCAATAAAATTATCGTACCATAGTATACCCTTTTTTTTCTCAAAACACTCGCTGATGTAATTTATTTATTGGTAACACTTCAGGTGTTAATAACATTTGGTATCTACCCACAACATTTTAATAATGTATGGAAACTTGACAGTTTAGTCTGCATAATAAGAAAAATAATGCCAAAATAGTTGGCGAAACCTGAAAACGTCACTTGAAATGTCATAAGTGACATTAACAGATTTGACAGTGATGTATCTGTCGTAGATTTTTTGGTCTTGAATTCCAGTTTGGAGTATAATGGTAAGCGATGGCCCCCACACCCATAGACACCTGCAATACCAGTAGAGTCTAAAGTGCGCTGCCAATCTATCCCTTTTTCCTCCCAATTGGGCTTCCAGTACCATCACTCACTCGACGGAACACAGCGTAGGCGCTGCTTGACGTTTTATTATTGTGTAAAATCATCAAAATTTCAGCCAATAGACGTCCACTGCTGGACCTAGGCCTCTCAATTTTCTCCACACAGATCGATCCTGTACCACCCGCATCCAAGGAATTCCCGCGACTCTCACTAGATTGTCAGTCCACTTTGTGAAGGGCCTACCACGGCTGCGAATTCCTGCACGCGGCCTCCCCACGAAACACTGGCGCGAAGCAATCGACAACTAACGCCATCGATTGGCAAATATTGGTACTAATAGCAAAACTTAGTCCCGAAACGGAGTGAGGGCGGGCCAATATTATGTCATACGTAAGCAATCAATAATTTTATTCTATAACGGAGTGAGGGCGGGCCAATATTATGTCATACGTAAGCAATCAATAATTTATTCTATTTGTTAGCTTATCTATTCTATCTATGTTATGTATTCTTCTCAAAAATCGAGTCTGTGGCTGGGCATTAGATAAACCTATAATACCAAACGCTTTCGCAATGCAGTAAACACTCAGTGCCATCTGTTGCTAGAATTTGGAACTATAAATATCACACCAAAACAATCGAACGGATTCGAATGAAACATTTTTCGTAAAAGGGTACCTATATTTTTAAAAATCTTTGACTGGTCTGCTCCGAATTTCTTGCGTCCTCTGGAGTCCTTAGGTATTACAATATAGAAAAATACAAAGTTAACTGTCTCTCTGATATTTCATTTCATTACCAAGTTACGTTTCTCCGAAGAAAGACAATTCAAAGACATAACCTAGTTCGTAAGTTTATTAGTCCCGTTTGAAACGAAAGATGGCGCTTACATAAGAAAACAAATAAGTCTTATTTTACTTAACTAGGTACACAAATATTTCTTCCTTTGTTTGGTTCGTGGAAAGCGAAACGACGCTATACCCTTGTCCCTAAGATCGTATTATTGAAAACTGACAAATTTGAGTCCTTTTTAAGAGTAGGGATGGGACAAATCGTCAACTAAAAGCTTGTTATTTATGCGATGGCGCATTTGCAGTGTCCTACGCAGCGTAGCCGGGCTACGCTTCGGCATGAATGAGTCTGTTCGACCGGAGTAATACCACGGCCTCACAGAAGACCGGCATAAAACAGCGTTGTGTTTTATGCTGGTATTTCGTCGTGAGAGTGTGGGTACCGGAGGCCATCCGTCTGCTCGTCTGCCACATGACACATAAAAAAACTTAAACATCCGTGTGATGAATACTAATGTGTTTAATATGTTGTAAATCATCTGTTGTCTGATATTTGTAACACAAGTGCTTAAACTACTTAGTACGGAGTCAGCTTACAAGATATAAGATGTTGTGTGAAATGATTTATTTACTTAACGACAATTAAATCAAACTAAGTACTGTTCAAAGTATTAAAGGTCGATTTACTGTAAGACTCATTGAATTAACTCATATGAATTTATTAGTCATTTAACTTTGAACTAAACTACATAAAGTTTAGTATAGTTTTAGTTTTTTTGTAAGAATCTGTTTTACTGTTTATGGTATTAAGGCGTCGCCCAAGGTCCAGCCCGAAAACCAGCGCTGCAGCAGATGCTCGCGACGCACAGTGGTTCCATTTTAAAAATTAGTGGACATTCGACTAAAAGTTAGGTTAGCGATCTGGTTATTTTTCCAAGGCAAGCTGACATCAATACAAATACCTTTTACTCTTTCATATTTTTCCTTAAAATGCATAATTTACGAGAAAAAAAATATTTAATTTTTTTTGTATGGAGAAAAAAACATATATTTTTTTCTTGCATTGGTTTGAATTGGTCAAGTTTTAACTTCAATTATATTGTACTCTAAGATATTCTGAACATATAAAAAAATAAATCACGCGCGGCCACTTGCGGCTTTGGAAGTTAAGGATGTCACAAAAAACGAAAAAATGTTTTGTATATTTCGCGAATAAGTATTGAATATTTCGTTGGATTTTGTTGGTAGGGAGGGGGGGGGGGGGTATATAAAAATATTTAATATAATTTTGAGCTTACAAGCTATTGGCTATTGATATAAAAACAAAAAAAAAATGTTCAATGGTATATATTGATGACTAGCGGCCGCCCGCGACTTCGTTCGCGTGGAAAAGTAACTTTTTACCCCCCTTTCAACCCCTTACAACCCCCTTTTCGCAATAAAAAGTAGCCTATGTCCTTTCTCAGGGTCTAGATTATCTGTATACCAAATTTCATTTAAATCCGTTGAGTAGTTTTGGCGTGAAAGAGTAGCAGACAGACAGACAGACAGACAGACAGACAGACAGACAGAGTTACTTTCGCATTTATAATATTAGTATGGATGTAGTCTTGAAGTCGGTTTTGCTTTTAAAAAAAAATATTGGGCTTTAGGTACCTTTTGATTCCGCCAACAATTACCTCTATAAGGGCTTAAAACCTTTTTTAGCTCATGTCAAGTTTAATAATGATTCCATTGCATGTCAAGTTTATGAAACCGCGTCTTATTTTTAAAACTTAATAACTTTGTCATTGTACTAACGTGGGTGTACTTAAACGTAATCAACATTTCTTACATTAATTGCTCTTTCGATTAAGTCACGAGCCGCTTTAAATATAAGCCAAGAGTTTCCTATATCTGTATATGGGGACAATAATGCTTTTTATAGAAACTTGTGTTATATATCAGGCATTTTGTAGTCTACTTTATGTGTCGTGTGCTCGTGGTAGAATAAATAAATTCACACAACATCTCATACATTGACCTGACTTCGTATTAGCTTAGCACTTGTGTTACAAATATTAGGCAACAGAAGATACACAAATACAATACTTAAATACATACGCCCCGTTCGGCGCAATGGTTTGAGCGCCGGTTGAGACGCAAGGGACGCGGGTTCGATTCCCGCACCAACACAGATATTTGTTGATGAAACAGATATTTGTGTTGGGTCTGGGTGTTTGTGGTTCCTTCGTTGTTTCTGGTTTCCATAGTACAAGGGAAAACCTTAGTTTGGGACCAGGACAATGTAGGTATGTGATGTTGTCTCAAGTTATTAGTTATTATTAATTTATTTATTTATATTTAACACCCAGACATTGAACCAACATAAGTAAGTAGTAAAGTAAGAAGTATGGACTTAGAGTATGTTTCTACCATCAGCTTAGTGATGTTTGGTATTTTCCAGTTGAGATGCAAGGGTTCGATTCCCGCCATTAGATACTAGCAACACTTCAAAAGTCAAATTTGTAAAAAGTGTGTTTTTTTGGGATATAGGTGGCAAACGAGCTGACGGATCACCTGATGGTAAGCGATTACCCCATGGACACCTGCAACACCAGTGGTGTCACAAGTGCGATGCTTACCTTTTAACTCCTCTTTCCCTGGATTGGGCCTCCGGTACCCGGTACCCGGTCCGGAAACACAGCGCATGCACTGCTTTACGCCGGTTTTCTGTGAGGACGTGGTATCCAGTCGAGCCGGCCAATTCATGCCGAAGCGTGGCTCTCCCACTGAAATCTTGTGCTGATTGGGTCACCAATACGCTCATCCACTCGGTAAAAGGAAGAAGAAAAATAGGTGAGCAGGTTCACGCCAGTCTTCAATGAGGCCATAGTATCACACCGGTCGAGCCGGCCCATTTATGGCGAAGCGCGGCTCTCACACGTTATTTAATAATGGCGTCTTAGCACAAATAGGCTCTTAGAAACAAAGATATTGAAACCCAGGAAATAAAGTCTAGGCTATACTGGCCATTAACAGTTATGTGCGTAAACCAATTTTATTTACATTGACTTTACGATGCTATGAATATTTATATCGGTAATACCTACATAGTGATAGGAAGTCTATTAACTTTGATGCAAATGAACAGACAACGGCACATAATCCATAATAAATAAATAAACTCACACAATATCTCATACTTTGACCTTACTCCCTACTATGTAGCATAAGCACTTGTGTTACAGATATCAGTCAATAGAGGCAACACAAAATACATAATATTATACGTCTGCCACCTATCCTAACTAATCCTAACTAATATTATAAATGCAAAAGTAACTCTGTCTGTTACTCTTTCACGCCAAAACTACTGAACGGATTTTAATGAAATTTGGTATACAGATGATCTAGACCCTGAGAAAGAACATAGGCTACTTTTTAGGGGGGTTGTAAGGGGTCAAAAGGGGGTAAAAAGTTACTTTTCCACGCGGACGAAGTCGCGGGCGGCCGCTAGTCACATATAAAAAGAAAAAAAGACACTGAACCAACACAAGTATCCATCACCTGCGTCGAGTGAGTGAGGCTACCGGAGGCCCAATTAGGGCGAAATGAGGGTTAAAAGTTGGCAGCGCACTTGTGACTCTACTGGTGGTACAGGTGTAGGTTTATGGACAGCAGCAATCGCTTATCGCTGCGACAAGATGGAATGATGTCATTTGAAGGCTGGCTGGTGTGGGCTGGATGAGAGTGACCGAAAATCGAGAGCAGTGGCGTGGACTTTTAATTTTTTGTTGTTAATTTTTTTTTACTAGTGTTTTTTTATTTTCTTGTGTTGTGTCAATTGTCTGTAGCATGTAATATGTGTTGTGGTGTCCCAATTAATAAATATATTTTCTTTCTTTCTTTCATTACGGAGTTTGGGTTGCTGACGATGATGATGACGACAAATCGCTTACCATCAAGTGATCCGTCTGCTCATCTGCTACATAAAAATAAGTACCTAGGAAACTATTCAGAACTGTTCTATAGATCGTAATTCCTCTGTAACTATATAAAATGTTGCCAGAGAAAAGTCTCAGAGTTTATTTCCCCTGCCTCACTAAAATAAGATGTTCGTGTTCACTTGAGGCAATTAATCTTTGCCTAATTTATAACCTTAATTAACACTAGCTAGATCCCTTGTCCAGTTCTCAGACAGAAATAATTATGTTTAATTTCTAGCAATTTCTCGCCCCGCCGCGTAGCTAGGGAGAATTTTTGCTTAGCTCGTTGGTTCTGATCTGACTCGCTTGTTGCTGTAGGTAGCCCTGCCTTTTATGGGAAGGTTGTAGGTTCAGTCTCTACCCTGCATGCAAGTATTGTAATAAATGTTATCTGTGTCTTGTTGTTTAAGTTTCGGATTTTTTTTTTCATGTGATAGGTAGCAGACGAGCAGGCGGATCACCTGATGGTAAGCAATTGCCGCCGCTCATGGACACTTGCAACACCAGTGGAGTTACAAGTGCGCTGCCAACCTTTTATCCCCTTCTCCCCGGGTGGGCCTCCGGTACCCTCACTCACTCGGCGAAACACAGCACAGGGGCTGCTTCACGCCGGCTTTCGATTTATCGATTTGGTACAGACAGCCACACTCATCAGGTTACCACAACATGTCAAACTTTCCAGCCCACTCCAGCCAGCCTTCGAATGTCATCATCCCATCTTTGTCGCAGGGCGTCCAAAACTACGCTTACCGAGTCGCGGTCTCCACTCAAGGACTTTACGGCTCCAACGGTTGTCAGTTCTGCGGCTAATGTGACCAGCCCACTGCCACTTCAGTTATTAAAGATATCCCTAAGGTTACTCACACTACATTCATTAAAATGTTAACACCTGAACTGAAAATTACAAACGTGGAAATATTTGTGTAGGGTGAGAATTGAACTTGTTGTACCTTATGTGGTAAGTCTCTACTAAATACGATAACTAGGCTCAAGCAGTCATTATGTACCTAATTGTACACTAAATTTTCTGTAATGTGTTCTTATGTTATGATTTTTGTGCAATAAAGAATATCTATCTACAGTAGAACTCCAATTATCCGAACTTCGACTATCCGAATCGCCGATTATCCGAATCACTTTCAGAAAAAAAATTGTCCAAAAAAAGTCTAAGTGCGCTATTATTCCTCCCCCCGCGAAGCTAATGTTTGCGCGTTCGCTCACTATTGTCATGTCCCTTATCATGTTTCTTTCATTTAATTCATAAAAAAATAGTGCAAATATCAAACGTAGCTTTTTTATCTCCAATGGCATTTTTTTTTTAATCCGATAATCCGAATACTTGATTATCAAAATGGGTCCCAGTCCCCATTAATTCGGATAATTGGAGTTCTACTGTATATGATTCAGTTATCATAAAACCGCGCAACTTAACCTAAAACACGACCTTTGTAATTCCATTGCGGTTAAGTAAAGAATAAACTTCCTTTAAATTAATGGCACCATTAAAGTCAAGTAAATGGAATTAATTCATCACTTGTACATGCATACTTTGAGATCAAACGTTTGTCGAAATAATTACGAGCATTTATATCCTTGAGCACGGTTGTTACACCGATTTTCAAATTGGGTGTGAAAGTAATTTCTTGCAGGAAATAGTTCCCCTTTTTTCATACCCTTAGGGGAAAATATACCCTTTAGGGGATTTACAAAAAAAAATGATTTATTAGCAAGAACGATGATAGTCTGCCAGTGGAAAAACGCATGCGCAATCCTGACGTCTAGTCTGGAGAATTCATGACTCTGATGGTATTTCAACTAACTTGCACCGACACATAAAATTTATTAGGAGAGCTGATCTTAATTAAAATGGCTGGATAAAGGAAAAGAAAAGCAAATCCTTAAAAGTGCTTGGTTTAGACAACAAATGAGCCAGTTTAGTTCTTTTTTGTGACAGAACGCAAACAAGCAAACGGATCACCTGATCGTAAGTGATTGCGGCCCATAGACACACGCAGCAATAGTAGAGTCTGTGATAATTTACATCCCTTTGGTCATGTCAGGTTAAATTAGTACTTAGTCTGTTTTGTGCCTGTCGACCTCATACTTGGATCTCACGGCCGCTTACCATCAGGCGGAGTGAGGTCATCTTCATCAGCAGCAACCCACGCTCGTCCACTGCTGGACATAGGTCTCCCCCAATGCCCGCCACAGCACCCGATTTTTCGGCCACTCTCATCCAGCTCACTCCAGCCAGCCTTCGAATGTCGTCATCCCATCTTGTAGCAGGGCGTCCAACACTACGTTTACCGAGTCGCGGTCTCCACTCAAGGACTTTATGGCTCCAACGGTTGTCAGTTCTGCGGCTAATGTGACCAGCCCACTGCCACTTCAGTTTGCTAATTCGGTGGGCTATGTCGGTGACTCTGGTTCTCTGTCGGATTACATCATTTCTGCTGCGGTCCTTCAAATATACTCCGAGCATAGCCCTTTCCATAGCTCTTTGAGCGACTTTGAACCGAGGTCATCTTGATTGTCCTCCATATAAAGAAAAGAAAAGTTGTTTTTGTATGCAAGTTTCAGTACATCCTTTATATCACAGGAGTTAAAAGGCATCACGTTACGCCCCGGTGTAAAAGGCGGCCAAGTTAATGACAATTCACCCATTTTAATTATAATTACACTCCTTTTATTACTCGCCCATTTGTAATGGCTGGAATTGAGTTCGCTCCTCTAATTGGGTGATTTATTCTTGATATGTTTCGGTGAATGTGTTGTTGTACGTAATATGTTCTTAGGAAGGCTTCATTTCCTCGTAAATAGGGGAATGGGTTTGCCGGTAAGATAAGGTAGTGGGTTTGTTTAGTAAATTTTCATCAAAATGATTTTTATGTGATAGATGGCAGATGATCAGATTGATGGTAAGCGATTGCTACCGCCCATAACCACCTCAGAACCAGTAGAGTCACAAGTTCGTTGCCAGCCTTAAAGCCCCCTTACCCCCTAATTGTGTCTCCGGTACCCACACTCACTCGACGAAACACAGCGCAGGCGCTGCTTTACGCCAGTCTTTTGTGAGGCCGTGTGAGTCTAGTCGGCCGACTCGGCCCATTCCAAGCCCAATGTAATGAATGGGTTTAATTAGTAAATTTTCATCAAAATTATTACTTTTTCGTAACAGCTTTCATTACCTTATACAATATCGATAATGCGTCTATTTTTTTACGAAACTACTAACAAACCTTATTTTTATACTTTCTTACAATAGAAATAGTTTTTTGCAAATACATAGGTTTATTTTTTTACCATCGAAAGTCTAATTCTAAGATGTCTTGTTTCAGGTACTTGTGAAGCATTGGTACTAATAATTCAATGAAGGAAATATAAAGAAATTAAAGGTATGTTCTGGTATTAAAAAAGATTTGAAAAAAATTGAGTATCATAGGTACCTATTTGTCCTGTCACATTCATACAAAAGAGACAAATGGATCTGATTTCTATATTATAGCTACGCCATCTAGCGGTTTTTTCACACGCAATAGCCAGAATTTAAGTATAGTGTATGGAAATAGGCCAAGTTTGAAATTTTAATGAATTTATTTCTTAGTTAGTGGTACTGGTAACCCGCCCGCGCCGCTTCGTTTCAACAGTTTAGGGGAAAACTAGCCCAAGAATTTCAAGATTATTTTGGTCGTCACTGCTCTTACCTAACTTAACGAATATTTTTTCGTTTAGTCAGTACTTATTTACAATCACAAAAATATTGGTCAGGTTAGGTTACAACAGTAACAGGCTAAGAATCATGAAATTCTCGGGCGAGTTTTCTCCTAACCCATTTTAACAGATGGCGTTGGGTGTCGATTACATCGCGCATATGTTTCGCTTTTTCGGTTCTCGTTGTCTATAAAATGTATTTAGAAATTGTCAGATTATTGCCTCATAAGAAGCCCGTAAAAACAAGCATAACGCGATAATTAACACTTTCAAAGCTTTTTAAAGCACAAAATGGGTTGAGCTATAATTATAATAATGTGTACTTATTTAAGGTTCCATTATGGACGTAAAGTACCGTTTCAGAATTTCAGAATGTTTATAAAGGCTGGATTATTCGCAATTAACGCTACGAAATGGGTAGCTATTATAATGCGAAGAAATTTTATGGGACGCCCGGGGAACTAAGCAGAAAGTTTTGTTACTAAATGTGATAAAATTGGTATCCAATAACAACATATTCACGTACTTATGACCATACAGGGTGTATCTGTGAACATTTTCCCTTTAACCACGTCTCCTGAGCGACATTTGTTGTACGACTGTTGAAAATTTGCCAAATATTTTTGTGGCTTCCCATACAAAATGAACAAGTCACGTGAACGACTATAGTTGAATTTTGAATGCATATTTCTAAAACTCGACGTGGTTAAAGGGATGTAAATGTACACAAATACTTACAGCTTGTATAGATCAGACTAACAACACCCATTTTGTAGGGTTCCGAACGCAAGGGGTAAAAACGCTACCCTGTCCATGCGAAGTCTTAGTAGACTTTGCTGTCTGTCTGTTACAAGGCTGTATGAAAAGAGCGATAGGTGGATGATATTAACAATTTCTGTTGTTGCTATAACCGATAGAAATAAAATATTATTTAGACTTTCATACAAGGGACGTGATTTTTGGTTGCATTTTTGAATTGATATTAATTTTAGTAAAAGATAGACGCTTCTTGCTCTTTAAAAAACTAAACAAATACTTGTGAGGGATTCCCCATACAATAGCGGTGATATTTTTTATATGTATGTCGTTGACATGACGTGTTGTTTTTCACATTTTTTTACGGCTTGTTCCAGATTTGTACCTCAAACCAATCAGTAGGGTTTCTTACAGTTTGTACAGAACCCAAGGTGCGCGTGTCCGAATCAAACTTGGCCGGTTTTACATTTGTTAAAAAATTGTTACAAACTTTCTTTTAGTCATTACACTCCGGCGCATATTAAAAACACGACGACAAGACATTCAAGTCATTAGTCAAGTATTGGACATTTGTCGCCGTCGTTTAAGACGGATAGCAATGCTCCTGTGAAGAGTTTTAATGAAGTCAACCCCTTAATTAGCAGTTGGTTGTTGTAAGGTTTTCCCCAAGGAACATTGGGTCTAATCGAGAAAAAATGGCCTTCCCATACTCAACTTGCATTAAGCGTTAAGAGCCGGCAACGCATTTGTGATGCCTCAGGTGTTGCAGATGTAGCCTTTGAGACTAGACCCTATTTTCCTTGGGGAAAAATGTTTGTCGTTGTATATTTTCGCCACAATTAGTGTAAATAGGTTGGCGGCGCTAGTTTCATTCGTATAGCCCCTTAAGCCACTAGACCAACGGGCAGAAGCAATAAGTAATAATTAACTTATATTCTTAATACTACTTGTGACCTTAGAAAGTCTATCTCGCTGTTATGGTCTTCCTTGTAGACTCCAGAACCCTAAAATAGGTCATTCAGAGCCGTTATGAAAAAGCCTGCCTCAACTGGCTCGCCATTTAGGGATGCACCGGGAACAAAAGGGCTTCAAATATGATTGATTATGATGGAGAGGCCCCCGGCTTCATTTTGTGCCTTTTTATCAGTTTAGTGAGAGACGAAAATGTGTAATAAATATTCACTAATAGAGGGATGGGCACTTTGTTTTCTGGGACAAAAGGTTTTTTGACTTTCTGTTAGGAGATATTTTTTGTTTTGATTAAAAATTCGTTCTAAATATTCACCCCGTTTGGTGTAGTGGTTTTGAGCATCGGGGTGATCTCGGGGTCCCGGGTACGATTCCCGGATCAAACAAAAGTATGATTCGAATTTTTTGAACATAGCTCGGGTTTGCGGTCACCAATCCGCACTAGGCAAACGTGGTGACTTGATTTCTATGATGGAGGCTCTGCAATGAGACAGTAGGTCTATAATATTCAGACCTCGCCGTAACAGCAAATGATGAGGTCGGAACTTGATTGACCACACACATTCACATCTTCTTTTATTGTTATACTTATGTTATTATCTTCATGATTTTTTATGTAATTAATATACCGGGTATATCTGTCAACATTTACAGCCCTTTAACCATTAATGGTCTTCCTTTTATTTCTGATAGCAATGTATTCAAGTATTTATTTGCAAACTAAGTGTAGGTAGTAATGTTATAGCAAAAAGTAATCCTTATGATGAAGCCTGTAGTTTTATCATATCGATCGGAAGATATGATAAAACTATAGGGTAATTCTTTTTCTCGTGTAGCGGGATCGATTCTCGGTTTAACCGTGTAATTATTTAAAAGTATGTGAGTGCAGTTTAGATTGTTTTTGAAATTAAAATAATGTCTTCTTTCAGTAAAATGATCCATCTACAATATTAAAGGTACTCTTCTTCCATATGACATGGCTGTAGGAGGCCCTGTATAAAGTCTCTGTCTCATTATGTTGTTTTCTGCGCTTTAATGTTGTGATGGTAAATAAATATTTTTTCTTTTTCATCTATGTAGCTATATCTTGTAACATTACAGTAACTTTTATTCCACCAAGAAGGCGAGTCCATTGCTTCCCTCACTTTTAACAGAAATCACTAAAAGTGCAGACCACTGCATTGCACTAGGTTTCTCTCTATTTAATTAAAAGCTTTTATTGTAAAAAGCTTTTTTGCCGACTAACAGCGTCATATATCTTCATTGCCCGCCCAGGCTGGTTTCGCGGACCATGTTAACAACTCCAACTAGGGATGGGAAAAATATCGATGTTCAAAAATAATCGAGTATTTTTTCAATGGCCAATTATTATTTTTTATATTATGTTATATACCACCTACTTTTATTTATATCATTACATATTCTATATTTTTATTTATATACATAGTTATATACGTTTATTTTTATATCCTGACAACCAATAAGAAGACTTAAAATATACAATAAAATAAAAAAATAAGTATAGAAAAGATGTTATATGCGATGAAATTATTTAAAAAAATTAAATAAAATCATTTTTCGTCATTTTGTCTAGATTCAATGGTCTCCGCTAATAGAATTTGCGTTGTGTCAACACGACTCCTCCACACTTTGAGCGATGAGGGAAAAACGCAGGGTTTTAGCGGGTAACTCCCTCAGAATTTCAGTAAGAGACATCTCCCCTAGGAGAGAGAGAGGGAATCGCTAACCACCAGGTCATCTGTCTGCTCATCTGGCACTTATCACATGAAGAAAAAAAATTTATGGATGCCTACGTTGAAAGGTAAAACGGCGAAGTGATTAATTTATAATCAAAATAAAATACATACAGGGTGTATCTGTGAACATTTACATCCCTTTAACCACGTGTTCTATTAACCATTTTGAACAATATTTGTACAACAACTTTGCCAAATTCTTCAAAAAATTTTCGACTCCCCATATAAAATGACCAAGTCACGTGACCGACTTTGTATGGAAAGATGAAAATTTTTTATGTGAATTTTTAAAAGTCATAGAACAAATGTTGTTCAGAATAGTTGGCAGAACACGTGGTTAAAGGGATGTAAATGTTCACAGATACACCCTGTATTATACAAAAAGAAAACATCTATCTAAATAACATCAGCATGTAAAATGTTACATCCTTAACTCGAGCCATTTCACCTGCCCAGTAGAGTCCGCAAAATAATGGCGGATTTCGACTCTATACATAATGGAGTGGCAGCAGAAAAAGGCTTTAACGAGCCACCATTTAGTGTTAACGCGTGAATATTGAATTTTTATCTACCTGTAAGGAGTTTTTTTCTACTTGCTCGTTATTTATTAATGGATTACGAATTATCACACTTAATTGGTATTGGGCTTCGTGAGAAACAACTATATGTTGTTGTCTCTCTCATGTTTACTGGACTGGACAGATGTCTTAAGTCCTAGTAGTTCTTCGTTTGGTGACTTAGTCTAGACTTGTACCAAAAGATGGCGCTGGGAGTCGATAACGACGCGCAAATATAAAATTTTCGATTTATCTCCGAGTCTGAATGAGCCTTGGCGTTTAATATGAGATTACTTCCTACGCTGGCTCAACGATCCAAGGTCTTGACCCCTGATGTGAAAGTTCGCCATTTTGTTCGGTCCCGTGCCAATTCCGACTAATCATGCACCATGCACATGCACCATGACCAACCATGCATGCAGCAAGCACTAATGCTTTGAGGTCCTTGGCGACTTCGTCCCTCCAGCGATATCTCGGACGCCCCACAGGACGGCGGTCCGTTGGTCGTCCCAGATAAAACTCTTTTGGCCGCTTGATCTTCTCCCATTCTCTATCAAATGAAATCAAATCAAATCAAATAATTTATTTGCATAATATAGGTAGGTACATAAAGGTCTTAAGATTAAAAGTGTTGCACTATATTAGGCCTAGCAAGGGCATGCAAATTTTGATAGTAGGCATTGTTAAAAGTACATTCCATAATGACTGATTAAAATGATGATTAAGATTAAAATTGTAAATGTCAGTGTGATTATTAGTAAGCCATGTCATTAATTACATTAAATTATTAATTATTATTAATTATTACATTAAATAAAATAGGCATCTCATAGAGGTTTGTCGTTTAAATACTCGACCACACTGTAATAACATTTTTGTAACAAAAACAATTTGACTGTTTTTTTGAATAAATTATCATCTTCAATTACAATTATGGATCTCTCCACGCTTTCGATGATGATGGAATATGAGATTACCCTTTTTATAAATCGTATCTCATTTAATTTTGTCATCGAGTTAAAAATTAAGTCAAACAAAGTTAACACTTAAAGTGAATTTTAATGTTACAGAATTAAATTTGTACTAACACAGTGAAAAAACAAGACAAAAAATAGCGTGTGAAATAAAATTCCGCTCATTTACATAACATAATCCATTAAAAAACCCACTGGGAAATTCTTCCTCGTGGGTCCAAGATAGAATGTATATGCGGACTCTTTCCTGGTTTTAATATTTTAATTAGGCGCTTGCTGACCCTATTTGCGGTGTACGGATAGCAAAATAATCTTAAAGTGGTAGTGGTTTAAGATGAAGTTGATAAAAGAAACCTTTAGGGCTGATGCTTTATGTTTATAACTAGCTACGTGTAGGAGTTTCACTCTCGAGGTGGTAAATTATCGTTATATAAATGCCGGATGATACTTATATACTAATTACAATACAATAATACAATACAAGTTTACAATTAATATATTGATAAATCGTATATGTATGTTATTTCATAAAAAGACAACAAACATACTTACATACACACGTCCTCACAAACTTTCGTTTTATATTATCACTAGTGGCCCGCCCTCACTTCGCTTCGGGACCGTAATTCAGAAATGAACCAATAGATGGCGCTGTGTTCAATTACATCGCGCAAGCGTTTCGTGTTTTCGGTTTACCTATAAGCCTTGTCGTTGGCTATAGAAGTTATCTCTTTATAAATAGTATAGATTAGGATATACTCTTTAATAATAGTATTGTGATCTTCTATTACCAATTATAAAGAAGTAAATTATGTAGGCAACAACCAACCATTTAGGTAATCCGAAAAATCTAAACACTAGCGCGATGGTAGAATACTACGTATAGAATAAGATATACCTAGGGCTAATACCTAGTGCCATCAAAATAATAGCAATCCCCACAAGAAGTGAGGGCAAGCCACGTCTTTCAATAAAATCAAAGCTGTATGCTATTAAAAAAAACAGAATCACTTTTTATGTAGTTTAAATTCACTTCAGCTAAATACGGGACAACACCTAAAAATATCTGCCGACCGTACCTAGTAAGGTAGCTCGAATTTCCGCATGCTGTTAAGGTGAATTGTGCTTGCTTTTAATCCCACTCTGCTGCCGCCATTTTTGGGGGGTTTAAGCTGCTCTTAAGAATCCACTGAATTAACGTCTAACAGGCTAAAGCCTTTTGAATCGAAAACTTTTTCAGAGGAAATTCTGTTAGGAAGCTGGCTTACTCATGTAGTTTTACTTTGACCGATATAGTTGTATGATAAATATCTTTATTCATCTCTGATGGATCAGCGTACGGCGTACTTAACCACTGATTGTACAGATTTGAAACGTAGAGGGTGTTAAAAGCATATCGTATTGAATATAGCATGCTTTAGTGGCAATAAAGTGACCGTATCTGCCACAGATCTGATAAGCATACCTAGATCCTGCTAAAGGGAAGATCTGCCGCTGAAAGACCATTGGTACCGATGGCGTTGGGAGTCGATAACACCGCGTAAGCATTTCGCCGGTTTACTAGTCATGAGATTAACCTCTTCATAATTAGACATCTCCTTGTCAGTTTCAATTGTATAGTTCTTATAGTTTCGTAAAAAAGTGACTATGACATACAGACAGATAGACATGACGAATATATAAGGGTTCTGTTATTCCTATTTACTTACGTTTACAAACAGGGTCAAATAATAAATAACGTCACATGATATAGAAGTCCACATTGAAGTCTAATTTCCCGGGTCCTATCGCAACGTTCTGAAAGCAGAATCAGCACAAAGGGCAAACTGTTTCACCGAGCATGAACTGAAAAGGGCGGGCAGTTTCAGTCGTAGCATTTATTTTCAGTTAGCATTTCAGTCGGAAAGTTTAGCGTGTGTCGAATATGAGATAGTATGAAACGTTTTGCAGAGCTGTGACAGAAAACAGATAAAATAGAAAGTTTTTATTTTATAACAAGCTTTGATAAAATTCTAGCAACTTTTAGGGTAGTTTTTTCGAGTATCTACAGGATTTTTAGCGGGTCTCCTCATTCACATTCACACTTAGTTATACGACTCACCAAATCAGCAAGCGATGGTAGGTTTAACCGTTGGTGCGGAAATTCATCGTGTTGGATCCTGTACCGCTACCATGAGTTGACATCTAAAACTGACCTAACGTAAACTATTGCTCTGTCTCTTTCAAATGCATCACAATGAAAGAGACAAAGCGATAGTTTTCGATAGCGAGGATAGTATTTCAAACTCATGGTAAGGCTACTGCACGTTTCGGATATTTTCTGAGACGTCGTTCTATGATTTAGTTGGTCTGGTTCACCAGTTAAATCAGTTTTAGGCCAATACTTAAAGCCACGTTTTGTAATAAAACGGCATAACCCTATTTATAAGGAACTAGTGGCCCGTCCTCACTTCGTTTCGGGACAGTAGCTCTATTGGCTACCGATAGATGGCGCTGGGTGTTGATTGCATCGCGCTAGTGTTTCGCTTTTTCGGTTGGTATATAAGGTTAAATGATGTCTAAGATTTTATCTCTTTATATATAGTGAAGATAAATTATTGATATGATTTGATTTAAGTTTAATATTATTTACATTTAGATAATGTTTTTCTTAATTTAAGATTTTCTTCCTTTGTCCAATAAATACCAAATAATTTAGCCAAAAAACTATATTGTTATACCTACTATTTTACTCTACAACTTTAGGAAATTTGCAAAACAAAAGAGACATTTCAAATTAATCCGACGTAGGGTTGTCCAAATTTTCCGCTCCGTCCCAGCTAGCAGAAGTAAGTAAGTAAACATCTAAAAGTGTTATTTTAGCTCAAACACTGGCTTTCGCTGTGATGCAGTCCGAGCATCTAATACCCGGGATTATTGCTCAAGTGTGCATGTACGGGATTTCCCGGGACTAGCTTGTTGGGACAAGCTTGGAGTTTGAATTTTGCATTTAGAGGGTAATTGTTGAAAGTTACAAACTTACTAAGCTGTCCAAAATGTTATAGTCTCTCAGTGAAAAGTTTTCTAACATTTTTTTATAGTCAAGTTAGTAAAAACCAAAAGATTGCCAAACGACGTAGGCACGTGACGGAGTTTTGTGATAGGTGGCTAACGAACAGAGTGCCACACCTCATGGTAATAAAACTTATAAGACATCGGCATGGCAAACTAGTGGCAAGATACACATCGTTTTGACCCTGATTTTGCAAAAAAAAAAAAACTTGAAGAAGTTTCCAAAACAATGCATGGAACATCTCATTCGGTACTTCTGGTAATGTGAACACAGGCATCTGGGCTGTGACAGCCCTACCGATTTTGTCACGATAAAATGGCAAAATCTTTCGAGATTCTAATTTATCGCTAAATTGTGATCCTTGCTGAAAACGAATTAATGACCGAATCTTTCGTCCCTTTTCCACGAAAGAGACGTACAGTGCGTGTGAAAGGAAGGTAACATTTGGTCGTGAATTTTTAAAGTGGGAGCCTACAATAAAAAATAATTGAAGGAATGGTAATGTTTCAAAAGAGTCTAGCCGTGTGAATCCAATAAGTAGTAAGCTCCAGTGTCTTACGTGTAACTCTTCTATTGGCAATATTCAAATGGCCATCACCTCAGCACCTAAACCTAACAATGACAATCCGAAAATCTGCAGTTTCGGCTAAAAAAACCAACCTCAACTAACGGGTAGACCTTAGCTTCTCCGTAATTTGACACAAAGGGACGTTGCAGCTCCAAAACCAGAAAACCTTGACCTCCCAAACCGAGGCTACGAGATGGGACACAACGACACTTGCAAGATTGAACAGGTCAGGGTATACTGGTAGCCGCTCGGACGAATCGGCATACATTCTGACCGATCACTTGGGTTTCAGTTGGTGCCCATTTGTGCAACGGGTGATTAAAGCCCGAATTAAAATGTTTGGTGCAGTTTTAGTTCGCAACACATCAGAGTACACAAAATTTCTTTTATCAACTCTCATCATACTGTTAAATACACGTTAGGTTGATTATCAATTGAGAAAAGGAGTTGTCCCAGAATGTATGGAGTCTCGGCGTAGTATATGTACCCTATACCAAAATATAGAGAATTATATGAAGAAAAGTTTTTGACTATCCAATTTCTCTTTTATTTTATAACCAGAAAATTGTGCATTGTATGGAATTCGTTGTATTTTTCTGGTGATAAGTAATTTTTTCTCCGTTTTTTAATGTAGCGTACATAGACCCAACCTGTAATGGGACAACTCCTTTGACAGGTTGTGGTAAAACCTTATGTATGGCTGACTGTAATAGCGTGCTAAAAAGACTAAGTATTAGGTGCGCGGGCAAAGTGATCTTGAAGTGGTTCGGTATGAGACAGACCATGACATATAGTGAATTATAGCGTCATTTTCAAATGTCATTGTCGTGTCAGTGTTCAGACTCATACAAGTGTTTCTGTGAACATTTGCTTCCCTTTAAGCACATCATTTCAGCCAATAGACGTCCACTGCTGGACATAGGCCTCCCCCAAAGTTCTCCACACAGATCGGTCCTGTGCCACCCGCATCCAATGGACTCCCGCGACCTTTACCAGATCGTCGGTCCACCTGGTGGGAGGCCTGCCACGACTGCGGCCTCCTGCGCGTGGCCTCCACTCAAGGACCTTTCCACCCCAACGGCCGTCTGTTCTCCTCGCAATGTGCCCTGCCCATTGCCACTTCAGCCACGCAATTCTTTGGACTATGTCCGTGACCTTAGATCTCCTGCTCCTTTAAGCACGCTTTTTTCTAATCATTCTGAACAATATTTGTTCTTTGACTTTTGGAAGATCGCATAAAAAAACTATTTTCACATTAAGTCGGTTACGTGACTTGATAATTTTGTATTTAGTCGAAGATATTTTCGATGAATTTTCAAGTCCTAAAAAATTTTGTAGCGTATTTGTATGATTGTCGTCTTGTGAAAAGAGTATGACCAGGGCCAACCCGTAGGCCGGCAGCTATTGGTTGGCCGATCTAGGTATCGCTGACGAAAGATGACATGTCATTGAGGATAATAATTATCTGCGCAAGCCACGTCAATTGAACTTGTTAGAATTTATTCTTTTTAATAGTCACTTTTGATAGAAACTGGCAAGAAGTATTTACTGCAGGATCTAACGAAGTGGCGATCTTTTGTTGCGCAAGACTCTGTTCGGGTCGTTGAGCTAGCGAAGTTAGTAAGTTATAATAAAAAAGGGGATACCTGTGGCAGTATCACCATTTATTTTAATATTATAATTTTATAATACTCCATAGCAAAATCGGGGACACTACAGCGTTCTTAGAAAAGATTGCATTTTCTTTTTCAGAGCATAATGCAAAATAAAAGGAAATTGCGGGACACCGATTTTTGTGGAAGCAGCTGCTACTTTGGCAACGCTTGGTACATTTTTATTTATATTCAACATCGTACTTACATTACCGAAGCGGACCAAAAAGTAGCTTCTCAATTTGTGGGATTTGTAGAACGTATGTCTTTTGTTTGCTTAACTGCATGCAGTAGTAGCTTTGTTTAATACTTTCTACTGCTATGCACATGCAGGGGCTATACGAATGAAACTAGCGCCGCCAACCTATTTACACTGATTGTGGCGAAAATATGATATTTTTGAAGAAAATAAAACATTACAGACTTAGATCCAAGTAAATTGGATTTTTCAAGATGCAATACAATATTTCTAAGACGCGACAAGTAACAATAATTTTAATTATTGCTAAAAACGGCCACTTTTAGCTATAATTGACATTATTGTTACTTGTCGCGTGTTTGTATATCGTATGTTGTATTGCATCTTGAAATATTCAATTTACTTTTATCTAAGTCTGTAATGTTTTGTTTTCTTAAAAAATGTCGTATTTTCGTCGAAAACTAACGTAACGAAACTCCTGTAACAATGTGTGTATGTGTCTGGTTGATGTATGCCATGTTTTCTGATTCGTTGTGATATTTCTCTAAATTGCATTTGCTCTCGAAGGGTATTAATATGAATTATAATCATATTTCAAATATTTTTTGCGCCATCCATTTTATTGAAGTATGGACTGCCTCTGCCGATAAATTGAATAAATCTATCTCTCTTTGATGGACCGAAAATAAAGCTAGTTGAAAATGTTATTAACCTACAATCCGGATCACTACTAGTGCCAAAGTCAAATAAAAATAAAAGTGAATAAAATTCACCAGTGATTGCAGAATTTTTAAGATCAAAAGTTCAGTAGAGAAAAACCCAACGGGAGAGCAATGGTAGATCAGTGGATAAGACACGCCTTTCATGGGGTCATGGTTCGAATCCGGGCACTTAGGATTTAAATTTTGTGCGTATTTCTGCCACCTTCTCCTTCCTACCACCGGACAATGCGGAAGACGAAAAGAATCCACCCTTACACTGTGGAAGTTCCACCAGCTCGTACTTAGCGTTTCGCTTCTTCTTTCTTGGTACTTACTAACTGCTAAGGAATGGAACAACTTGCTGGCTTCTGTATTTCCAGAGAGCTACAATTTGGGTGTTAAGTCGAGAGTGAATATGCTACATTTTAGACATCATTGTCACTCTCCATCAGGTGAGATGAGGTCAAGTGCAAACCCATCTTATATATAAAAAAAAAATCCGCGCGGCGGTGAGGGAAAATATTGTGAGGAACCTGCACGTTTCAAGTTTTCTTCAAGTTTCTAAAACCATGAGTCAGTTGATCTAGTTCTAGGGCGACTGTCACAGGGCAGTCGCTTCACTATAATTACAAGACTGCCCAAACCCTAAACCATAGTCTTGTTTTTTTTTTAATGTGATAGGTAGCAGACGAGCAGGCGGATCACCTGATGGTAAGCAATAGGCCGCCGCTCATGGACACTTTGCAACACCAGTGGAGTTACAAGTGCGCTGCCAACCTTTATATCCCCTTCCCCCCGGGTGAGGCCTCCGGTACCTCACTCACTCAGGCGAAACCACAGCACAGTGGGGCTGCTTCACGCCAGGTTTTCTGTGAGGGCAGTGGTATCACTCCGGTAGAGCCGGCCCATTCATGCCGAAGCGTGGCACTCCCACAGTTAGTATACTTAGCTAAATAACGGCCTGCATAAAAATCTTGCATTTTAAAACTTACAAACTTTATTTTAAACAATACGATCTTTCACAAAAAGCGACGCGACGGCTGCACTCGATACGAAACAGTATTTTGATATGCAAAAAGAATTTCTGATACAGTTATTATTTTCTTTTCCCGTTGACAGAAAAGTTTTTACAAATTTAATACGAAACGGAGACGTGACTATAGAACTTCGTTACGGTACAGATGGGTAGGACTATAGATAGGAATCTCGTCAACTTTTTAGAGATCCTCATAGATTCATATGTCAAATTTTGAACCAAGATGATAATAGATATCGTAAGAGTTGAACTATTCCACTTTTACCCACTGAGGTGTTCGATCTACTTTCTGCAGCTGAATTCTGAGATTCTGAAAAACCTTACCACATACCACTTTGTGGAGCAGTTTGGCTGTAGAAATATATTTATATTTATATATATTTCACTACATCACATACATTGATCTGACTCTGAGATAGGTAGCTCAAGCACCTGTATTACAGATATCAGAATCAACAATGGCATTACAAATATATACATATAATACTTTTTTTTGTAAATACATACTTATAATACATAGAAAACACCCAGACCAATACAAACAAACATGTTCATACACACAAATGTTTGTACTGTGCGGGGATCGAACCCGCAACCCTTGGCCCAGACGCAGCATTCACTACCACTGAACCGATCGGGTCGTCTGTTATTATATTATTCAATGGAATAAGTCTATGACACTATGGTAATAGCGCCGACTAAATATCAAAGCCGTACCGACCAGGAGGGCGTCAACCCAGTACACCTAGACAAAAGAAAACTTAGAAAATGTAGCTTCCTAAATTGACTTGACCGGGAATCGAACCCGGGACCTTTCACGCTTCGGGCGAACACCTTAGCCACTGCGTCATCAAATCCGTCGAAGATCGAAACATGATTTTTATAACTTGACTTGTGAGCTTGTATTTGGTTACCACCTTCCTGCTTTTTTCTTAGCTTTTTTCCAAAGTTTAAAAAATTCAGCAGCCTCTACGAAGAATGCCCGCCTACAGAACCCTAAACTGCATTCCGTCCCTACCGTGACTCGCGAACATTTATGTAGTTCAAATGAGTTTTCCTACCTTTTTTGCTACGGAAAAGTTGCGAGGAACGTCCGAAGACTTAACAACTCTTAACAAAAAGGACGACCAGTTAATTCTTTTGTTCTGGACAAAAATTTCTCGTTCGCGACTGTGGAGTCTGGAACTATTCCGAAATTGTTTGTTCAGTGGTTGGTGGAGTTTCTGCTTAAGCTATGCCTGGGTAGGAAGTAAACACATGTATGATATCCAAGCCAAAACCGCACATATAAAATCTTTCGGCGGACAGTGGACAGTTGGAACAACTTGCCGGCTTCTGTATTTCCAGAGAGCTACAATTTGGGTGTCTTTAAGTCGAGAGTGAATAGGCTTCTTCTGGGAAAGCACGCTACATCTTAGACCTCATTGTCACTCTCCATCAGGTGAGATGAGGTCAAGTGCAAACCCATCTTATATAAAAAAAAAAGTTGGGTGGGAGACCTTGGCTTATTTTTCGTGTTCAGGACACGATTCGGACCCACTCTGGTTGGCCGGTGA
The DNA here is from genome assembly GCA_014851415.1 of Cnaphalocrocis medinalis. NCBI lineage: Eukaryota > Metazoa > Arthropoda > Insecta > Lepidoptera > Crambidae > Cnaphalocrocis > Cnaphalocrocis medinalis. Next base: position 2,547,524 of record CM026292.1, read on the forward strand.
CATGGGAATTTTTAGGTACAACATCTCATACACTACATAACGTAAACTATTGCTCTGTCTCTTTCAAATGCATCACAATGAAAGAGACAAAGCGATAGTTTTCGATAGCGAGGATAGTATTTCAAACTCATGGTAAGGCCACTGCACTATGTTATGGTTTACCGTGGGAATAGGCCGGGGTGAGTTGGAGTGATACCACGGCCTCAAAGAAGACCGGCGTGAAGCAGTGCCTGCGCTGTTTCGCCAAGTGAGTGAGTACCGGGGGCTCAATCGGGAGAAACAGGGTTACAGGTTGGCAGTAGACTTGAAACTCCTGTTTATATAAAGTATGTATTTATATAATATTTTATAATATTTCACTACATCACATACATTGGTCTGACTCTGAGATAGGTAGCTCAAGCACCTGTGTTACAGATATCAGAACCAACAGTGGAATTACAAATATATACATACTTATAATACGTAGAAAACAGCCAGACCAATACAAACAAACATGTTCATGCACACAAATGTTTGTACTGTGCGGGGATCGAACCCGCAACCCTTGGTCCAGACACAGCATTCACTACCACTGAACCAAACGGGTCGTAAACGGGTATTTACGTACAAGTTCTCAACGCCGTAAGACCCAAAGGCCTTTTCAAAGGCAAAAACAATTGATTTTTAATTGTGTCTGCTGTCTGGGCCTTACGACGCTATGATAACTTATTACAGAGTTAAGTCATCTCATACAGATGTTATGAGATTTTTTTTAATGAGGCAGTATTTACAAGTACCTACCCATCACAATATCAGCCCTCATAAAAGCATTAGCATACCAATATTGAACACCTATCAACATTTAAAACATTTACGGCCAAAACTCGATTTATAAGCTGTAAGAGTGCCATTATTTCTAGACGGCCATTAGCTAAAACTATGGTCTAACACAGAATCAATTAACCCCGGCACACCCGAGGGGGCATATTTGATGCTGCATACTAATTATGTTGGTTTTTTAAAGGGTTAAAGTTGCTGGATGAGACTAAAATTCACTTTATATACTAGTGGCCCGCCCTCACTTCGCTACGGGACAGTAGTTTCAAACTAAAGCAATAGATGGCGCTCAGCGTCGATCACATCGCGCTAGTGTTTTGTATTTTCGGTTTACCTATAAGCTATCTCTTTATAAATAGTATAGATAATGCATTCAGAGATTTGACCAATTCTTTACTTACAAATGTGGGGTTAGGTGGCAATTCGGCCCAAAAAACTCGTCCCAGAATTTCAAGTACCGGACCCATCGGGGGGGAAGGGGATAAAAGGTTAGCAGCGCACTTGTGACTCCACTGGTGTTGCATGTGTACATGGGCGGCGGCAATTGCTTACCATCAGGTGATCCGCCTGCTAGTCTGCTACCTATCACATAAAAAAAAAGTTCTTTTTGCTGGTCGCTGTTTTAACCTAACATAACCAATATTTTTATTTTTTGTAACTAACTAACGATATGTAGCCCATTTACGTTCATTTACATTAATATTCAAATACAGAACACTTACTATCTTGTCTTACATTTTTCATACGCATATTACTTACTTAATACGAACTTAACACAAAAACGCGATTATTAAAACTAACCCCTTTCTATGCCATCTAGGGTCTTAATATCCCTGTTAATAAGGCGGCGCAAAGGCACGGGGTTATATTGCGAACATTAACTATACTAATATGTTAACCATATTAATATAAGCGCACCCCCCGTCTCGTCTCCCGTTAACCTTCTACGTGGGTCGCATGGTTAAAATTGGGGGGTTAACCATTAGTAGAAATGAAAGTGTTGATAGGAGTTCTGATGGTGGCGGTGACAGGGTTAATCTGTTGGTTATGTATTTGATTTAACCAAGACAAATGTTTGTTGATGAAACAGATGTTGTTTCAATTTATTTACCTACTTTCTTATTTGCTGGTACGAAATAATATTCATCTCGCACTTAGCCGCTTTTTTATGAATGAATGAATAAAATAATAGAAAGATACTCTTTATTGCACAACACATTACAGAACTTAATGCTAATAGTAATTTACAAATACAATATCGGCGGCCTTATCGCTATTAGCGATCTCTTCCAAATCTCTTCCAGACAACCTTTGGGTAATAATGCCAAATAATAATACCTACTCTCGGCTTACGTCAAAAAAATCGCACATCTGCCTAGTTTTCATTAACGTGCTTATATCACGGCTTCGTATATTAAAAAGTAAAACATTTTATTGCAATATTTTTTTATGTAACATTGCCATAAGTACGCCTTTGGCGTGGCGGACATTATAATGTAATAAACAATATTTTTTTATGGTATAGGTGGCAGAAAAGCCGACGGATCACCTGATGGTAAGCGATTGCCGCCCATGGACACCTGCAACACCAATGGTCTCAAGTGCCCTGCTTACCTTTTAACCCCCCTTCCCCAGGATTGGGCCACCGGTCCGGAATTTATTTTTGTTTGTTTAATTTAAAGCATTTTGTATTGTTTTACTGGGCAGGTGCCATTTCTACAAACCTTGTAGGTACAATACTTAATATAACGCGCGAGCAAGACAAAAGTACTGTCAATGGAAAATAAAGAGCTAAGCGCAACTTATTCTTACTCGCTTTAAATTCTAAAGCATCCTTTTACTTTGACCAGTGTCAATTATTCCTTTGCCAACTTGGAAATAAAATTACGACGACTACAGCGCTCATGCCTGCCCAGTCTCAAAGGCAATGCACCGGTAGTGATGTGCTAATGCAAGACCAACTCGAGACTCAGGCCGTGGACACATGTTTGACGTCTCGCCCATTATAATTTTGGTTCGGCCACAATCGATTCGATTTTCGATTTCGGCGTTCTTTCTTAGTCCCGTCGTCACATTTGGTTGGCCCTAGGATTATTTGCAACACCTTCCTTTCTGCCACTAATCTAATGCCATCTAATGTTTTGGCATTAAAGGGTAAATTCGGTCATAAAATGTAAATGCAGTAAAATGTTCTACCTACTTTAAAGATTTAATAATAGTATAATGTTGAATTGTTTCAACCATTATAATATAATATGATTATAATCAGTGCATTCGAAGCGCTTGATGTCGAAAATGATATCATTTTCGAAGGAATATGGTTTTATAGAATCTAGTGGCCCGCCCTCACTCCGTTTCGGGACAGTAGTTCCACTGCCTACCAATAGATAGCGCTGGGCGTCGATTGCTACGCGCTAGTGTTTCGCTTTTTCGGTTTGTATATAAGGTTTGTCGATGTCTATGTAGTTTATCTCTTTATCAATAGTATAGAAGATGGAGTATCTCTATGATATTGACCCAAATGTTCTCGGTCTTGCAAAGTGTCAAGACCACTAAAGCCCATCACTATCCCTGAATGGGCGCTCCATAAAACACAAAGTGTAACGTTTACAACCTGGAAATTATCCTCGGAACACTTTGTGGAATTTTTAAGACGCCATTCTAGCTTTGGTTCAGCGATAATGAAGTTACGGGGAGATAGATAGCAGTAATTTATGTTGTAGTGTATTAACTTTAACGCGATTTACGGGAAAAATAGTGAGGGGCTTTGAAATCTTCATTAGGAGGATTTTTTGTGGAATAGGTGATAAATGCATAGAGATGTAGCTTCGCTATGTATACTCTACCGCTTATACCATGGGGAAGCTCTGAGGAATTGTTCGGATTGATTCCTGCCGCTTCATTTCGCCACCGTTACACTCGACAACAGTTCCACCCACATCATTTAGATGCTTGGCAATCTTCAACTGTGCGTTTCTTAAGAAACTTTCTGCCTCGAACTACAAAACTATGGAATGAACTGTCACCAGCGGTATTTCCGAACCGATACGACCTACAAACCTTCAAAAAGCGAGCGTATTCCTTCTTAAAAGGTCGGCAGCGCATTTGCGACTCCTCTGGTGTTGCGGGTGTCCATGGGCGGCGGTAATCAGGTGACCCGTCAGTTCGTCTGCCCCCTATCTCATAAAAAAAAAAACTAGCAGGTGGATCAACTGATGGTAAGATTGCCGTCGACCATGGATTCTATGGGCGATGGCGTTCGCGGCAGGCGACCGAACGCAACGAGAAAATCAGGTCGTGACTTGTCTTATTCCAGTTAACGCGCCCCCACCAAGCATTCGGCGGCCGAATATTCGGCGCTTCGGCCGAAAGCGTTGCCGAATATTCGGTATTCGGCCAATTCACTCTTCGTGGCATCTCTATGGCATAGACACCTGCAACGTCAGTTGAGTCAAAACTGCGCAGCCAATCTTTGACCCGCTTTCCCCCAAATTGGGCCTCCGATACCCTGACTTACTCGACAAAACACAGCTCAGGCGCTGCTTCACGCCGGAATTGGAGGCAACACGACATTTGTAAAAGTAATTGTTATTTAATAAAACTTCAAAAAGTGACAGTGCAAATAAATGTGATTCAAAATGAATGGTATAAGACGGGGTTAAAGGGAATGTGAATGTTCAGAGATACATCCTGTATACATGTAGTAAATAGGCTGATACGTTTTTTAGGGTTGCAGTTTCATTACTTTTGTACTAGACTAGTTACGCGAGACACTTCTAAGTAATTTACTACGGCAATAAGTACGCTAAGAACAAAAACGTGTATTAAGGGGCTATACGAATGAAACTAGCGCCGCCAACCTATTTACACTGATTGTGGCGAAAATATTATATTTTTGAAGAAAATAAAACATTACAGACTTAGATCCAAGTAAATTGGATTTTTCAAGGTGCAATACAATATTTCTTAAATAAATTATTTAATAACAATAATGTTAATTATTGCTAAAAACGGACACATTTTGCAATAATTAAAATTATTACTGTATACTACTGTATTGCATCTTGAGAAATTCAATTTACTTTTATCTAAGTCTGTAATGTTTAGCTTTCTTAAAAAATATCGAATTTTCGCCACAATCAGTGTAAATAGGTTGGCGGCGCTAGTTACATACGTATAGCCCCTTAAAATTCCATTTGTCTGCCGTTAGTTAAAAAGAGTCCACTATTTAATCACATTGACGAAGTAAATTCATTTGATAAAGTTTATTTGCGTATATTTAAAGCTAAGAAAAGTGGGTGGTTGAAGTTTCAAGTGAACTCTGGCAAACATTTTAGCAAACGCTTAGCTTACAAGTTTGGATTGGGATAAGTAATATACTGTAGTTGAGTTAAGTCCTGACAGTAGTTCTCTTAAAATAAAGTGAGGCTCAAATTGTATTGTATAAGCTAACTATACAGGTTGTATCTGGAAATATGTTGACGGCCTCGATGGCGCAGTGGCTAAGGTGTTCGCCCGAAGCGCGGAAGGTCCCGGGTTCGATTCCCGGTCAAGTCAATTTAGGAAATTCCATTTTCTAAGTTTTCTTGGGTCTGGGTGTTCTGGGTTGACGCCCCCAAGCTATTATCGTCACCTGGTACTCATAGTACAGGGATTGCCATAGTTTGAGACCAGGTTGATTGGTGTGATTGTATGGCGCATTTATTTGGCGCATCTATTATGTTGCTACGTGCAGAACAATATTTCAATGATTTTTGGATTGGGCCTCCGGTACCCTCACTCACTCGGCGAAACACAACGCAGGCGCTACTTCACACCATTGCACATTATTCACTACTGTAAAACGTCCAATTGTATTTAAAATCTTTAATATTAATTCATTTTACTGAATTAGCCACAGCCAAATCCACTTTCGAGTTTACTAACCAACAGTTAATGGTGAACCTGTATTTAATATATACTAAAACAAAGTAATTACAAATGAATTTATTTACATGGAAACAATAGAATAATAAATTAATTACTGGAACATTAACTAGCTATCAATTTGGCCGGGGAAATATGGAAAATTGGAGAAATTTACCGCACAAAGTGAACCGGGCAATTAAATTGTGGATTGTAGTAAAATTTCGACATTGTTGTTTGGAATTCGTTTCGTTAGCACATATTAATATTGAGGAAAAATAACTATACGTTTTACATCGATGATATAAAAAAATTAAATAAACTGTGGGAGAGCCACGCTTCGGTATGAATGGGCCGGCTCGACCGGAGTGATACTGCCTCACAGAAAACCGGCGTGAAGCAGCCCCTGTGCTGTGTTTCGCCGAGTGACCCACTCGGGGGGGAATTGGATAAAAGGTTGGCAGCGCACTTGTAACTCCACTGGTGTTGCAAGTGTCCATTGGCGGCGGTAATTGGTTACCATCAGGTGATCCGCCTGCTTGCCTGCTATAACGTATCACATAAAAAAATAATAAAAAGAAATAAAACCTAAATCGCTTTCTACCGTACTTTCATACCACGTCAGATACCAAGCATTCTGAATAACATTTGTTCTATGACTTTTGGTAGAATACGTGGTTATATGGATGTTAATGTTCACAGATACACCCTGTAAATGTAATCAGTCAGCGCTGGGCGCTCATGTATTCAGTTTGAATGACTCACATATACGTAAGCATACTAAGTATATGGGCGGCGTTGATTACTTAGCTTAAGATATGCATATGCTAAGAAATCAACGCCGCCCATAAACATCTGTGAAATTGGAGAGTTGAGTTTATATATTATGTTGCCGGCCTTGGTCCGCGGCGCCCAGGTGTGTGGCGCACAGAGGCGCCAAGACGATAGGGGCGCCAAGTGCCAACGCTGACAGTATGATTCATGAAGAAAAGTAGGCGCCTCATTGATTTCTTACACAGGAGCTGTATGAAGGCAGCGTGCTTCTGTACCGGATCTTTAGAAAGACGCCATTCTTCGCGAAGTCACCTGTAAATATTGCTGCAGCCAAACCATTCCACAAAACAGACCTCTCTGATCTCGCAAACGTAATTACTAAAGCGGCGGTCGCCGGTTTTCTGTGAGGCAGTGGTATCACTCCGGTCGAGCCGGCCCATTCATGCCGAAGCATGGCTCTCCCACAATTAATTACTTACCAACAGACCCGCTTGCTCGTTTGTCGCATCCATAAATAAAAACGTGGTAGAAAGTAGGTAAAGTGCGATCCAACTTTGTGCAATCAAAACCGAAACCTCTTTCCTCACGGGGCTAAAAGGGAAATGGGTCCAAAAAGAATCTGTGCATCACGCGCGTTATAAATCGCCCCTGCGAACGAACGCTCGTGTTTGCCGACGTGTAAATTCGGGGAAATTGAGAGAGAATTTCGTACGCTGACATTTTGTAGGCTTGCACTATGAATAACGGAGATGGATTGGACAGCACATAAAAGAGACAATAAATGCAGTTTTTCATCCGACTTTTGGTGATGAAAGATAGTATTTTCGTATTTATATTCACATACTATATGTCTTTACTATATAATGTGCGTCTTTGATGTTTTAGGTATTTTTATATGATATGCTAACGATGATGAGGTGACCCACTTACCATCGTAAGTGATCACCGCCGCCCATGGACATCAGCTACACCAGAAGAAGTAGTGATGCGTTGCCGGCTTAGATACCAGAGCTAATTAGAACTAATACAGTATAGTCCGAGGCAAGAAAGTGTAGTTATGACCTTGAGTGCGCAGAAACCAATTTTGATAGAAAGTCTTCTTTTTTACAAGTGCGCAAAATAACGGTAATCGCTATACTTTCGTGCCTCCAGCTATATATATATATATATCTTTTTTTACAGGCCAATGATACTTTTTTCTAAAGAGGCACACAGTAACTAATATAGGAAGAACGATGTTAGCTCAGTGGTAGTAGCATACCGATCTTGATTGAGGATTTGGAGAGTCCGAAATCACAATGAAGCGACTGCCTTATGACCTTCGCAACCCTTAACAAGGTAACCAGTCCAACTAAATCACAGTTTTCATAAAATATCCCAAACGTGCAGATTTCCTTAATCATTTTCCTCATCGCTGAGCTGATGGTGAAAATTTAATGAAAATTAAAACATGGATTTATTCCGAGATAACAATTACACTTTGCTATACTGAAAGTAAACTTAATAATTGTACGAACAGGCTAACTACTCATCATTGTCGGGCAAGAGCTCACCACGATGCTGGTCTTCTGTATCTAGTGACCATGATGCGTGATGATGAACTTTATATATTTAGTGTATTCATATTTAATATACCTAATTAATGTATATATTCATATTTATACCTATGTATTTAAGTAGTGTATTACATCATTGCACCGCCTTACACCTTGTTCAAGTGTCCTTTAGGTTGCCTGGAAGAGATCGCTCATAGTCCAAGGCCGCTCAAGGCCGCCTTTGTTGTACATTACTCCCTTAATAACTAGATTTTAAGTTTATACCTCTGTTTTGTGTGCAATAAAAAGTATATTCATTCATTCATTCATGGCCCTCCCTATATTTATGTAAGCCACTGTAATTATTTACACAAAATAATTATAATCTACGAGTATTAAATTACTCTAAAATGGCAATTCAAAGTAACAGGTACATACTCCCACGTATTAAGTCAAAGGCCCTAAGGGTTTCAAGGGATACCTGTGATCTCGGAGGTCATTCAAAACGATTGCCACTCACCTAATGGAGGTATTGATTTAATCAGGCGCTTTGAAGTAGACTAGGGTTGTTCTTGAAAGAGTAGTACATATTTCAACAGTATTATTACGGACAGCCAAGGAGTGGAACTCCCTGCAGGTCAATTTTCCCGACCACTATAATCTGGATATCTTTAAGGTAAGAGTGAACAGACATCTTCTAAGCAAACGCATATCAGCCTAGACCTCATCGTTAATTTCCATCAGGTGCGATTGTGGTCAAGCGTTGGCCTATAGTTTAATAAAAAAACCAAGTTTATTTATCTGCCTCATTTAGTCTACTCACTCATTTTGAACCCAAAGAGTGCTTTGAAGACATGGCAGCAGCAACGTAACAGAGCCACGTTTCGACATGAATGGGCCAGCTCGACCGGAGTGTTGTTCTTGACAAAGAAGAAAAAAGTTTAACGGCCTCATTTAGTCTACTCATTCATTTTGAACCCAAAGAGTGAATTTGGGGACAGCAGCAGTTATAACCGTGAGAGAACCACGTTTCGATATGAATGGGCCGGCTCGACCGGTCTGATACCACGGCCTCAAAGAAAACGTGAAGCAACGCCGGCGCTGTGTTTCGTCGAGCGAGTGAGGGTACCTGAGGCCCAAACTTTCTACAGTCACCTGCCAGCCTCATCCATTGTTTCCTAACTACCATTAGAATATCGTCAGACCAACGGGCAGGTGGTCCACCCACAGGACGCTGTCCCAATTTTGGCTGCCATTCGGCAAGCTTATTGGTCCACTTAACATCCTTGCGCCTTGCCAGGTGTCACGCCCATCTCCAATTTAGCTTACACACATATTATTGAGAGCAAACCATATCCAGTTTATTGGCCTCTCCAAAGAATATTCTTTTCATTCGAGTGAACTATTACGCTCAAACCTACTTCGTCGATCTATCGGCAGATTACAATTTACAGAGAACGTTGATTGCGATTCAAATTAAAAGGTAATTTGATTCTTTGAAAGACGAGGTGGGAAATTTCTGAATTAATTTTCGGCGACAAATCTTATTGCTGTCTCTGTCGCTCTCGGGGTGTCATTTGGAGGAATGTGCCCGGATTGTGTGATTCGTAAACGTAATTGTTTCAATTTTGAAATTGAAGTGGCTTCAGGTTCTTGAAGGGAGTATCAAAGGGGAGTAACTAAGTGGTGAAATGAAGCACCGTTATTTGCGCTAGGTATATTATTCGTGGAGAAGACCACAAAGTCAACCTAAGTATCAAAATCGACGAAAGACGATAACAAATAGATACTAGCAGTTAATGTGACTAGTTTTTTTACATATAGCAGACAAATAAGCTGACGGCTCACATGATGCTCTACCCAAAGGTTGTCTGGACGAGATCGCTATTAGCGATAAGGCCGCCGATATTGTACTTGTAAATTACTATTAGCATTAAGTTCTGTAATGTGTTGTGCAATAAAGAGTATATATCTATCTATCTATGATAGTAAGTGATCACCGCCGCCCATGAACATCTACAACACCTGCAACAAAAAACCCCTTTGCCCCCAATTGGGCCTCTGGTACCCTAACTCTCTCAACGACACACAGCGCAGGCGCTGTTTCACGCCGATCTTCTGTGAGTGGTATCACTTCAGTCAAGCCGGCCCATTCATGCCGAAGCGTGCTTCGCCCACGGTTATACGGACTTTGTATGATGGAAAGGTTGACATTTTTTACGCGAATTTCCAAAAGTCAAACAGCGAATTCTGTTTAAAATGATTGGCACAAGTCGTGGCTAAAGAGATGTAAATGTTCACAGATACACCCTGTATAAAGTACCTACAATCCTTGTCAAACACAAAGCCACATACGGTTTCCTTTTACGATCTTTTCACACATTTCAGATCCAAGTACTGAGATGTCGAAATTACTTGAGAAAAACTGTTCCCAGAAAACATATTGGGGCATCAAGGTGACCTTCACCTAAAGGTCTTTGAAGGTCAAGGTCGAATGGAGACAATTTATTCATACAACGTGCTCCTTTTGATAACAAAACTTTAAGGGTAGTAAATATACTTCTTTTTAAACATTTTGGCCTAAGAAATGTAGTGTAAAATTATTTTTCGTATCGGCATTTTTAGCAATATTTTTTTAAGTAAATAATGCGCTAAAAACTTAGTAGGGTCACAGCAATCCCACCTAAACGTTACGATGAATTTTTCAGTGCTTTATTTACTTAAAGTTTAAAAATGTAAAAAAAACCTTAAACCATTAAACCAACCAGGGCATTAACATTAAATACATACATTTTAATCGATTTAAAAACTACAATATTGTCTCTTCATAATCTCGAAATTTCAAAATCATAACTCCCTTCTGGCCGCATTGGCAACCAGTTTCACAACCAGTTGCCAAAGAAGAACTAACATTCTTGCTACTCAACCAGTTGCCAAATACGATAGATTTTTCTTTTATCGCTACTGGTTGCGTACAAAGAATATTTTATTACTATGGTTACGTAACACCTTTATAAGACTACAAATTAAAAATCACTCTGTCGGTACATCGTCCCCGCTACGCCGTAGCCGCGACTACGGCTACGTAATTTCGTAGTACGTAGCGCTACGAGATTGTAATTTTCTAGAAAAGCGTCTTGATAATGCTTCCTTACATAACACTTTGTATGGGAGATGAAAAATACGGTATTATGCGGCGAGATGAAACAAAGAGTGTGATCACCGTTGTTATTAAGAGCGGCTGAGGACTTCCGCTTGTTCCTTTTGAGATCATTTTCATATTGTTATAAGACTATTATTATGTACTAGTTGCGCCCCGTGGTTTTAGTCGCGTATAGGTATAGGTATATTTTTTATGTGATTGCTCGCACATGAGTGATGGTAAGCGATTGCCGCCACCTATAGACACCTGCAACACTAATAGAGTTAAAATCACGCTGCCAACCCCTAACTTCTTTCCCCCCAATTGGGCTTCAGGCACCCTCAATCACTCAACGAAAAACAGCACAGGCGCTACTTCACGCTAATCTCCTGTGAGGCCGTGGTATCACTCCGGAAGAGATGGCCCATTCATGCCGAAGCTCTATCACGGTTATTTTGGATATTAAACAACATAATAATACAATTATGTTATTCTGAAAAGCAATGGTGGCCTACACAAGCAATGGTACGTAAACTGACCATTTCCTTTTTTTGGTGAAAAGGGGGGAGGAGGGATTATCGCCACCAGTTTTGTGCTTCAGTTATTAAAACGGGTATATAAAACCACCAATCTAACAGTACGCCATCTAGCGGATTTTTCACACACCAGCCCCCATTCCGCACTTGGTAACTAGCGAATAATCCAAATTGATCCTCAACTACACAACAGCTTGTTTGATTGCATTGTGTTTTTAGCGCTAAACGCCCCGCTGTTGTTTTTGTTTAAACAAATTGTTTGCGCAATGGCGGACGACACGGCGCGTTGCTGCGTGTTGTGAATGATAATATGGCCTGTTTGTTTCAACGGAATAAGTATTAAAGGGCTGTTAAACTATTAAACTAACTAGGGCTGACTAGTACACTGTGATAAATTTTATAACAAATCAATGTAAATAAAAATGAATTACTGTTCGTAAGACTGCTTCAAACTCGAAAGCTTTGACGGTTTTTTGATGGTCGCCCTCTGCCAAAGAAGTACCGAAAATAGATAAATACATCATCTATGTATTTTCGGAGGAAATTTTGAATAGAGAACCTCATTAGGTATTATTTATGTTAGTTGGTGACAGTGTGTCAATGCGAAAAATTTTTTGCTTTTTTTTTCTCGTTGTTTCACTAAAAACACGCTTCATGCCACGCTAACCCTGCAAAAAGATACTGTTTATTGTACAACCAAACTTAACAACTTGTGTACAATTTAAGCGATCTTATCGCTGGGAGCAATCTCTATTCAGATACGAACATCATTTATCCGGTAACGATGAACTATGAATATTACGTAAGATTTCATTACCATCTTCCATTTATCAAAAGCTATAACATCTAGTCAATTACATAAGTCGGAATATTAACAAAATAACGAAATTAATTTCTCTCATAAAGTCCAACTTTGAAACTTTTGTCCAACAAAAAGTAGTCCAATTACGGGGATTCCAACAAATTTTGAATTCAAGACTTAAATAATACGATAGAAGATGAATTTATTATATTTAGCTGCCCGACTAATTAGTTGGTACAGTCGGCAACTTATGCCAAACAACTTATGAACAGGATATTTGAAAAGACAGGAAATTAATAATAATATTTTCACTAAATCACATACATTGATCTGACTCTGAGATAGGTAGCTCAAGCACCTGTGTTACAGATATCAGAACCAACAGTGGGATGACAAATATACACATTAATACTTTTCTTTTGTAAATACATACTTATAATACATAGAAAACATCCAGACCAATACAAACAGACATATTCATGCACACAAATGTTTGCACTGTGTGGGGATCGAACCCGCAACCCTTGGCCCAGACGCAGCATTCACTATCACTGAACCAACCGGGTCAATTGGGAGCATAGATTTGGTTTTAATGTTATTTTTTCGAAGAAAACACCACTTGCATACAAAATTCATTCCGTATTTCGCATCTTTTTTTTTAATAATTTAGCCTAATACATACTGTCCCACCATTGGGCAAAGGCCTCCCCCAAATCCCTCCACCGCTCTCTATCCAATGACATTTGTGGTCAATCGCGGGCAAAGCTGTTGAGATCATCAGCCCATCGTTTTTTGGGCCTACCTACCCCGCTGACAGCGTCCAGTGAGTTGCCATTGGGTAATTGTCGTCCATCTTTCAGGGTCCATTCGACAAACGTCTTTATTATGGTTTGTTTTTTTCTATGACCATAGAGATTTTGCATTTTAGTAATAGTGCTGTCCAACTAGAATCCATTTCACGTGAATGAAATCAAGTGACACGTCTTTCAATTGAATGATTTTCATTTACACCACTAGTGACCGAATCAGCTACCTACCCTCTTTTCTATCAGTAGGCCAATCCGGTAAAAGTGGCAGATATTAGTTTATGTTTCAATTTCTTGATGTTCATGCACACCGCTCAAGTTATGAGCTGCTAACTTTAAAATTGGTATAATCCTCTAATATGTGGGTGACTGTACTCAAGATTTAATTAGCATTAAGTATTTTTGAGATAAACCAAATATTTCATAGAAGGGTTTTATCCAAATGGGAATAAAAATGTGTTTTAGAGTGAAATACTTATTTGGAATTTTTCTTTTCAGGTATGTTTCTGACGTCGACTTTGCGATCTGTAAGTTATCAAAGTTAAGATTTTAAGTAAATTAGATAAACATCTTTAAACCACACTGAGGGAAATATTTTGTATTTTTTAATATTATTCCCTTCCTTTGCATTTATTATAGTGTTTGTTAGTTTACTTTTTTACAGTGTGTTACTCGAATCCGGGGTGAGATTTGACTAATTTTCAATTTTAAACAAGCAAACAGATCACCTAATTAACGATACCGTACCGGTAACAGCTGCAACTAGATTATCGCACGTTTTGAGCGTACAAGTCTAAAATATCTTAATTTTCACCAATCCTGTATAATGAAAAGAATTTCCCGACGGACACATTATTCCTGTCCCTGTCACATGTTATGCATCTCTCTCTTGTATGGCGAGTGAAAGTGGCGAGCATTTGGAGAGGCCTACGTCCAGCAGTGGACTGCAACAGACTGATGATGATGAATCACATTGGTGGTGATATCGTGGATCGCTGCAAAAACATTTCATTTTAGGACCGCCTGGTTAGGTTAGTTAAGTAAAGTATCAGCCTATATATACTATCCCATTGCAGGGCAAAGGCCTTCATCATAGAAATCAAGTTATCGCTTCTAAGATGGGACTAGGCTTAACCAACACGTTTGCTTAATGCGGATTGGTAATCACATGTTATCGAAAAATTCGAAACATACTTTTAGACCCGTACTTACACCACTAGACCGACGGGGCGCCTAGGTTAGTAAGATGAACTAAATTAAATATAATTAAGTCATTTGAATTTGCCATCAATTTGATCAAGCTAAATCCAAGGCAGGGGCTAAACCAAAGCAGAACATTAAGTTCGCAAAGGCCCCACAAAGGCCTTTACCCACGCTGCATTTATAGTGATGCGACGCGGTCAATCGAGTAAAAGCTAGCTGGATATTTTACTCGAGTAAAATGAGTGTCGAATGAGCGATAATAGCTAAGAGGATATTTAGGTCGTTTTGCACCGATACTATCATATTTCATTACTTGACATAGACTAGTTTGGTTGAATTTTTTTACCAGACTCACCAATCGGATCGAAATTAGGAGTTGACTGGCGGTAGCTATGGCAGTGGCCAACGGATGTGAGCCGTATCATCGCGTTTGCTTGCCATCAGGCTAAGGCGATCCATTACAGAGGTATAATTATGTAAAAACATTGGTGTCGGGGAGGCTGAAACCACTGTTCTGACCGCGGATTGTATTTAACGTTAATTTGATGAAATGAGAATGAAAGTATTCCAATACAAGTTTGTATGGAAGATTGCTGCTTTTGAAACTATACAACTCGTATGATTGATATTTGAAGAGATTAACGACAAGCTGAACAAAACCGAGACAAGACATTTTTGGTCGTTGAGACTTCGGAATGAGTAAGTATTCGAATGATTTGTGCGGCAACAATCGCATCCTTACCCGTATTTGATGAGAACTTGTGCAATGCAAAATGGATAGAATTTATTTTGGCCTAGGAAACGGCGAGATTGAGTTCTGCTTTGTGCAGAGATAGACTGCGGATTAGTTGTAATCTCGTACTTTCTTGGAGTTGATTCAAAACGGATACGTTCTTAGAGAAACTTTAATTTCATTAAAGGTGAGGTTCCGGATAACGTCGCGGATTTATTAGTGCAAAGCTTTGGAATTGCACTTGGGTATTGAGGCTTTTTAGTTTAAAAAACTAAATGAAATTTACTTACTTACTCAACTAGCTCAGCGACCCGAAACGAGCCTTGGCTTCTAAAACAAGAGAATGCCACCGAAATACATTTAAGTGATAAGTAAATGAAATTTACTTACTTACTCAACTAGCTCAGCGACCCGAAACGAGCCTTGGCTTCTAAAACAAGAGAATGCCACCGAAATACATTTAAGTGATAAGTAAATGAAATCTATACTATTTATAAAGAGATAACTTCTATAGACAACGAAAAGGCTTATAGGTAAACCGAAAACACGAAACGCTTGCGCGATGTAATTGAGCACAGCGCCATCTATTGGCTCATTTCTGAATTACGTTCCCGAAGCGAAGTGAGAGCGGGCCACTAGTGAGTAATAAAATACTACCAACATGACGCTATGACATATCCTTTCTTTCTTAGATGAACACTTGTGTTTTTTCAGTGTCTGGGTGTTATATAGTGTTTGTTAGTTTACTTTTTTACAGTGTGTTACTCGAATCCGGGGTGAGATTTGACTAATTTTCAATTTCAAATTTTAAACAAGCAAACAGATCACCTGTAGCACTACCATGAGTCTGAAATACTATCCTCGCTATCGAAAACTATCGCTTTGTCTCTTTCATTGTGATGCATTTGAAAGAGACAGAGCAATAGTTTACGTTATGTCAGCTTTCGATGTCAACTCATGGTATAATGAAAAGAATTTCCCCACCGACACGTATTCCTCTTGTTTAGATGCAACAATCTTATTGGTAATATCGTGGATCGCGTCAAAAGCATTTCATTGTAGGATCACCTGGTTAGGTTAGTAAAGTAATGTATCAGACTTTAGACTGTCCCATTGCAGAGCAAAGGCGAAAATCCATGCGGATTGGTGATTACAAACCCGAGCTATAAACATTCGAAACATACTTTCATATTTCAATTACTTACATAAACTAGTTAGTTGATTTTTTTTACCAGACTCACCAATTCGAATCGAAATTAGAGTTGACACTGCCGGTATGGCAGTGCCAACGGATGTGATGCCGTATCATCGCGTTTGCTTGCCATCAGGCTAAGGCGAGCCATTACAGAGGTATAACTATAAAAAACATTGGTGTCGGGGAGGCTGAAACCACTGTTCTAAACGGATTGTATTTATTTAATTTGATGAAATGAATGAAGTATTCCATACAAGTTGTATGGAAGATTGCCGCTTTTGTAACTATACAACTCGTACTTATGAGGTATTTTGAGGAGATAAACGACAAGCTGAACAAAACCGAGACAAGACATTTTTGGTCGTTGAGACTTCAGAGTAAGTAAATTATTCGAATACTGGAATGATTGAGATATCGAGGATACCAAAATGGTGACAATCTGCACAAGACCGAGACTGACACAAAATGGCGACGTTCGTATCGGATAATTTTGGGTCGCTGTGCCATCGAAACAAGAAAGTATTCGAATGATTTGTGCGGCAACAATCGCATCCTTACCCGTATTTGATGAGAACTTGTGCAATGCAAAATGGATAGAATTTATTTTGGCCTAGGAAACGGCGAGATTGAGTTCTGCTTTGTGCAGAGATAGACTGCGGATTAGTTGTAATCTCGTACTTTCTTGGAGTTGATTCAAAACGGATACGTTCTTAGAGAAACTTTAATTTCATTAAAGGTGAGGTTCCGGATAACGTCGCGGATTTATTAGTGCAAAGCTTTGGAATTGCACTTGGGTATTGAGGCTTTTTAGTTTAAAAAACTAAATGAAATTTACTTACTTACTCAACTAGCTCAGCGACCCGAAACGAGCCTTGGCTTCTAAAACAAGAGAATGCCACCGAAATACATTTAAGTGATAAGTAAATGAAATGAGTAATAAAATACTACCAACATGACGCTATGACATATACTTTTTTACCGTTCCACTCGACAACAGTTCCACCCACATCATTTAGATGCTTGACAATCTTCAACTGTGCGTTTCTTAAGAAACTTTCTGCCTCGAACTACAAAACTATGGAATGAACTGTCACCAGCGGTATTTCCGAACCGATACGACCTACAAACCTTCAAAAAGCGAGCGTATTCCTTCTTAAAAGGTCGGCAGCGCATTTGCGACTCCTATGGTGTTGCGGGTGTCCATGGGCGGCGGTAATCACTTACCATCAGGTGATCCGTCTGTTCGTCTGCCCCCTATCTCATAAAAAAAAAACTTTCTTTCTTAGATGAACACTTGTGTTTTTTCAGTGTCTGGGTGTTATATATGTACTTAAGTATTATATTTGTGATCCTCTGTTGTCTGATATCTGTAACACAAGTGCTTAAGGTACTTAGTACGGAGTCAGATTAATGTATGAGATGTTGTGAGAATTTAGTTTACTTAAAACAAAAATCATATAGTTATATGAATGTCAAATGACAAGATAAAGTGAAATATAATTAATAGCCCAGTGAATTTACTTCCTGAAGCTCAGCGTTGAACTCAAGTTGGTATGTTTAAGTTTAAGTTTTCAGCTGGAAGGTAGTGTGAGTGAAATAAATTTAATTTTAATTTAGCCCGCATTCAGAGAACACGTTTAAGGAAACTTCGCATTCACTTTTGAACTAAATATAATCCTGGACTTAATTATGTTCTGCTTGAGTAATTTCAAATTACATAAACCTTTATATTTAACTAGTGGCACTTCAACAGTAGTTCCACTGTCTACCAATAGATGGCGCTGGGCGTTGATTGTATCACGCAAGTGTTTCGTGTTTTTGGTTTACCTATAAGCCCTGGCGTGGAATATGAGATTAACCTCTTTATAAATAGTATAGAAGATAGATAGATTTAAGGTGATAGGTGGCGTCTTGGTAAACGTAGTGTAGGATGGCCTCAGGCCAGATAGAATGCCGATCTCCGCAAGAGGGCTGGCTTGAGCTGGATGCGAGTAGCCGAAGATCGATCACAGTGACGAGCATTTGGAGATGCCTACGTCCAGCTGTGGACTGCAACAGGCTGATGATGATACATAGGTGGCAGACGAACGGATCACCCGATGGTAAGCAATTGCCGCCACCCATAGACACCAACAACATCAGTGGAGTCACAAGCTAACCCTTTTCCCCCGATTGGGCGTCCGGTACCCTCACTTACTCGGCGAAACACGGCAACACGTACTATACAGGATGTAGCAAAAAGGGGGTATCAACACAAAGTGAACCGATTCTGACACACTTTACAAATCTCATATTAGAGTTTTTAACCTGCCAAGTTAATATTACGATTATTAATATTTAATTGAAATCCGATTCTTCGTGAAATCCATTTCAATTCGTATATCACTAATGAGCATTCAGCTGATAGGGATATTAACCTTTGACCGCTCCTTTTTGAATAGTTACCGTCTCTTTCATTCCTGACCATTGTTTGCATACAAAATTTTATAAATGAATTACGGTAAGATTGTTTATCTTCTAAAAAATATTTTTTTATTAATTCGAAACTTTGCATATAGAATCTACACAAGGTACACATTATTTCCCTTTATGGTTGATACCCCCTTATTGTTACACCCTGTATAAAGTAACAAGATTACCCGACATATTGCTGTCTGTACAACATCACCGAACCACAAGCATTCAAAGGGTTGTATAGCGGTTTTAAGGGCAACTGAAGGTCGCTTTTACAACCTCTTAAGTACTTTCAGCATGATTTGCATTATCTCTTAGGAAAGCAGTAAAATGGCGTTGAGTAGTTGGTAGCTGGTCCGTCAGCCGTTTGAGAATCAAAACTATTTTATGGTGTGGATATCTGCGGGTATTATGATGGTATTTAATGGCCTGTATAGCAGTGTTAATGGTAAAAAAAAAACAGATTTAGCTGACATTATACTAATCTCTACTATATACAGAGATAAATTCTATAGATGTCCACAAACCTTATGTATTTTCGTTTATTTGTATTGTGTAAGTGATGTGTTTACCAAATAAATTATTATTCTATTTTGTTCTATCATGTCCAAACCCTATTCTATTATGTTATTCTATTATGTTTTAGACGACCCGTTTAGCGCAATGGTTTGAGCGCCGGTTGAGACGTAAGGGTCGCGGGTTCGATTCCCGCACCGAAACAAATGTTTGTTGATGAAACAGATATTTGTGTTGGGTCTGGGTGTTTGTGGTTCCTTCGTTGTTTCTGGTTTCCATAGTACAAGGGAAAACCTTAGTTTGGGACCAGGACAATGTATGTGATGTTGTCTCAATTTATTTATTATAGTGGCCCACCCTCACTTCGCTTCGGGACCGTAATTCAGAAATGAACCAATAGATGGCGCTGTGCTAAATTACATCGCGCAAGCGTTTCGTGTTTTCGGTTTACCTATAAGCCTTGTCGTTGTCTATTGAAGTTATCTCTTTATAAATAGTATAGAAGTATAGATTTATTCAATTTAATTTATTCATTCATTCATTCAAGAGCACGGCCCAAGCCAAAACAAAAAAAAAGTTACAAGGTTAGCTCCTATACTGTGGTAATAATACTCGTATAATATCAGTGTTACGTTGATTGCGATAAAAAAGTTTATTTCTCAAGCGTGTTCCGGGAGAGTGCGCGTGCGCGCGCGGCCTGCTCGCTGACTCGCCTAATGACCGGGAATACTACAATAGGTGACGTGAAGATACGGTTTTATTTATGTAGGTGGCAGACGAGCAGACGGATCACCTGAAGGAAATCAATTATCGCCGCCCATAGACACCTGCAACACCAGTAGAGTAACAAGTGCAATGCCAACCTTGAACCCCCTTTCCCCCCAATTGGGCCTCCGGTACCTATAACCTCCCTCACTTTACGAAACACAGCGCAGGCGCTGCTTCACGCCGATCCTCTGTGAGGCCGTGGTAATCACTCCGGTCGAGCCGGCCCATTCATGAGGTTTTTTGATATTTTAACTGCAGTACTAGGTATAGTTAAAATTTACCGTCGGTACCACGGGAGAGCCACGTACCTAACCATAGTATCGTATGAAGATAAAATATTTTTTTATTAATTTGAAACTTTGCATATAGAATCTACACAAGGTACACATTATTTCCTTTTATGGTTGATACCCCCTTTTTGGTACACCCTGTATAGGCCGATACTTTCATCATCAGCAAACCATACTTATAGGTCTCCCCTAATGCACGCCACCACTCCCCATTTTCGGCCACTCTCATCCAGCCCACACCAGCCAGCCTTCGAATGTCATCATCCCATCTTGTCGCAGGGCGTCCAACACTACGCTTACCGAGTCGCGGTCTCCACTCAAGGACTTTACGGCGCCAACGGTTGTCAGTTCTGCAGGCCTTTACTATACTTTATTGTAACCATTTCGCCAACTGTAGCCACTGAGCCATTCCGGCCAATATAGCCTTGTCGCCACGCGCTCCAGCGCACTGCACCACGCATGGCGCACCCTTCCGGTACAGATGACAGCTCGTGTTTTTATTTCCAACATGGCTACCAACACTGACACAGCAAAATGCATAAATAAAGCAATCGGCCATTACTTCGTTCGGTTTGGTAGCTTTTAAAATTTACTGGACAATTTTTGCAACGGAACCATGTGAAAAAAAAACATGCGTTCTGTACTATAGGTTCCAGAAATGAATTTTGTGTTCTCTAAGGGCTGTAGAAATCAGGGTGGAGATCGAACCCACGAACTTTGGCGTATGAGGAATTGTTACTACCAAATGCGCCATCAGTCAACGAACGTTCTTAAACTTTTATGCCAACTTTGAGTTCAGGATTGGTTACATGACTAGGCAACAACACACACAGTATACATTTTGAAAAATTACCCCTATAAATGGAATAATCGTAAATTTATAGAACTGTAACCATGTATAAAATAAGCCGATTTACATCGATAAATTGATTCCACGCTCCGATGTCTCCGGATTAAATTAAACCGTTGATGCAGTTAGTACCACATTAGATTAGTGTTGTCTAACGTACGGCAATTACATACTAAGGAATAAC
The DNA here is from genome assembly GCA_014851415.1 of Cnaphalocrocis medinalis. Lineage (NCBI taxonomy): Eukaryota > Metazoa > Arthropoda > Insecta > Lepidoptera > Crambidae > Cnaphalocrocis > Cnaphalocrocis medinalis. The sequence continues at coordinate 2,569,036 of CM026292.1, forward strand.
GTGTGTACGGCATATGACAGAACATGCCGTGCGGCACTTAATCTGCAGAATATGTAATGAGGTGGATGAAACCCCTGTAGTCTGTACTTATTATAACTCACCAAAGCGCACCGCCTATGCGCAAACGTTGAGTTCTTCTGGAAAAAGAATACCCCCAATGAAGCTAGGAATTTCAGTTCCGGAGAAAAAATACACTCACTCATTTCAGCGTGTTATTTCCTATTGATGAATAGGCTCCAGCGGATTGATACCACGGCCTCACAGAGTAGCGTGACGTAAGCGCATTACGTTTTTGAATATGAGTTTGAGTTTTGCAATGTGTGTAAGGAGTTACTGGAGTTCAGAGAAGAGGGGGAGAGAGAAAAGGGGGTTAAAAGGTTTGCAACACACTTTTGACTACAACTGCTGTATAAAAAGATACGGCAATTTACGTTAATGTAATAATCGAATCGTTTGGCCTCGGGCAACACTACCACTTGTATGGATTTTAATGAGTTGATAATGGAATATTGGACATGAGTTGTCCAATGACGTTTGGCTTGATGAGATGGAGTATAATCAGTTAATCAACTAAAGCGGAACAGATAAAATATATACCTACCTATGTATACTAAGGAAATAATGCCGATATTGAATCACGAACTGAACCCCATAATTCAGTCAATGACATGGTTCTATGTAAACATTTACACGATTCAGAAACTTTTCGAAATATGCAGATATCCTCACCGCCTAGCTAATGGTAGAAATATGCACATCGATTTGGAAATTCCAGCAGTTCATGCTCATATTCAGACCATCACCTCCCCTATGGAAGGCGTATTTTTATCTACTTAGCAACTATCGCTCTTAAAGTTATTATTTTACAAATAATTAAAAAAAGCGTAAAATCGTAAATCGTTTTCAGCTGTTTGCAGCTAGTAGGTGAAATGAGAAAGGCTTGCTTGTTTCGCTTTCCACAATCTTTTCAGCGTAGCATAGGCCTTCCTATTGGTATTTTACCATATGCAATCTCTCCCAGAAGCTTTTCTAAGCAAAGGAGTTTACTCCATACGATGCACATGCCCTAGCCAACGCAGCCTCCTCTGCTTTACCTGTGCGGTAATGCTGAGTACCTGTGCTGTATGTAACATCTCGTTTGTTACGTGGTCTCTCCAAGTTATGCCTAAAATAAAATCAGAATCTACACCTACCATAAATCGACCCAAACCTATAATCTGGCAACATGACAAGTTCAAAGTGATCTCTAAACAGTTCCTCTTAAAAACCGTCATAAAACAAAAGTTATCGCTTTCCAAACATCCTGTATGTGGGCATAAAATTAGACCAACACCGCGGTATAAATCGTTCGACACATATCTAAGCTTTAAAATGCGTTTCTAATTTATTGCTTAAAAAGGAAAGGAATGGACTGAGTAACGTATTATGGTAGTGGAGTTCCGTACGCAGAGAGTTTGGACAAAGGGATCGTCTGATGGTAAGTCATTGCCATCGCCCTTGGACACTTGCAACACCAGAGGAGCTACAAATGCGTTGATAGCCCTTTAGAGGAATTTCCCCCTGCCCCTCAGTTGCTTATCTGGTACTTTCCTTACTGGTTCGTGATCTCGAGGTCCTGGTAGTATGTTTCGAATTTTTCGAACAAAGCACGGGTTTGTGATCACCAATCCGCATTAGGCAATCGTAGTGAGCCTAATCCCATCATATTAGAGATGACTTGATTTCTATGATGGAGGCCTTTGCCCTGCAGTGGGACAGTATATATATATATTTCTTTATGGTTTAGAGGGCACACGAACAGACGCACCACGAAGAAGGAAAACACTCGCTTTTCGATAGTTTGTAAGTTTGTTTGTTTGTTTTAAAGTGTTTATCTTACCAGTCTCGTGGTCGGGTTTTTTATCTCACAGCTGATCCCTAAACGTCCCTTACAGCCGACGTGTTGTACGAATGGACTCGAATACCGTCTTCGTATTAACATAATTGAGACGGTCCATTATGTATGATTTTTATTTGTATTTGTTCCATTCCCTCGAATACCGAGTGACGAATACGGACGTAAGATTGGACTAATGACCTCATTAACAATGCAGGGTACTTTGAGGGGTAACCGTTTTTTTTGTAGGGAGGGAAGCTATTTTTTTAAATGACATCGACAGTGCGCTTGTGTTCGCTAATGTTACGGGCCCAAAAAAAATACAAGATAGTAGGCTTTGCTGATATTTATATCAAAGTGTCGCTAGATAATAAAGATGGCACAAATAAATTGATAGGAGTGATCAATCATAATGATTTTATAAATTTCAGCTACTACTCTACCTTAATAACACTTTGGGTTCTAAAGTAGGCTCTATTTACAGCCAAAATGTTTGTTGGGATTGTCATCCCTGGTATTCAGAAGCCTGGTCACAGTGAATAACGTGGATTCACAGTCGCGATACAATTCGCAGCGCGGTCACCGACCACGCGCACATTGACTGACAATGACAACTCACTTGCGATGCTCGTGTCGCGTTTAAGTACACCAAATGACCAAAATATAACCAAAATGTGACCAAAATTTGACCACAATATGACCAAAATATGACCAAAAATAACCAAAATACCTATGACCAAAAATAACCAAATACGTCCAAAATAGGACCACATACGTCTAAAGTATGACCAAATAACCAAAATTTTACAATCTATCGCAGCCCAGTGAGCGGCAATGGCGGCAGCAAAGCCTTATTTTTTTAAATGTGATACGTAGATACGAGACGAGCAAACGGATCACCTGATGGTAAGCGATTGCTGCCGCCTGTCTAGTCTTAATCGCAGTGAGCATTTGTAGCTTGCTATATATCAAATGCGCTATAGAAAGGCTGCTCAACCTTTTGAAGAGTCGGTTCATTCAGTCTTCAATTATGGGCCACTTATATTTCCTTTTTCAGCTACTCTCAGGATAAGCGCAACAAAAACATTTTTTTAATAACATCACCTATTTATTTGGAGCAAACAGACCTTCAAAACACATCTTCAAAACATGCACAAGTCACTTAACATTCTTTCGGGCCTGAGGTTGAGCAGCCTTGCGCTATTAATAGCATAGTATCACAAGAAGAAATCCTTCGGATCTTCTGCTTTGTTCCATAAATACTAGCGAACTGAAAATGGCCCGTTTATCGTAAGACCCTTAACTTAATCAAGAGTAAAATTATTTTACCTTCGTTTAATCCCTCCGTCTTTTACCTAAGATCCTCGGTCACCGCTGTCTTTCACAGGTCATCGTTCCATGTGGGGCACTTGTTCTCAAAGTTTTGAATAACTACCACTTATAGATCCTGTTATTTACCCAGCGGAAATCCAGCATCTTGCATCATGCATTTTGGAATCCATTGGACAGCATTCCAGCATTCGCGAAGGTTTTGAAATACCATACCAAATTATGTGCAGCCTACCTACACTACTTTTATTATACTCATGTTTTAATCTTCAAATTAAGAAATCAAACGCAGCTAACTTATTTGGTAGTATGATGAATATCTTGTCATGTGTTGTGGTATTCAAATAATATCTGTATTTTCTTTTGTTTTTCTTAAAAGTATTGGTATTCGATAAATAAAGACCTTTGAGTTCCTTTTTGAAGATTATGGCATGAGTTGATTTTTTATGCAATAGGTGGTAATCGAGCAGACAGAACACCTAGCAATATGAGTGTAGATAAAACTTATTTATATATTAATTGCCAGTTTGATAAACTATGACAACGAGACCCTTATATGCCTAGATGTGCGGTCTCAAGAACTCTTCCAACTGCGCGCAGATTGGCCGTTTAAATCTAATCTTCAAAGGTGACCTTTGTTCTCTGTCAAGTACTTTATCTAATTTAAGCCCTATTTGGTTGGAGGAAAAATGTGTACTTAATAATTTTTTGTTCAGTCCTTCTCTGAAAGGTTTTCATTGTTTTAAGCGGAATGATAAAACTAAACAATGTTTCGGTTGTGATTTTTTTATTGCAAGCATAAATTCGTGTGTCTATGGTCTTCAAGAGCCACATAGTTTAGTTGGGATGTCCATCTCACTGTTGATCTGCGCCTATCAGGGTACAGTTTTCAAACTATTTTTTTTATAATTGACTTGCAAACGAGCAGACGGATCACCTGATGGTAAGAGACTGCTGACGCCACAAAATGGTCGCCCTTGAACACCCCTGACACCAAGTCACAAGTGCGCTGTCAACTTCTAAACTTTCTTTCTCCGCGGATTAGACCATCGATAACCGTAGTCACGCAAATTTATGCACCCGACGGCTGGGACCCCGACGACGGGTAGTATGGGACTCTCTCATGACTGGGCCTCTTATATCTGAGGCTGGTCAAAGGCATACGTTTTACGCTGATTCTCTGTAAGAACATCGTTGTGAACCGTCGAAATAACAGCCAACAAGAAACTTGCGTATTTTTCCCTATATTTTCCAATGTTCGGAATGGTTCTATTTTTCAGCTCGCCCTGTTATTCGGGTCCTATGACGAAACTAGCTTGTTGTTTGGAAATGGGAACTAGAGGTAACTTTTTTGGTCGCGTTGTTTGAGTCTCTGGCGCAAACCTTTAATTGTTGCTCTGATAGTTTTAAAATTGTTTTTCTAATCTGTCATTGCCGCAAGGGTTATCTATAAATGACGTATAACAATTTTCACAGTCTTTCTCTCTTCCTTGAAACAGTTAAATTTGACCAATCCTTATATACCTTAACGGTGTTGCCTTAAGGAAATAATGCACATAAAAAAATCATCGAAGCCTTTAGATGGGACTCGAACACATAACCTTCCACATACCGGGTGGCTGTTCTACGCTGACGTAAGTTGACATTTTGTGAGTGTTTTGTTATTGTGTAGTGTGATTTTTTAAATGCATCACCCTAGCGGCCATCAAATTCTTCATGCTATTTGTAAGTATAATGCTAAGTTTGAAATTGAGTACTTAAGCTGTATGTGCTCATCATCGTCACCTACTTAAAAATAACACTGTTTATCTAAATGTTAATCAAGACATCGTCCTTTCCATCATGGGGTGATTCATAACAAATTCTCTACCAGTCATAACGACAGCCATCAAAAAACACTACACAAACCATAATAAGTAGCACCAAATATGTCTGTCTGACTTCCAAAGCGCCCTCTGTCGCCGTCGAAGCGGAGAGCATGTATATGATTAATTTAATATCGATTATGTTGTCACCCGCCATGCACCCTCCCTTGCACAGCCAGGTATGGTCCAGTGTTCCCAGTTTAGGGGAATCTTCCCATATTAAGGGAAATTTCCCCATTTTAAGGGAGCATCTCGCGGAACAGTATGGCAGTGCCATCGGATGTGATGCCGTGCGAGATGAGATTGACAGGCACAAATTTTTATTATTATTATTTTTTTTAATTATGGCCTGTATTGTGTTCATGACACATTTAATTTTGCCAATGTCAAGTGTAGTTTGATAAAGTGTAGTCAACAGTCGAAGTCAGTCGAAGTCACAGTCACTCAATAAAACGCCGGTGTTTAGCGTTTTAATGTTCTAAGGATTCTGTGGAGACTATTTTTTAGCAAAGCCGTAGGTTTTAAGACTCTATTAGGTCAAAGCAAATTGTTCACATGACAACTCACTCGACACACAATAGCAGTGTTGAAAACGACACAATTCAATGATTCTTATATTAATATGCGGCACTTCACTGCACACAGTAACACCAAATTGGTACACTAAAAACCACTAGATACTAATTAAAATCTTTGGATTGCATCAGCCGATGCGGCTTGTTTCACAGTTACCCACAGAATTCTGTTACTCAAAAATTGACAGTTCATTTACTTTGACTTTTAGTGTGGCGATTAAGCCTAAACCCATGATAGTATCGTTGATTTCCATGATGGAGGCCTATGCCCTGCAGTAGGACAGTATATTATAGGCAGATACTTTACTTTTTTCACTTTAAATTGAATTTAACACTCTAAGGGCCTCGTTCACCACCTCTGAGTAAAGTGTCAAGTAATTTACTTATTAATTATAGTGGGTTCGGAGAAAATTGGCCCCTGGTATGCCCCTATTTATATTGAAAAAATATTTAAATTAAACTAGGTCACGAACTTGACACGAACTAAATTACTTGACACTTTACTCGGAGGTGGTGAACGAGGCCCTAACTCTTCATTGTTTTTTTTATTAGTACGTTAGGGGTAAATTGAAGTAAGTTGATGGCAACACCGGACCGGTCACAGACTATCGCATGGCAACCGGACCCTTCCTGATCTAGCTTGATGTATGCATATCTACCGATGCTCGTACCTATTGTACCTACTCGAGGGCTGCCACAGAAGTTTGGAGCCAAAATCGATAGCTACTTGAAAGTACATTTGGGCCATGAACGGGGATTACTGTGGCAAAGCCACGCTTCTGCATGAATGAGCCGGCTCGACCAGAGTCTCGCAGGGGCTACTTCACGCTGACCGCTGGCTGGCTTGACATTAGGAAGGAGTTCGATTGATGTGGAACTGCCCGAGCGCGAGTCGCTTGTGCTGTGGTGTTTCACGCCCCATTTGGGGTGAAGTGACATTGAGATGGGCTAAAGACACAGACTTTGTAGGGAGTGAAGAAACGCACCGGGGAAAGAGCCCTTAGCAAGTACCTGGTGAGCGTCTCCCAAGATTCGGTCCGTATGCCGAGACGGTAGGGAGGACCATGGGCTGGTGGAGGGACCTGACCGCTGGCTGGCTGACCCAATCGGGGGAAAGGGGGTTAAAAGGTTGGAGAAGCATATATTTGTGACGCCGCTGGTTTTGTGGTGTCTATCGTTTACCATTAGGTGATCCGTCTGTTCTTCTGCCATCTGACACATAAAAAAATAGGCGATTGATGTGCAGTTCAATGGTCGATTGGATGGAAATGCTCTATGGTGCAGTGCCGCCGGTGGCGTCGCGTCAAAGAGGAAGGTTTTTTAATACTATAGGAAGGCAAACAAGCAATCGGGTCACCTGATGGTAAGTTATCACCGCCGCCCATGGACATCAACTACACCATAAGGAGTGCGGATGCGTTGCCGGCCTTTTAGGAAGGTATAGGCTCGTTTCTTGAAGATTTGAATGTCGTACCGGTTCGGAAATACCGCTGCGAGAAGTTGATTCCACAATGAGGAGGTGCGTGGCAGAAAGTGTCGAGTAAAGCGCACGGTAGTGGACCGCCATCCATCCAGGTGGTATGGATGGAATCCGAGTTTATGGCGTGTAGTGCGGTGGTGAAATTTAGGTTCGGGTTCGTTTCGCAGTTTAATCTAAGTAATATATAAATTGTCTTGGGTTTGGGTGTGCTGCGTTGCGAGACGCCCTTGAATATAGTCATTAAATGTAATAGGTATGTGTAGTGTCTTAAAAACTTTTTTATGTTCATCACAATTCAGTTCCTTAATCCCTCATTAAAAAAGCAAGAAATACCCCAACTCATAAACAAAGCGGCCATTTTTCAAAGGGGGGTCTCCAAAGCGCATTAATTATAGTCGGCAACCCTACCGGAGCCAGACGGCTAGACGCCGAGACGAGGGGGGGGGGGGGGAGGCGCACTGGTCTGCTAAATGAAATCACTGCCACTCGATTGCTGTGCAGTGCGTTGGACGTTCCGCAACTGGGGTTTTTACGGTTAAAAACAAGATGCGTTCGATTTGAATTTTGTTTTTTTTTATTATATGATAGGTGGCGATGACGACGATGATAGGAGACGATCACCTGATGGTAAGTTATCACCGCCGCCCATGGACATCAGCTACACCAGAAGGAGTGCGGATGCGTTGCCGGCCTTTTAGGAAGGTATAGGCTCGTTTCTTGAAGATTTGAATGTCGTACCGGTTCGGAAATACCGCTGCGGGAAGTTGATTCCACAATGAGGAGGTGCGTGGCAGAAAGTGTCGAGTAAAGCGCACGGTAGTGGACCGCCATCCATCCAGGTGGTATGGATGGAATCCGAGTTTATGGCGTGTAGTGCGGTGGTGAAATTTAGGTTCGGGTTCGTTTCGCAGTTTAATCTAAGTAATATATAAATTGTCTTGGGTCTGGGTGTGCTGCGTGCCTTGAATATAGTCATTAAATGTAATAGGTATGTGTAGTGTCTTAAAAACTTTTTTATGTTCATCACAATTCAGTTCCTTATCCCTCATTAAAAAAGCAAGAATACCCACCACTCATAAACAAAGCGGCCATTTTTTCAAAGGGGGGTCTCACAAGCGCATTAATTATAGTCGGCAACCGTACCGAGCCAGGACGGCTAGACGCCGAGACGAGGGGGGGGGGGGGGGGGGGCGCACTGGTCTGCTAAATGAAATCACTGCCACTCGATTGCTGTGCAGTGCGTTGGACGTTCCGCAACTGGGGTTTTTACGGTTAAAAACAAAATGCGCTCGATTTGAATTTTGTTTTTTTTTATTATATGAATAGGTGGCAGACAAGCAGACGGATCACCTGATGGTAGGCGGTTGCCGCCGCCCATAGACACCTGCATATCAGTAGAGTCATGTTGATTAAGCCTAATCCCATCAAAGTAGCGATGACTTGATTTCTATGATGAGGCTTTTGCCCTACATTGGGACACCTTGTCTACTGGCTATTCTGAACAACATTTGTTCTATGACTTTTGTAAATTTTAAATTTTCATACAAAATCGGTCACGTGACTGGTAATTTTGTATGGGGAGTCGAAAAACTTTTCAACGAATTTAGAAAAGTCGTAGAAGAAATGTTGTTCAGGATGGTTAGTAGAAAGGGTGGTTTGATGGATGCTGGTGTTTAAAAAATAACCCTGTATAAGAGTATATAGGCTGATAATTTTGTTTTTAGCTGTACAAAAATATGTACTAAAAGTTCTTACTAAAGTGGGTCATGTCCTTTAGCGAATATCCGCGCCAGAATTTCCATTAACAATTTATTTCTAGTTTTGCATACTTCAACATAGTTAATGAAACGCAAACAAAGAACAATATTTACAACATCTCGGATCTGGGCGCCGTGCAGCTTGCATTTAGCATCCACTCTGGAAAGGCGGAAAAGGGTAGGCACTAAATCTCTCGCTACGTCAGGATCCGGTCTGCGGGACATAACTACCCTTGATCTATGTTCTTTGCTATAGTGCACAGTGTGTTGGTCTATCTGTGCCTACATACTGCCACAACATACATACGCCATCTATCTAAAAAAAGAAAAAGTCCTCTAACCGATTTTTTTTTATATTGAGGACAATCAAGATGACCTCACTCCGCCTGATGATAAGCGAGTGTGAGATCCAAGGAGTCAAGTCAATGTATGAGATGTTGTATGTATACAAACTGTATCTGTGAACATTTACATCCCTTTAACCACGTCTACCAACCATTCTGAACAACATTTGTTCTTTGACTTTTGGAAATCATGCTTTCAGAAATTATCCGAAACTTGCATGCTCGGATAAAAACCCGACCTTCCGTATGGGAGACACGTTCTTATGTACTGAACTCTGCAAATGCAAGCAACAATGTAAGTCAAATAACAAGATGAAAAATATTATATTACCCTACCGAAGGCTCCCAATAAAATCAAAAGCACCTTAGCTGGAAAACGCTCCTCCATATTGAAAGTGCAGTAAAGTGGTAAAGAGTTGCAATCATGGTAGAAGTCGCATAAATACTTTGAAAACAAAGTAACCACGGCTTCTAGGGGCTTTGGTGATTTTGTTTATACTACAGACGGCAAACGAGCAAGCGCGACACCTGCTGGTAAGTAATCACCGCCGCCCATGAATATCTGCGAGATCAGAGAGGTCTTTCCGTTGCCCGCCTTTTAAGAAGGAGTAAGCTCTTCTCTTGAAAGTTGGTGATGGAAAAGAATCGAACTATTAGAATTTAATGTAAGGAATCCTATTATTTAATAAGTCGAGAAATTTAAAAGTTACCCTGACAATGTCATCTTATACGAAGTAATTCGACAATCTTATGTCATAGGCTGGGATGAATGTGGTCGAAAGGCGTATTTCCCTGTTAGTGCGCATGCGTGAGTACATGACACGTTTTTAGCTCTTAGTGGGCAGCCTACTTTCTGTGTGTAATTATTTTGTGGTTATAAGTACGTCAGAAAGAGACTATGTAATTTGAGAAATGTATAGAATTTGACATTTCTTGACAGCTGTCATCGGTGAGTCATATGACTAACTTTTGTAAATAAAGATATGTCAGAACTACCTTTTTAATTATACACCTACTGGACATACTTATGTATTATTACCTCGCTCTATGGTACCCAGTAACCATTAGCAAGAAAATAATACTAATAAGTAATTTAATAAAACCGTGCACTCAATTTGGGTATGAAACCCAAAAGTGCGTGTTCGGAACTTCGGATTGGAACCTTCGACCTCTTGTATAGAAGGCGTTCATTCCTAACCATTGAGCTACGACCGCTCCACCGCTCAAAGGAACAACCCCTATCAGATCAAAGGACCTAAAAAAACGAGTAGCTCCACGGGATACGACTTGTATGTAAAGAAATAAACAGTATGTAAATGTAACGTGCTTAATATTGAGGTAGGCTCGATCCATCAAGCGGTACAGTCAACAACAGATTATTGTGTGTACTCGGTACACAGTGCTGAAGTTAATATTTACTTAGAAGATTGCAGTTTTATTCATTCTAAACGTTATGAAGCGTTTTGTGGTAATAACTCGGTTGTATTAAGATGGCGCTGTCTGGACGTCTATACTCTGATCCATTTTTTTTTAATTACGGCCTTGGACTCGCGCCTTTGAAACGCGATGATTCCGCCAATGTCAAGTGAACTCTGATTTATAACATGTAAAGTAAACTGACAGATAAAATGACAAGTTTCTGTGCATTTTGACATTTTGCAAGTGTCAAATTGAGTGATAATGTATGGGGATGACACATTGACATCTGTCAGTTTACTTTACATGATTATGAATCAGAGTATACATCATTCCATAATATAATTAATAAATAAATATGCGAAAATGATATTTTTCTTTTTTTAATCTGATAGGTGGCAGACGACCAGTCTGATCACTTAATGATAAGCGATTGCCTCGAAACCAGTGAAGTCACAAATGCGCTGCAAATTTTTCTACTCCCCTTTCCCCCTCGTGATTAACTGACCGACTTTTCAACCGTGAAAGAGCCACGCTTTGGCATGAATGGGTCAGCTAACAGCTTGACCGGAGTGATACCATCCGCCTTACAGAAGACTGGCATGTTCCGTCGAGTGAGTCAGGGTACCAGAGACCCAATAGGGAGGAAAGGAGGTTATAGATTGGCAGCGCACTTGTGCCTCTGCTGGTGTTGCAGGTATCTAAGGACGACGGCAATCGCTTACCATCAGGAAGTCCGACTGTTCGTCTGCCACCTATCACATAAAAAATGCAAATTAAACACTTATCTTTTATGCAAGTTTGTTTGACACAGACTATAGGAAAAGGATACTTGCTGTTCTCACGTAAGTATAGTCCGAGGCAAGACAGTGTAGTTATGACCTTGAGTGCGCAGAAACCAATTTTGATAGAAAGTCTTCTTTTTTACAAGTGCGCAAAATAACGGTCATCGCTATACTTTCGTGCCTCCAGCTATAACCTTGGTATTTTGAGGAAACTTAACTCAAATAAGACTGGCCGTAAGACTTTTCTCCTCGCCAGTACTTGTCAGATACGCATCAAATATAAACATAATTATTCTACATGTGAAGTCGATTTGTTCGAGGGTCTGTCCATGGGGTTATTTATTCGTACCCATGACGTCACCGAAGCGTGACGCCATTGTAACACAGGATATGCGCCTACTTGTTATTTTATTTTAATGGGAAATAAGCAAGTCACTGGTGTAACTTGGCCCTCGCTCCTTCAAGTGAAGGGCGTTGGGGACCGCAAGGATTTGGGACCGCGGTCCTAAGTGCCTGACTGTTTTTGGCCCCAGTTTTTAAAGTTGTACCAAACAGTATAAGCCCTTTTTGGATTCTTTCAATTAGAGCTTCATCATCATATAGTGTGGGCTGGATGAGAGTGGCCGAAAATCGGGAGCGTTGGCGGGCATTAGCGGAGACCTATGTCCAGCAGTGGACGAGTGTGGGGGTGCTGATTATGATATAGCATTATCAACAAGGCAAGGCATCACCGACCCATATGATGGTGGATTTTTATGAGCAACAGTTGTTACTTATCATCAAATGACATCACAATCACAGCCAATAGACACTCATTCCTGGACTTATACATAAAGATACTCTTTATTGCACAAAACAGATCATACCATAGCGATACCGTTACAAAAGTGACAGTTTGCGCACTTATAAAAAAAGAAGACTTTCTATTAAAATTGGTTTCTGCGCACTCAAGGTCATCGCTATTGGGACCGCGGTCCCAAATGCTTGCGACCCCAAACGCAGTTCGACTCGAAGTAATGAATAGGCTTTTGGGACAAAGAAAAAAAGCCTTATAATGATTATTATCGGCTTCACTGCGATATCGATGCGCTATAATTTTAGTGATTGCAATGCATGTAAAGGAAATGACATGGCAATGCGTTGCAGACGTAGTCTGAGTAAGAATAAGAAAAACATGTCGAATTAGGCTCAATCGCCAATTCATCATCATCATCATCATCAGCCTGTCTCAGTCCACTGCTGGACATAGGCCTCCCCCAATGTTCGCCATTTCACCCTGTCCTCGGCTAAACACATCCACTCTATACCAACAGCCTTTCGTAGATCGTCACTCCATCTAGCCGGAGGCCGTCCTACACTACGCTTTCCGAGTCGCGGTCTCCACTCAAGAACTTTTCTACCCCAACGGTTGTCAGTTCTTCGACAGATATGGCTAGCCCATTTCCACTTCAACATGCTGATTCGATAAACTATGTCGGTCACTTTAGTCTTTTGTCGGATAACCTCATTTCGGATTTTATCCTTCAACGACACCCCGAGCATAGCTCGCTCCATAGCACGCTGAGCGACCTTAAACTGGTGGGCTAGCCGTACTGTAAGTGTCCACGTCTCGGCCATCGCCATTAATCGCCAATTGGTGATCACAAACCCGAACTGCGTTCGTGCCGTGATCTCGGGGTCCTGGGTTCGATTCCCAGCTCAACCAGGTCGAGCAAAAAATTTGTTATGTTTCGAAAAAGAAAATAATATAACAAAAACAATGCGCGGTCCCTACATAACAATACAAAATACACTACTGCGATCCAACGTATGTAACGCAAAATATAAGACAAAGAACTCTGTATGAGGCAAAACGACAAATAAAAAGGAAAGCCTCGTAAATTATTTCCTTCCCCCTCCCCCCTTCTCCAGGGTTACCAACTTTTTCACACAAAAAACAGTATAATTAGACCGGAAGGAAATAACAGTATTAAAGGGAGCGAAACAATATTTCGCATTTTAAAATTTTTTTTTTTGTTACAGGTACTCTCAACTGTAAAATGAAGATGGAGATTTAGACCTATTAAAGGTATACCCAGCGTAAACGAGCCTATACTTACCTTCTTAAAACGTCGGCATTGTACCTGCACTCCTTCTGGTGGGGCTGAAGCCCATTCATCATCATCATCATCAGCAACCCACGCTCGTCCACTGCTGGACATAGGTCTCCCCCAATGCACGCCACCGCTCCCGATTTTCGGCCACTCTCATCCAGCTCACTCCAGCCAGCCTTCGAATGTCGTCATCCCATCTGTAGCAGGGCGTCCAACACTACGTTTACCGAGTCGCGGTCTCCACTCAAGGACTTTATGGCTCCACTGGCTGAAGCCCATTGGCGGCGGTGATCAATTACCATTAGGTGACCCGCTTACTCGTTTGCCTCCCTATCTCATAAAAAACACATGTGTTACGGATATCAGGCAACAGAGGAAACACAAATAAATTTTACCTACTTATACTAAACAAACACAAGTGTTCATCACGCGAATGTTTGTCCAGAGTGCGTATCGAACCCACGATCTTTGGGGTACCTACGAGGCTGGGTCACCCGTACCTTACATATTCTACCTATTTTTAACGAAAAAAGCACTAATTAGTTATGCGCCAAAGTTTTAGGAAAAATCTTAACCATTAGTTTTATCGAACCAACGAACAGGTTATAGAGATATGGGCATATTAAATAGAAATAATACTTTAGTCCTGGTGGCAGGCCTCCCACCAGGTGGACCGACGATCTGGTGAAGGTCGCGGGAGTCCATTGGATGCGGGTGGCACAGGACCGATCTGTGTGGAGAACTTTGGGGAGGCCTATGTCCAGCAGTGGACGTCTATTGGCTGAAATGATGATGATGACGATGACTTTAGTCCCAATACTACAACATTCAACATTTGGACAGTTATCAACCCTACTTAGGGCAAAGCTTCACTGTTTACAACCGCATGCTAAAGGGGGCGTTTCGATCGCTAATTGCGTGAAAATTGACATAAAACGAAAATAGACTCCTGATCAAAGCTTCCACCTAATGGGCGAAAACGAATTTTATCACCTCGATATAAAAGCTATTTTGCACCGCGATAATTGTGATTAAGTCGTTTTACACTAATTCAAACCAGTAATAAATTCATACATTTTATGTGATTGTTTTGTTACTTTTGACATTTAATTGCTTTTTAGTATTGGGTTTTCAACTTTTCATTTCGTTTATGATGGGACAGACATGATATTAATCATTTTGGGACACTCACGCAAAGCTGTGAAACTGTGGGAGAGCCATGCTTCGGCATGAATGGGCCGGCTCGACCGGAGTGATACCACTTGCCTCACAGAAAACCGGCGTGAAGCAGCCCCAGTGCTGTGTTTCGTCGAGTGAGTGAGGGTACCGGACCCACCCGGGGGGGAAAGGGATAAAAGGTTGGCGGCGCACTTGTAACTCCACTGGTGTTGCAGGTGTCCATGGGCAGCGGCAATTGCTTATCATCAGGTGATCCGCCTGCTCGTCTGCCACCTATCACATAAAAAAAAAAGCATTAATCACATAAACATGCGCAAAACAGTTCATTGAAATGAAAAAGTGATAATATACTTCTTCTAACTCAAAATAATGGTTCTTTTTATAAGATAGATGCAGACGAACAGCTGATGATGGTAAGCGATTGCCGCCGCCCATAGACACTTGTAACACCAGTAGAGTCACAAGTGCACTGCCAACCTTCAACCCCCTTTCCAATTGGGCCTCCGGTACCCTCACTCACTCGACGAAACACATTACACAGCACAGGCGCTACTTCACGCCGGTCTTCTGTAAGGCCGTGATATCACTCCGGTCGAGTCGGCCCATTCGTGCCGAAGCGTGGTTTAAACACGGTAAAAATGTTCATTATTGTCAAGTGCTATTGTATCTTGTACTGAAGTAAATCTTTTTGGTGATCTAATGAATAAATAAGCTCAAAAGAGTTAAGAGCAAGTGAATTATTATACTTGAATCATCAAATCACGTTTGCATGAAAAAATCGTTTGAGGTGGTTAGATAGAGGCTTTCAGCGAGTTCACAAATCCCCATTAATGGGGATTTTCAATGGGGATTAGTGGAATAACCCGGCTAGAACCACAATGTACTGGTTCCAGTGAAGGTAACTCTGATTTTATTCCAAGACAAAACCAAACCGAAAAAACACCTTTTTTATTTTTCCAGCTAGATTATGTTCCCAGTTACCCAACAGGGATTACCGTAATACAACCGAGGGCCGTTTTTAACAATTATCGCCTAATTGCGAAAACCTTACATAACCCTTTGTTATCATAAAAATACGAGGTAGTGACGTCAGTTACACATAAAGACAGAGAAATGGGAGCGAAGTTTTCCAAGTCCATAAAAGTATTTTTATGGTTTCCTGTCGCAAGTCCTCGAAGTTGGGTGTTTAAATATTCGCTCACGTAGACAAAGATAGTTTATCGTTTGGATTTGTTTGTAAGCAAGTATGTACCTGAAAGCTGGTGTTAACCTATACCAACCGAAAAACCAAAACACTAGCGTGATTCAATCTACGGTTAGCGCCATCGATTGGTGGACAGTGGAATTACTGTCCCGAAACGAAGTGGGGGCGGGCCACTAGTCCTGAATCATGGTCTAAGAGTGACCCCACGTAAACGTCTTTTGAGCGTTGGCATTTTTTCGGGGTCGGTGCGTCTTGTTAGGGACCACCCCAGACTAGCGTTTTCGAGCGCCACTTCGACGCAACCAACGCCCAATAAAGAAGGAAACACATTATTAAAAGGCGACGCGACCCGATGAAACGGCCGGCAAGACGCCGACGCTCAAAAGACGCTAGTGTGGGGTCTCTCCAAGGCGCGACGCCCACACGAAAGTCGAGTCGAGGCGCGTAGAGTCGCGGCGCGGGCGCATAAGCGGCGTGCTTCTAGGTTTCCTTAAAAATAAATGACAGTGCGCTCACATAGTAAAGTCGCGTTGAGGCGCGTCGGGGCGCGAAGAGTCGAGGCCGGGGCGCATGGGGACGCCGCCGACTCTGCCGCCATTTTGCCTTTGTATTTAGGTCCGTGGCTGTGTTTAGACGCGTGTGCATTTACAAAATTTGGTCCACATAATTGCTAAAAGTGGCCACATTGAGCAATTATTAAACTCTAACGATGACATTATCATTGGAGTTTTTAAAGAAAGCAAAGCCGCCAGCGCCTCGACTCCACACACTGCTACCACAAAATAATTACACACAGAAGTTAGACACAGCCTGATTTTGAATTCAGAAGAGTTTGTTGTCATATGCTAGGGTTGTTGCCCGGCATGAGTACATAAGCGCGCGGCCTCTACCACAGACCTCGACAGTTCGACAATCTTATGTCATAGGCTAGGATTAATGTGGTCGAAAAGGCGTATTTCCCCGTTAGTGGGCATGCGTGAGTACATGACACGTTTTTAGCTCTTAGTGGGCAGCCTCCTTTCTGTGTGTAATTATTTTGTGCTGCTACTGCGCCGCTCCGCGCCTCGATTCGACTCTCGTGTGGGCGTCGCGCCTAATCGTACCCGAGCATCAAAGTGACAGCTTTGGACGCAATCGGGAATTACACTAAGATGACTAGTAGTAAAATAGGATAAGGAAAGACAGTATGCTGTAACCCAAAGCATTATCCTAAGTATCTTTATGATCTGCGCATTCAAGGCCAAAGAACTCATTTTACTCTAAATACTCGTAAAGCTGAACCCGTATGGTGCGTCTAAAATAAACATCTAACCCATAACTCTTTCTTTTGCCCTCAGTCGGGTAAGGGTATCGGCCTGGAGACCACACACAGTGTATTTACACAGTGTTGAAGCCAGTAACTTGTTTCTTTATGGCTAACCTGTTTTTTTTTATGTGATAGGTAGCAGACGAGCAGGCGGATCGCCTGATGGTAAACAATTGCCGCCGCCCATGGACGCCTGCAACACCAGTGGAGTCACAAGTGCGCTGCTAACCTTTTCTACCCTTCTCCCCCAGTGGGCCTCCGGTACCCTCACTCACTCGGCTTAAGGCCTTTTAGGTCTAGTGATTAGATAGATAGGGTACCGGGCCTCGGCCTCGTGATTTAGGGATCTTGGGTTCGAGTCCCGGGTGGTGCAAAAAGTAAAACAGTCGAATTTATATATTTAACTTGGTTTTGTGATCACAAACCGATGCCTAATACGTTTTAGGCAAACGTGTGGTTATTAAGCAATGACGGATGTACACATTTGCCACCAAATATTGAGCTATTAATATTTTGCCGGCCCTACAGGTCTCAGCAAATTTGATACCCTAACATAATAGGTAAAATACTTAATATGAAAAAAAAATCTCGTTATTTTTTTTTTGTTTTCTACTTAGGCATAAATAATGAAGGTAGGCATTGTTACAACATTTTCGGTTAAACAACCTATTTAATTAAAAGCCAAACGTTTTGAACGTTTCTAAAAAGCGCTGAATATTGTCCATAATTTGGCGCCCTCTAAAATTTACCGCTCTAGGCTCCAGTCTACTCAGGCTGTATGGTAAATCCGCCTCTGTGATTAGCCTAACCCATCAGTAGCGATGACTTGATTTCTATGATGGAAGCCTGTGCCCTGTGGCTTGACTATAAATACCATTTTACTTCACTCTACCTGATGGTCAGCCATTACGGCTACTGCTACCAATAAAATCACAGGTTCGATGCCAACTTCAAACTCCCCTTTCCCCCCGGATTGGCCCTCCGGTGATCTGTGTGTATTATTTCATACTTACTGTATAATTTATTATTATCTACTAAATAATACTGTCTTATCTATGTCTGTTATTTTGTTATAAGAGTTGTTCTTACCAAAACGAAACTCAATTAAACAAGAAGATACAACTCAATCCAACGACCAATCTCATAATCAGTTCGTGTCTGTTATTTAATTGACATTGGCAGAATTAGTAACGCATTACAATTTGTGTTATACACAAAAATAATAATAAATCCAGTCATAATGCAACGCGAAAATCTAAAAAACGATTTGGCAAATGTACTCCCAAACGTCAAGACATCTCGTCGCGTCCTATCTTGCTTCTGGCTATGTTTATACTGTGGCATTTATTTGTCCCTAAGCCCCAAGCCCTTCCCTCTTTGATCGTGATAATTACGTGAAGTGGAACTGATAGATTTCAGTTTCCACTACAGTTTTCAGACGGCAATTTTATACAGGGTGCGGCTGAAAACACGAGACAAAATCTTTCATGACTATAACTAGACTAATTAAATTATTAGTTGTGCATTATTATAACTTTTAAAATAAATAAATTGAGACAACGTATGTGACAACTGACAATGTATGTGATTGGTCTGGTCCCAAACTAAGGTTTTCTCTTGTGCTATTGAAACTAGAAACAACGAAGGAACCACAAACACCCAGACCAAACACAAATATCTGTTTCATCAACAAACATTTGTGTTGGTGCGGGAATCGAATCCGCGACCCTTACGTCTCAACCGTATTACCCATTATGAGGGGTTCGGGACTAAAACAACTATTTAACGGTGAATATGAGTAAGATTTGTTGAAGTCCATACAATTTATATCTTAATCCTCTATCTTAGTATCTATACCATTTATAAAGAGATAACTTCTATAAACAACGACAAGGCTTATAGGTAAACCGAAAACACGAAACGCTTGCGCGATGTAATTTTGCACAGCGCCATCTATTGGTTCGTTTCTGAATTACGGTCCCGAAGCGAAGTGAGGGCGGGCCACTAGTGCATGATATAGGAAGAAGAAGAAGATAGATACAGAAGATTATACCTACCCGACTTCTGCCTACCTAACCATATTTTTTACATTATAGCGGACAAACGAGTGGATGGCTCACCTGATGGTAAGTAATCACCGCCGCCCATGGACATCTGCAACACCTGAGGCATCACAAATGCGTTGCCGGCTCTTAAGGAAGGAATAAGCCTTTTTCTTTAGTTGGTTATGAACGTACAGTCAGCCTCACATCAGGTTACCACAACCTGTCAAATTTCCTCAATTGATATTCAACCTAATGTTTATGACAGTAAGATGAGAATCGATTGTAGAAATTTGTCAGTTTTGTGTGGCTGTATGTACGATCTCCAGACTAAAAAACAAAGCTCTCAAAATTACCTACAATTTATTAATGTATTCTCCTTTTGATAGTGAAATCTAAAACGAAAACAAGCGCACTTCCTTGACAATGACACACATAAAAAAAAAGTTCAATATTACTAATCATAACTTCATACTGACCAGATAATCCTGACCCTTGTTCCATATTAAAGTTAAACTAACTACAGCTCAAATTATATCGGTCGCGTTATATCGTTTATCAGTTTGCAATGTGGTTTTTAAGTAGAAGTTTTTAAGGTGGAATTTTGAATGGCGTGCGGTGGACCATTTTGAATATAACATGACCAAAAATAAATGGGCCGTCGGAGGGCCATGATTATTTCTGTCATACAAGGTCGGTTCGGTGCATGAACTGCATTCAGTTTTGTATGGGCAGGGTAAAATATCTTTGTGTTGGCTACGTTCGGTTTTATCATACAAAAAAAAAACTTTCTAACCTTTTGTATTTAAAATTATACTGCCTTGGCGCAGTGAGTTACAAAAACAAAGACACGGCTGCCTTTAGAGTCGCGAGTTTTGTATGTCGACTAAAGTTAGTCATAGTCTCGACCGTGGGAGAGCCACGCTTTGGCATGAATGGGCCGGCTAGACCGGAGTGATACCACGGCCTCACAGTAGACCGGCATGAAGCAGGGCCTACGCTTGCGCTGGGATTCGTCGAGTGAGTGAGGTTTTTTATGTGAGCATCAAACTGATGGCATACTCACAAACAGTAGACTATAGCTTAAATCAATAAATACGTCATACAGAATGCCAGTGACCTCTTAAGACATTTACCTTGTCTGTCAGTGTTCAATGTTAGTTGAAACAACTCTTTAAACGTCAAACCTTTATGTATCAATCTTATTATACACTTACATTGCAAACAAATCAGAAAACTTTTCTCAATTTTTATTTTGAACTTGGCCTTGTCCGCTTAAAGGACCCAGCTAGCCTAGTCTACTAAGCAATACTTTCAATTGATTTCTGTTCTCCTGGTACATTTACTTAATAAAATATGTCCGAGTCCCACGCTTCGACGTAAATGGGCTAGCTCAACTGGAATGATACCGCGAGCTCACATAAAATCGGCGAGAAGCGGCGCTTGCTGTTTCGCTGAGTGAAGTGTGGGGAGTTCAAAGGTTGGCAGCGCACATTCATTTGTGTAGCCATGTGTGTGTATGGTCGTCCATGGGTGGAGGCAATTGCACCGATAGGTGACCAGTCAGCTCGCTTGCCATCTCAAAAAAAATGTTAAAAATAAAATTCAAGAATCGTAAAAGTTATGTTTGGCGTTACTCTTGGGAACCTGTAGGCTTTTGTTTGAAATTAAGTATTTCAAACAAAAGGCTACACGTACTGAATTTTAAAATATAGCTACTTATTTGCGCTACTAAATAATTATTAGTTTTGGAATTATTCATAACGTCTAATTGGAATTATGTAAGTTTAATAAAATTACCATTTATTTTCATTGTTATCAATACGTAAATAGAAAAGTCAATGACTTTGACGATCTTCTTGACATTGGCAGAAAAGGTTAAATTATATTTTTTTAAAGTATCTACTTCCATCTCAATTCTAACTTACCTAAGTTATTAACCAGCTTCAACTAAAAATGGCTCGACCAAGTCCGCATTCTTTATTCAAACAAAATAAATAGCTACCTAACAAGGCGTCAATACTCCTTTATCCTCTAAACGTAATTAAAAAAAAACGTAAAGAACAGAACGTAACAGATGTACTTGTGACGTGAATATTTTTATATCGACGTCCGTGGCAATGACCGCCCACTGCGCGGTTCACGGCCGTACACTGTTAAACCGCCTTCATGCGCACATACCTATCTCGCCTTCACAAGTGTTCCAAGTCTCCCTGACTGTCATGGTAGCTGACGAATGCACCGTAAAAATTATACACCCCATATTCGAAAATAAATAAAGGAATGGATGGAGAGGGAGGCCGCGCACACACACTGGTGACAGGCTTACTCACTCACGCACACAGCGGCGCGGGAGGGGCGGCGCGGCAAAGAGGGCGCTGGCAGCGCCAGTCTCGCGTCGACCGCCGCTGTGTATCGACGCTCGCGACCGCGCCGATTCAATCGGAAAAATAGTTTTGTTCCGGACCAAGCGAACACAACCTGTGCTTTTATTTTAGTGGACAAAAACTGTGGACTTACCCCTTTTCTAACGTGAACGGTTCGTATCCTCAATCGTGACGCACATGTGCATTGTTTACGTCTAGTTATATTAAACATGTGTTCCTTTTTTCCTCCCGGGGTTCAAATACGGGTAGTTGTGTATGAATCATTTGCCGGTACCCACATTTAATAAGCCGTTTCTATTTCCAGATTAACTGTTGGGATTGATTGGGAGACGTTGACTTGTGTGGAAACAAAGGTTTACATTGTCTAAAGGTGAACGATCGTGCTTCATTCAACTTGTATCTACAGGTATGTAACAATATTGAACTTACGCATCGTGTGTACACTGTCTTTTAGAATTCGAGCGGCCAGTGTTTTTTTTTGAGATTCGAACGTTATTTAATTTTCGAAATAGTTTGGAATTGATTTGAAAATGGAATTAGTGCGAGCAATGCAAAGCGGTTGCGATTTCGAGTAGGCAGTAAGCGTACAGATATCCGTATTTGGGTCAATGACCTGGATAGTGAGCGTCAGTATAAGGTTGCTAATTTTTTGTGCAACGCTAATCGTTGCATAACAATGTTCTCGTGTGTAATTATACCATTGTATAGCGCGGGTTGTGAACTGTGTGTACCGTCGGCTTATATAATGTTATAACCTTTTCTTCGACTTGGAGACTACCTAATGGTCCACTGAAATCGGTTACTTGTTGCTGCCGGCCATTTGAATGTCTTGGCCAACTGGTTGTGTACATAAGCGATATGTATCAGTGGTGAAATGTAACAGATAAACGTGTTAGGTGTTAAGTAAAATGCCTGTACAACACTAGATTGCCTTGCGGGTAATTATTAGGTGCCCGTTTCGTGCCTTGAAAATAATAATTGTAGTTAGAACTAGCTTTTGTGGCCGAATATGACCCAACATTGTTACCTACTCAATTTAAATCTAGACACGCGGCAGCGTATCCGGCCAAGTTTAATTTATAGGTAGGGTCTTATTTAAATTTGAATAATATTAAAGCATTTTAAATAGATTTCTGTTTTAGGTATCTCATAAACAATTCGTCACCTAGGTTAGTAGTTTTGAAGATTTTACCATATCAGTATTTTTTTCTATGTTTATTTATTCATAGACAAAAACGATATGGTAGCTCAATGGATAAAAATGCAGCCTTCCATCTGGGGGGTCGTGGTTCGAATCCCAGCATAAACCTCTGGATTTTTCAAATCCGTGTTTCTTAGTAGGTAGGTATTTCTACCATTAGCTTGGCGGTGAGGGAATTCATTTGTAGGAAACCTACACAGTTCAAATAATTTCTGAAACGTATAACCAAGATTCATTCCCCTGTTAAAGAAAGGAAGACCGGCGTAAAGCAGCGCCTGCGCTGTGTTCTTCGAGTGAGTGAGGGTACCGAAAGGCCCAATTGGGGGGCAAGAGGTTTAAAGGTTAGCAGCTCATTTGTGACTATTGGTGTCTAAGGGCGGCGGCAATCGCTACCGTCTGCTATCTACCTATCACATAAAAACGTCCATAGGTAACAAATTGAAACATTTTGCCTATA
Source organism: Cnaphalocrocis medinalis (assembly GCA_014851415.1). Taxonomy (NCBI): domain Eukaryota; kingdom Metazoa; phylum Arthropoda; class Insecta; order Lepidoptera; family Crambidae; genus Cnaphalocrocis; species Cnaphalocrocis medinalis. The sequence continues at coordinate 2,592,332 of CM026292.1, forward strand.
TTAGGCTGATGATACTTAGTCAGCTGAGTGTACCTACATAATAGGATAGGTACATCGTCGAGTTTGTAAACATCCTCATCTTGTGACCTACATGGAGGCACCAACAAACAATGGAAGGGAGATATTATTATTTAATACTACCGCATGTTTATAAAATAAACCGGTTTGGTAACCAAACGAACAGCAGACAAACTATCGAATACTGTCTCATTTGAAATGTGTAAGAGGTCATAATAATTGTTCGGTTCAGTGCCGCCAATTATGATTCTTATTAATTTTGACATAAAGTATAAAATATCTCGTACTGAAGAAAGTCAATTTAGTGAATTTGAGACAAGAAAACATCTAATCTTGCTTGTGAAAAGTGGTGTGTGGAAGGCGCTGACACTAAAAATAAGCAGGTACGACCGCAGATTTTAACTAAATTTGCAATACCAGTAAAGTCACGCAGACGCTGCCAACCTTCAACCCCCTGTCCCCCAATTGGGCCTCCGGCCAGTGCTTCTCACTCGACGAAACACAGCGCAGGCGCTGCTTTACGCCGGTCTTTTGTGAAGCCGTGGTATTACTCCGGTCGAGCCGGTCCATTCATGCTCGAAACTTGGCTCTCCACGGTAAAAATAAATTTACCATAAGTACCTAATTTATAGTAACTAGGTTTTTAGGGTTCTTTAGGCAAATAGCAAAGAACGGGAATGTTTTACCACCTCGATTTTTTCTTATTATTTTCAAAATTAAGTCTTAGATATCCTTTAGGTGACCTCTGGTCCATCTTTCGAGGGTCCACCATCCGCCAAACATTAAATTCTACTCATAAAATTACAACATCGATTTTACGCCCTTCGCTTCTCAGAGGTTCGGGGTGACATTTATTAATGGGGTTATTTAATATTTTTAACTAGCTCCTTCCCTTCTGAACTTAGAGGCAGTTAATCAATCAAGACCCTGACAAGTCATTTGCATTTCATTACACCGAGTTCAGCTCTTAAACTAACAGGGAACAGCGATACTAAAGTTAGTATTGATGAAGATTCGGTGGAAATCTGGCGGTTGGTTGACCCATTTGTGTTGTTTGAGTTGCATTAATGTCTATAAACTTGGCTTGGTACGCTGTTGGGCACGTTTTATTCAACTTCTCGCAGAAGACCGGTGAAGAAGTGCATGCGTTGTTTCGTCCGTGAGTGAGGATACCGGTGGCCATATTGGGGGAAAGGGGGTTATAGGTTGGCAGCTTTGGACGCAACTGAGACGAGACGCGACATGTCTTTTTTTTGTGATCGGTGGCAGACGAGCAGACGGATCACCAGATGACACCTGCAACACCAGTAGAGTAACAAGTGCGCTGCCAACCTCTAACCCCCTTTCGCCCCAATTGGGCCTCCAGTATTCTCACTCACTCGACGAAACAGCTCAGGCGCTGCTTTCACGCCGGTCTTCTGTGAGGACCGTGGTATCACATTGGTCAAGCCGGCCCATTCATGCCAAAGCGTGACTCTCCCTCGGTTACTCTGTATAAACCACTTGGATAAATAATACAGCTTAACAGGCCTTCCCCATGACAACCCGCATCCACCACGACCTTCAGGCCATAGACATCTGGGGGTCGATGTTCTGTAAACAATGAATCTAAAAACACATTACAAAGTCTCCTTTTGACGTTACGAACAGTTAGCATTATCAGCCGAAGTGCGAAATGCCTACAATTGAGCCGCCATATTGTTTCAATGAAAATAAAAATGAAAATGTTTTACATATTTAAGAAAAAACTGTTACAATAGATTTAAGCAAGTAGTGTTATTGGTATATTTAGGGAAACTTATTATTAGGCTTGTTTTAATTGGTTTGCTTGGTTAATGTGTCCAATGTATATTTTTTTACGATGTTATATTGGGAATAAATAAATCAATAAAACGCGATCTACTCGTAAGAATAGTTCTGGAACAAAACTCGTTCTGACCCCTTTTAACATTGCTTGTTGAAACAGGATAGCATAAGGTTTAGTACGGTATTAACTTTCGATCGCGTCTTATAATGAGGTGAAAAAAGTTCTATTAATTCCATCGCCATTAAAAAAAAAATTAATTTGTTATTAGGTACTTAGGTACCTAAATAATCACGTGCAATATTCTATGCCGTAGTTACCTTTGTACTTTTTAATTGGTACGTTTCAGTTTTAATTAGTGCTAACATTTACCCCATGTAATACATGTACTGATGCAATAAATAATTTGATTGACTCATTGAAAAGTCTAGAGGCGCACGATTGATTTGGAACCTACGCACTCCCGTTCGGAAGGCGCACATTCCTATCTAAACTATCAACCTTAACATTCATCTTTTTTTCTTTGATTAAATAAAAAAAAACTGTTGAAATTGCGTCAGCCGATTCGTCGCATATGAGCTGAAATTCTAGGGAAATCCCCAGAATCTAGCATTTCTTACTGTTGTCTATCAAGCGTGGAAGGTCTGGCATAAAGATTATGTAGTCCCTCCCGGACCAAAATATTTACGATCTATCTTCCTCTCAGCTAAAAGCTGGGTACTCCCATGGGAACTGCCAAGGAGTGAAACTTAATTCATTAAAGCTAAATTGAATAAGCTTTTCTTGAGCAAGCTATACCCTACTTAACTGAAGATAATTTTGCCAACCTATTTCTTATTAAAATGCTTTGTTACCTACAACAGACAATATAACGTCTATAGTCTATCCCACAATTTCTCAAACTAGTATTTTTTTCAATTATAGACAACAATTCCGTGATGAAATAATAATAACATAACGACATTTTCCCCCGCAATTGCCAGTGTGGCGGTTAAACCGCAGCGTCGGTCCTTCTGCGAAAGGCCCAGTCTATTGCAATTAAAGGCAATCATTCAATTAGCAGTTGAGGGGTAGTGCGTCAACGTGACCTCTTTCCCCCTCCCCGTTGCTATAGCGACTTATATATTTGTCTTATAAATTAGCTCTGTAGCTTTAGTGTCTAATATCCATTAATTTAACATAATTAGTTAAATTTATTTATATAGGTACCTACTTATTTTATAGTCTCTAAGTTATATAAGTGAGTTTAGGGTTTTGGACATAAATTTCTCAACAAAAATAATTTAGGTTAGGTACTTATAATAGTAATAAAGTTAGGTGGATGCAACATAATGGTATCAAATATGTAATCACTCCATTATCATGATAAATGAAATATAACATTATTCACATTAATTGGCGTTAATTTTGAAGCATATAAAATTAGTTATAGTCTATAAAACCTTATTTAAATTCATTGTTACATAAAATTAAACGACTATGCTATTAATAAGTAGGGTAAATTGTACAACTATGTCATCAATTCTTACTTCAACTTTAATTACGGACCGTATTTTCTTGAGAATAAAGTTTATTTTCGAATAAATGTCAAGTTCAAACGTTTCAAAATAGTTAAACGTCATGATGCATGAAACATCACACGTACGAACTAGACGGCCGATATAATTAGACACGCGGCTTGCAGATGATAACACGTTTGTCAAAGGTCTGTTATTTTGGTTATGTTGTAGGCATACATAAAAGTGGTTTGGTATTTCTTTTAATTGTCTGATGACATAACAAGCTCGGTTTATGACCGAATCTACATCAAATGTATCCAAGGCGATGATCTTAATGTTGCTACTGAAAGGCTTATAAATTTGAAAACTAAGTCAATATTCGAGCAAACAAAACCAATTGAGATAGAGAACAAACATACATTTTATTTTAAAAAAGGGCAGCGACTTATTTTAGATATGCCTTTATTTTTATGTAAAATTCGACCAGATCCTTTCATTTATCCATGGACATTTCGTAGAAATTTGGCAATTTTCCATTACATTTGTACAATGCAGTATCATAGATTATCTAGTTGTTTAAGTAAATGAAAAGTAATATTTTTGCGTGTTTAACTACTTATGACTTTTTATTTACAAATGTTACCTAAAGAGTTCATTGAGACATCTCGATTTTCGTACACTTAATTCATTCGGTCAAATTACTTCATCCGATATAGATCCTTAGTGCATTGTTTTTTTTTGTTTTGGGTAAAAATTTTGGTTCAACCCAATTTGTAGCTGTCGGTACAATCGTTAGTATAGATCGTAATGTTTTTGAACTTCAATTGCCTCCAACGCTTCCTACAAATAAAAACTCGACCTCTTTACTACGGTCGACTAATTACGAACTAATCGCTCAAAGACATGGGAATCTTCGTCATCAGTCACCAAAGAGGCTCTTTTTGTACGCACCTCACCTTTCTTTTGATTTGTTACGTAACTGGCTATTGTAACAAGACCCCTGGTAGGGTTACCAGGTGAACTGGTTCGTCGGGATAGCATTAGGAAATCGCGCCGGAAAACAAAAAAGTAATTGAATATAATGCTTCAGATACAATAATTTGCTTTTAAATTTGCATCGTTTCTCAACGATCTTTTTTTTTGATATTCATCGAAAGTATCCGATTCATTTTTTGTACGTATTAAATTAGTTTTGGTATTGAATTTTTTACTCAAATAATTTATTATATGAGCAATCAATAACTATGCCCCGCAATACAGGGGTTTAATTATGTACTTGAATTTATATTAAATTGTTATGTAATCTAGGTCTGAATCGCAAATCCTACTAGAGTATCTGAACTAAATATTAATGAACGTCGAACAATCAAGGGCGAACTGACGAGCGGTCTGCTCGCCAGTTTTCCTCGCTTGAACTTGGCGTTGACACGCTACCGCGTGTCTAGATACCAATACGTCCAAACTTTATAAACTCCCGATCAATTTAGAAAATGGAGGCCTTCTTTCACCTTTCCTCTCCAACTTTACGACGCATTAGTTCATCGAAGGGGGGTAACTCAAATTATACTGGGCAGACAAATTCTCAGAGACTAGTCATTGGCCGTGTCGCTACATCCCCTTTTTTCTTTGTTCAAGAAGCGTAACGCCACGCAACTTGGTTCTCATGCTTATGCCTCGTTCGTACCGATTTAGTACTAGCACGTTGACTCATAACTTACGAGTAAAATTAGTCATCGCTCTTTGTTGAATCGTTTCACTGGTGCCTCTTTGGGTGTAATGACTGACACTAAGTGCCACCAAACCTCAACGTTACTGGAAAAACGAATGTGAAAACTTGTATTTATGCTCTTGTTTATCGCTGCAAATGGAGTAGTTGAGATTCAAATTTCAAAAGCTTTTTATAAAAATTTCATTATAACAAAAGCATTTCCTCCAACTGCGTTTTATTCTAGGGAGCTTTGCCAACATTTTATTTTTTCCCTTGGCGAGGTTTTAATGTAAACATGACGTATGGAGCGAATTCAATTTGCGTAAGGCCCTTTTACACTGAGTAAATTAAAATTCAACTCATCTTCTCCCTGTGTTATGTCAGGCCTTGTCAGTTAAATCACCTAAACTATTATTGCCGGCTATCGTGGCCGGCTCACGATTTCATTGTCTTGGACCTACCGCGACGAATCTCGTAATGGTCATTATAATTACCATTTTTAGTGATTACCATTAGTGACGTTGAATGTTTTAGACGCAAAGAGACTATTTATTTTTGTTGATGACTCAAAAATTAAGGAAGTGCCCGGTCAACGAACCGCAGACTGTAGAAGGTTGTAAAACACTTTTTTGAAGACGATGGCAGCAGTTATGAAATATTGAATTGGAAAAAATTAAAACCATTAAGTATGTAATTTCATGTTTAAATAAATATTGCCGACAAATAATTATATTTAATTGCCTATAATATGGGTCGTTATTATAGTAAAAGTGGACGAAGAACACTTAAGAGTACTCGTCTTCATAAAAATAAAGAACTACCAGCGACTAATACGAGTAAATTGACATTAGTTGATTGCGATGTAAAATATTTTATCTATCTTTTGCGTATCTTTGATGCAAGTAATTCTCTTGCGAGTTATTAAAAGGTGCATAATGCATTTAGCAATTACATCTAAACAAGGCTTAACAATGAAAATTATTTCTTAAGCGAATCACCTTCACTTGCAAGTTGCAACCTTGTCTGTGAACCGCGATACATTTCCGTCACAACTCTTCCGTGTGTTTACTGCTTTTCTTAGTACATCTAGATGCGAGACTAAATAGAGCAACGCACTTGTAACTCTTTGAATGCAAATGGTAACGTTTGTGTTTAATGTGTTTTCGTGTGTGGTCGAAGTGGGGGAGCTGTCGATAGTGACTGTATCCTGTCGGGAAATGCGGATTGTGAATCTTAAAACCTATTGACTAACATCTGAGAATCAGAAAGACATGGCTTTAGTTTTTGTTGACAAAGATTAGACTATAATTGGTCTCGTTTTTTGTCAATATTAAATAAAATTGTTCCCTTTGAAGAATCAAAATTTATCAAACTGTTTTCTTTAGTCATTGTTATTAAAGTCTTTTTACCGTTTTAACGTTTTATTGGCAGACAGTTATTATATTTTATTGTGTATTTTGAGATTGTCAATTTTTATTAGCACAATTACGTTCGAGAACTGAAAAGGCAGCGGCAGATGTTTTGTTGCTCGCAATATATCTGTGGGCGATATTTAGAAGTCATTATGCAGCAGAAATGTCTGACAGACATGAATGCTTATTTTATATGCCCAATAAATTTTGCAACGTCTGTGGAACCTCGTCCATAAATATATCAATATGACCTCTCTACCTCTACATCGTGGATTCAAGCACATATTTTAACGTTATTTACCACCATCATTAGTGTAATTAAAACTTTTAAGCACGTATGTAATATACTACACTTATTATATTATATCTTGAAACGAAAACATCCACGAGTAAAAAACTTGCCTCACATACAGCTACGTGCACTAATAAGTATACAACCTCATTCAAATATGAACCTTATAGTCCTGTCATAAGAGTCGAGGTGTTTACATTTTATTGCAGCCGCTGTACATGCTTCGTACATCCCAGGTTATTGAATTTGTATAAAGGTGCTTTTGTTATTCCCCATTAAATTTAATTGATGGTATAAAATAGTAACGCTTTTTGTAATTTTTGTTCTAAAAACTACGGCATTGTTTCACGAGGTACAAATTGTTTCGTTTCACGTTTATCGTTGATCTGTACAATAGATACACGCTTCCTGTGCCTCGAATACCAGAATGATATCGTCAGTATTCAACAATTATTATCAAATTCAAAGAACCCAACATACTTGTTTTGTTACAATTAAAATTCAACATGTTATGAATTATATTCTGCAGCCGTCAAACTAGTTTTCATTTCACAACTTCTGTATGTGAAGCTTAAAAAAAATTGTGTTCATTCATTCATCTCTCTACGAAATCTGATAATTTGCTTGGAAGATGAAAACGTATTCTATTGAATTGCTTAACGGAAAGTTTTAAATCCTTTTACACACATAAAAATACGCTCTTTAAATTCTCGTTTCAACTCACAACTAAGCAGTGAAAAGACAGTACCACATTTTTTTCAATAGATAACAATCGTGTCGATTTTTTACCAGTCCTTTTTCAACTTGAGCAGGCGGTCTCGCTCTTCAATCCCACTTGCGAGCGAGACAAAATACTCGGCTAGTGAAAACACAACGTAAGGTACAGCACCGGCGCGCGCGCAGAGTGGATGACCGCGCGCGAAGGCCGTCCAATCGGTCATACAACCAAATGTCACGGTCGTCCGTGCGACAGGAAAAACAACGTCACAGATGAAAAAACGTGACTCAGACACGGTGTGGACAAATTGGAGACCAATTATGTGAGCTTAACTCGATTAGTATTACCTACTGTGTCCCTTAGAGATCTAGATAGTTATTACCTTATCTTGATGCAAAAATGTTTATGTAACTTATTTTTTTATACTTCATATTCTCACTCCTTTATTTGCAAGTTTTGCCTCAAATTCAATTATTCATGTGTTAACTACAATTACTATAATAAACGGATGCTGCAAATATTTGCAAAAATTAAAACTGATAGTAAAAAAACTACACATAAGTTAACCAAAGAGGAATTAATATTCTATTTAGCATCTTAATTTAAACATTTATATGAAAACGATATTATTGAATCAACGTTTACATTTTAACATCATATGATTTGATTAAACTATTTAAAAAATTAATAACATTCTGCTGGGTATCAAATATCTAATTATTATTTTCATAATATTCCGCATTTCCGATATTTACTCTTACATGCAGGTTGAAATACCATGCAAATATTTTGCGTGGGATTTTAATAAGTTCGCGTTTTATCCTTGATAACGTTAACTGCTCATTTGCAAAACATCCAATTTATTTTCCACTTTGTTCATAACCTACTAATATTGATTTCATGGTTGAAAATCTAGTACATCATGTAAAGGCGTAGATACTAGATTTGTACAAAACACTATTGTTATGAAAAAAATCATTTTTTTACACACTTTTTCATTATTAGAATTGCTTATGACATATAAATTACCTACTAGCTATATTAAGTAATTAAATAAAAATAGAAAAAACATTTTTTTTACAAAAAAAAAAACTAGCCAGCGTCACGTTTGCCCTATTTGACGAAGTGCCCGCGACGTCAACCTTGCGAAAGAGAACGGCAATGACATTGGCTTATATTTTAACGCGGAAAGCGGAAGAGTTGCGCCCGCGCAGGTCTAGCTGGAATTGTCATGATTGTACTATTTCGCGCGTTCTTGTCAAGGATTTGGGGTTAGTCACTCTGAAATGATACTTGTGAAAAATTTCACAAGTTTATGAAATGATAAATAAAGTTTGTAAATAATCCTAACTAATATTATAAATGCGAATAAATTCGCACAAAACTTCCGAAATCAAGTTTCGAGAGAAAGTGATCGAAAAGCAAAATATACCTCACATCGTTGCATGGCGGGAAAAGTTGATTTTTAAATTTGATATCGTGATTTATACTTATAAGGTGCACTGTTTTATATCTCCTACAGAAAATGTGGCCCGCCCTCACTTCGTTTCGGGACTAAATTTTGCTACTAGTTTCAATATTTGCCAATAGATGCCGCTGGGTGTCGATTAAATCGCACAAGTGTTTCCACTTTTCGGTTTCCAATAATCTAAGTCTTGTCTATAGAAGGTATCTTGTAAACAAATGGTATCTAGATACTTTATCGATATTTGGGTACTCTTCAAGACTGCTATTAATTCCACTAAGTCTTCTATTTTATACCTTATCTATTAAAGCATTGCTCTTAAAGCCTATTTTCGGTATGATCCCACTGTGTCATTAACCAACACGGTGTCACGCTTGCACTGCACTCTGCTTACCTAAAACGACTCTTATGCCAACGTAGTAAAGTTGAAATTAAATGAAATCTATGTCGGTGAACGTACGTGGCATAAAGACCGCCGGCACGCACGGTGTACAAATAAAGAATTATTTATGTCGCTTATAAAAAACGAGACGAGCCGCCACGTCCGCCGACCTCTGGGCAGAGATAGCGTGAGTTATTGTCACCTGTAAGCGTTACTATGAGTTGACATCGAAAACTGACATAACGTAAACTATGGCTCTGTCTCTTTCAAATGCACCACAATGAAAGAGACAAAGCGATAGTTTTCGATGTCACCTGTAAGCGTTACCATGAGTTGACATCGAAAACTGACATAACGTAAACTATTGCTATGTCTCTTTCAAATGCACCACAATGAAAGAGACAAAGCGATAGTTTTCGATAGCGAGGATAGTATTTCAAACTCATGGTAGCCACACTGTAGACCTAACACTCGCTCGCTCGGTCACGTTGAGAGAATGGAGTCGGATCGAGCCAAGAGGGCTTTAGACACAGGTCCCTCCACCAGCCCATGGTCCTTCCTACCGTCTCGGCATTCGGACCGAATCTTGGGAGACGCTCACCAGGTACTTGCTAAGGGCTCTTTCCCCGGTCCGTTTCTTCACTCCCAAAGTCTGTGTCTTTGGCCCATCTCAATGTCACTTCTCCCCAAATGGGACGTGAAACACCACAGCACAAGCGACTCGCGCTCGGGCAGTTCCGCATCAATCAAGCCAAGAGGGCTTACCGGCTTACCTGGGTTGATCTTCCGGAAAGCGCCCAGTGGGGCGCGCCCCAGATATCGCTGGATGGACCAGGTCCAGAAAGATCTTGCCTTCAAAGGCCTTGGCAAGAGGTGGCTGAGAGTAGAGTGGAGTGACGAATTCTCGTGTCGGAGGCCAAGATCCACTTGGGTCGCTGAGCCAGCGTAGTAAGTAGGCCTAACACGATCTGTTCGAGAAATCGTATCGTGCCCACGCTTGGATTACGCTAGTACTCAGCACAAAACACCTTCGATGATTATCGTATCGTAAAATAAAGTAAAGCATCAGCCTATTTGTACGTAATGTGACTTGCAATAAATGAATTCAATTGAATTTATACTGTTCTGTACATACTGTGTATATTATTTTTACTGTGTTTTTAATGGTGTGTGTGTGTGTGTGTATTGTTTGATAAAGTTGTATCTGTCTGAAGGGCTCATGTTGCGATACTATCCGTTTTAAATTAAAAAGTTTTTTCTTGTAAGCAACTTTTTTGAATATAATATTCTCTAGAGTTGCCTGATCATTATTTCGTATATCACTATATTTCACCAGTTCTGCGCATCACTCATGCGCTTTACAAAAAAAAAGTTTTTGTTTTTTTTATTAATATAAAAACCTCTAGAGTTGCCTGATTATTATGTCGTATTACTATATTTCACCAGTTCTGCGCATCACTCGCGCTTTGGGAAAGGAAGCGAGGTGAAAGGATTGTTGCGAAAATCACAGATTAGAATGGAGATCCTGCTCTAGCGATTCGCTGATGCAACAGTTCTAATTGTGTATACTTACTGCTGGTGTTGCCTGCTCTTAATACTACCACTATGGCACAAAATACATATTGACACAGAAGGCTGACTATCCACTAAGAGCTAAAAATATGTCATGTACTCACGCATGCGCACTAACGGGCAAAAACGCCTTTTCGACCACTTTAATCCTAACTTATGACATAAGATTGTCAAACTGTCGAGGTCTATGGTAGAGGCCGCGCGCTTATGTACTCATGCCGGGCAACAACCCTAGCATATGTCAACGAACTCTTCTAAATTCAAAATCAGGTCAAAGTCTCACTTCTGTGTCAGTCCATATTTTGTGACTATGGGGCCTTTTAAGAGTGTTTCTTCTCAGTCCACTCCTGACGGAGTATTGTCTAGCGGCTTTTGCGAGACTTCTCCATCGTTCTTTGTTGGTGGCACTGCTTAAGAGTGTCTAGACAGAGGTAAAGTTACAAACTTTTCATTTGTTCGTCTCTTCTCACCGTTATGGTGGGTGAACTCTGTCTACGCTTGGAGACATGTTGATTTACAACCCATTTTGCGAGTCCTTGTTGAAATTCGAAAAAAAAAACACCCATACTATTTTTTACAAACTTTTCAGAAATGCATCAGAAATAATATTATACGCCTAGACACCAAAGCTTTTGTTTAGGTGGGAATAGAACCCACTACCTTTTGTAACGGAAGGGTCACTCACTATCAAATATGACATCGGACCACTGAGCAAAGTTCTCTTAAAAAGTTAGGGTGACCAAGCTGTTATAAAAAGTTATAATATTTGACATAACTGTCTTACGTGACGGATTGCAAACAGACGTGTCATTTTAATCGTTTATCATAATAGTTTATCTGGTTCTCTTACCATTTAACGTAAAATAGTATAAGCAGGCGAAATTGGACGATTACGCTTCGACGCGACCAACATAATGCTATGAATTATCTTGGTTTTGTTTAATGGCCGTTGTTAAGTAATTATGGGTACGCTTAATGCGTTACGTAAAGCGGGGCATGAGTTATGTTCATGAATTAGCACGTGACATGATTTTAAAGACTTGAAACATTAAACCCAATGACAATACCTACTTGCACTATTACTTAGGGCAAGGAAAGTTTTTAAGCTTTTAAATAAAAACAATCAAAGTAATCAGGACCGAAAGCTATTAAGTAATTAAGTAGCAATGTTAGATGATTCTACACCGTTGTCTGGAAAAGATCGTTATTAGCGATAAGACCGCCGAGATTGTATTTATAAATGACCATAACATTAACTTCTGTAATCTTTTGTGCAATAAAGAGTAATCTATTTATCTATCTATCTGCAACGGCCCCAAGCGATTACATCTTCATATTATGCTAGAATCAAGTCTTAAAAAAATACTTTTATTTCCTTTGATCTCCGAAAGCCTGGTCACCCTATCACCCTATGGGAACATGCACTTACTATCAAAATATGTAAAAGGAAGTTTAAGCATACAATTTCGTTTTATTATTCTTTTCCAGTGTTCAGATAAGAGTGTCTTAATCAGACACCCCCATCTAAAGAATAACACACGAACAAAACATAAAAACGTTTAATACGTCTCTCCTGGCTTTATACGTTTTTGTAGGTCGTTTTTAGAATCTTTACGTGGCGATAAAACGTGGCTTCTCAAATTGAGCTGTTTTATTATTAGAACGACGACGACGATTTTGACAGCCACGGGGGCTGTAGTTATGATAAAGTGACGTTATTTGAGTTAAACTTTACCATTGCAGTTTTATCTGAGTTTAAACCGCCCATTGTCGTCTACTACGTAGGCCTTCTCCTAAGAGCACCATTGAACGTACTGTTAGTCTTGTCAATTTACCTAGTATTTTTTTATAAAAAATGCTTTAAAAGTATACTCTTTCTTTCGCCTTTATTCGCCGATGAGTTAGTTTAGATGTTACGAATTAGATGTCACGATTAGTGTGATGAGTTGGTAATAAATACACGTGTACATTATAGACACTCCCTAACTCCCGCTGAATTATATTCCAAATAAGTTTAGACAATCTTAATGATACCTTTAAAGAGACATATCAAATGATACGTCCATAATTTGTCGTTACTTTGAAGTACCAAAAGCGGTGGTCTATATTGTAAGATTTCTACGAAACATTGTTTCGTTTGATTGTGAGAGAAATGTAAGATTTATTATGAACTATTTCCTCTCGTCATATCAAGTGTCAATTAACGCCAATCTTACTGTTTATGACGTTATTTTACAAATTACAACAGTATTCTAAAGACATATTTTGGATTGTATGATAGTCTTGAGCATATCGAATGTTTGTCGTTTGTTTGCATAATGTCATTGTATGTTTGTATGTGTGTAGACAGTAATTTGACTCTGCATCTTAAGTTTTTAACATCTGGTGTTAATTAGCTAAATTGGCACAAAAACACGTTGATATTTTATTTTTATTTTGGTCCCAAATAATTGTTTTAAATTCGTTACTAATTGTACGCTTTCTATGTATCGATTAAGTATTGAATTTAAACTATGGACGTTGTTAAGACTTTACTAAAAAAAATTACTTTTCATTGCACAACAAAATAAATTATTGTACTTGCAGTGAAATAGTATATAAGCTGATACTTTCCTTTTAACTTTTTACCTTAAATTTAACTTTTTTGTTTACTAAAATTAAATGTTAAGTTCTTGTTACTAAAAATAATGATTTCTGCATTCCTGGTACTTGCTATCTTAAGTACCAGGAATGCAGAAATTAAATGGAATCTAAGTAAAAGGCTTAGTCTAGATAAGGCTAAAATGAAAAATAAGAAATCTGGTTGAAATACGCAACTGCTTTTGCATCATTCCGAAATATTAATTTGGAATCAATCGAATTAGTTCCAGTTACGAAACTGCCGTTATGTTCATACATTATGACGTCAGTAATATACATTTATTTTGAGGGCGAGCCACGCTTCGGCATGAATGTGATGGCTCGACCGGAGAGATACCAAAACCTTGCAGAGGACCAGCGTCAAGTACCGGAAGCCTAATGGGGGTTAAAAACTGGCAGCGCTCTTGTGACTCTATTGGTGTTGCGAGGTGTAAGGTGAATGAGGTGAGGTGAAAAAATAGCAGGTTATTTCACAGTGACAAAAACACGTCATATTTTTAAGTACCTAGCTATTATTTTCATCTTCACTCGTCACCCACCTATCACAAAAAAACGAATCGGCTTCAGTTAAGAAACTACTTGTTTACAAATGACGCTATTAATTTAAATGCATTTCATTAATGATATGGTGTTTTTCATTATTTGTCTGGCGCACTTATTCACTTACAAATAACGGCTGTGTTGAACAGATGTTGTAGCATTCCGTCTGTTGATATTATTTCCTTGTACGTTACTCATCATAGTTAACACTCTATAAATACTTTATAAGACCACACAAAGTCATTGAAGGACAGTTTAGGAATTTAGTCTACATGTCGACGGCCTCTTTACTTGAATAACGACACAAGTCTGAAGAACTTGGTTTGGACTTATCACGTTATTCAAGTAAAGTGGCGATATGTTGTAAACTAAAATGTGAAGGTTATTTTGGGATTGGCGCCAAAGTAATGGCATAGAATTAAGATCTTAGTACATATAACGAGTATTGAAAATGTTTACATTTTGGTGAGAAAAGCAGCGGGTGAAATTTTGTTTGAAAAAATAAACGCAGAAGCACATTTAAACGTTCAAAGAATATTTTTCACACAAGCGTGGTTTTCTAGGGTTAATTAAAAAGGAAAACGGTTCTAAATAAATTGAATTAACCGATGGAACCTTCGATTCACATTAAGCAACAAACGATGGCAAGTCATCACTGCCGTCTATAGACATCTACAACACCAACCTGCTATCACAAATGCGTTGCCGGCTCTTAAGGGAGATATAAGACCTTTTCTTCAAGATCAACTAGGTCGTATCTTCTCGGAAACACCATCATTGGCAGTTTTCACAGTTTTACTGTGCTTAGTAAAAAGTGAAGTGAGAAACGCACTGTGCTGATTAACATTTTCTTTTACTAAATCTGAAAGTTTCTGTATTAGATTAAAATGCTTAAAAGTCAAGCATAAACGGGTCATTGTATGTGACGGATATTGTGTTAAGACCTTTTACTTGTTAATTCACAAAATCGTAAAATGACGTATGTATGAAAAATATGCTTTGGGCGGTTAGTGACAAGAAGTGTATATTAGTCTGCCCTTACTCATTTATCTTGATAATATTATCTTTTTACTAAGTCCCAGTGATTCATCCAGCATGAATCAGAAATAATTTTCCGGAAAACCGACGATCTTTTCGGAGTTAATCTATTTCTTGGTACATTAAACAAATTACAATAAGATAGCTAAGATCTGACAACGAATTTCTTGGAAGCAAAGGAGTCCGTCATTTTAATAATTTGTTACATTAGGATAATGTTAGCCCTTAAATGGACTGAAAGAGAATAGATCTTACCAGATTTTGAACCTTATTTGTTATGAAACGACGAAAACCAATGTTTTTTCTACTCTCTCATACCCAGTCACATAATACTTAAACCTAGTTAAGAGTTGAGCTAACTTACGAGAGTATTATCTTCTATAGGTACTTTTTATAAAGGGGTAAAATTCTATAGACATTATGCAAATCTCATATACTTACATATCGAAAACTCGAAACACTAGCGCGAAGCAATTATCACCAAGCGCCATCTTTTGGCAAAATTACGTCTCGAAACGAAGTGTGGGCGGGCCACTGGTGTTATATAAATAACTGATATTTAGATAAGCTTGCGTATCTATCATCAGCGCATCACCATCATTAAAGTGTAAGCCCAGTTGCATCCAAAACCATCCGCAATTACAATGAAGCAATTGGTATAACTATCTAAGATGACCTGTTTGCTTAAAATATAAAAATCATTCAATAACACTGACTTCACTAGATTTAGTTAAAAAGAAAAAAGTTATTAGTAGAAAAAAGTTATAATCCTAATAGGTATTTTTTTAAATCCAAACATTTTACAATAGGTTTAAAAATTTCGAACATTTTTCGAGCTTTCAAATGAAGCGGCAATGCCCATGACAGGGCGGATTGAAAAATCAAACCCAATCTCTTTTATTTACATTTCCGATAAAAATTTCACTGCTGAAATATTTTAAAAGACCTCAATTTGAAATATGTATTGAAAACGTCTGTCAATTTTGCTAGTGTTACGATTTTTATAAAAATGAGTCCAGAATTGCACACCCTTTAAACGGCGTATTCAAATTTGATCTCTATCTTGTTGGGAGGTGGGAATAAAATTGGCTGGTGATTTTTATTTAAAAGAATTTAGCATCTTTTCGCTGCAGTACGTAAGGTGAATGTATGCCTAATATACTTTAATACCAAGTGAATAAAGTCCTTTTTTCATTTCTACTCAATACAGGGTTTGTTCTAGTGTTGGTTGTGTCTCTCTCGGACATCTGTGTCTGTCTGAGATCTCTTTACGCGAGCATGATTCTGTTTAGCTCGCGATGTCGCCGATCTAGATCCATTGGGTCACTATTAGTTATGCGTAAACTGAGGGCCTAATTAGCGGGTAAGAACAAATTAGAGTCCATCCCTTTCACACGCGATGTGCGGGCATTTGTTTAAAAGTGACAGGTATATTCTCATTTGTTACGGGAAGCCATCTGACCGTACGTTCTGTTTTGAACATGTCCGTCCCATTTTTTGGTCACCTGTTCCATTGTCCCAAAATACGCGACATTGTTCCATTTTGTGGAACCGACGCGAAATGAGATCAGGGGATTCCCCGCAAGTCTTTTTAACGAAAAATTGACAGTTTAGTCAGTGAGTGGATATCAGTTTCTTCTAGGCTATCGCTTTTTTATGATATAGGTGGCAGACGAGCCGACGGATCACTTGATGGTAAGCGATTATCGCCGCCCATGGACACCTGCAACACCAGTGGTGTCACAAGTGCGCTGCTTACCTTTTAACCCCCCTTCCTCTGAGTTGGGTCTCCGGTACCCTCACTCACGCAGCGACCATTCATGCCGAAGCGTGGCTCTCCCACTGTTGCTTAATGAAACGAACCGAAAAAGTACTGAAGCTAAAACCACTCATGTCTAATCAAGCACATTAACCAAACACACCTAATAAAGGAAAAATACAACCTTTGTAGGAAAGTGGGGCATTCGCAACAATGGCCTGTTATCGACACGATCGGCAGATGGCCAGATAATGGCCGACGTTACATTACAAACGTTACATTACATTACAAACGGTACGAATTGGGCATGCTTATTTAGAGTTGGTTAAGCCAATAATTCGAATGTAAACATTTTCGGTCAGTTAACTTAGGCAGGGTTGTCAAATGCTTACCAGACTACGAGAAAGCCAAATCATCATTATCATTTCAGCCAATAGACGTCCACTGCTGGACATAGGCCTCCCACAAAGTTCTCCACACAGATCGGTCCCAAGAATTCCCGCGACCCTCACTAGATCGACGGTCCACCTTGTAAAGCTAAAAAGGTTTATTATAAACTTTTGTCTCGCCCTTACTTCGTTTCGGGACAAAAAAGTTCCAATCCTCGCCAATAGATGGCGCTGGGTGTCATTTAGTTAGTACAAGTAAAAATATTGACCTTTATTTTAATAGACATAAAGACGATCCGTAAATTAAGATAATGAGCATTAAGATCTCTAAGTGCGCCAGTTACTTGTATATTTTTTGTATAGGTACCTACTTTAATAATAAAATCAATGGTACGGAACTCTTCTTGCTCGAGTCCAACTCGCACTGTCCGGTTTTGTAGGTAAATTGTATGGACATTATTCGTCATATACAGAGCAAAATATTGAAATTAATCGCGTGTGAAAAACAACTTAAAATGTGAAACGGAAAACACCTACTTTGCGCAAGTAAACACATCGTCAGTAAACTACCATAGGGTTGTCACTTGCCACGCGAAAAATCTGGATCTTTAAAAGTGAAATTAAATATTAATTTCCATTTATGCTGTAGTCATTAAAAGTTTTCACTCGTCCAATTAGCCATACCTATTGCCTAGGCCTTTTCTTTCATTCGTTTTCTATATTTAATAATCCATACTAATATTATAAATGCGAAAGTAACTCTGTCTGTCTGTCTCGCCAAAACTACTCAACGGATTTAAATGAAATTTGGTATACAGATGATCTTAGACCCTGAGAAAGGACATAGCCTACTTTTTATTGCGCAAAGGGGGTTGTAAGGGGTTAAAAGGGGGGTAAAAAGTTATTTTTCCACGCGGACGAAGTCGCGGGCGGCCGCTAGTAGTTAATAAAAACAAAATAAAGAACATAATATCAAATTTTTCGTTTGTCCGAGATGCAAAATCGATTGCCTAGGACATCACTAGACGTACAAACATCCCTAGTTGGCGTCTGTCACCAGAACTGTAAATCCGATAGATTCGCGCGCACTGATATTGTCAATTATTGCGAGTAAAACTGTGTATTACCACTTAAAAAATCGTTTCATTGTTAATACTATCTTATACGTAATTAGTTCAATCCTTACAAAAACAAACTGTAATAAAAAGCTTAAATCAGTACAAGAGCCCATAAACCCTAATTTTCCCTAATTAGGGTGAACTCCGAGCATGGCAACCCTACGCGCGTCACTCGTGAGGCGCGCCGGGTGCGCAGGTAACGGCCGTTGACCCCGTGATACGCGGAAACTGTTAGTGTTTATGGTTACTCAGTTTTCCTACATGTGTGGAATTAAACAAAATGGGTTCAAGAGCCTACGAATGAATCTCATCTCAGCTTATTCCCAGTGGAGATGTGGAGTTGCCGAGTCCGACCTCTGACTTACGCTCCTACTGGCAACAAACAAGAATTCCATTTACTGTCCAACAGACGATCACAAATATAAGTATTACTAGATTTGCCCGCCGCTTCGCTCGCTCCCCCCACTTCCCTAAAATGGGGGGTTAGAAAGAGGCAAAAAGTAGCCTATGTTACTCTCCATCCCTTCAACTATCTCCACTTAAAAAATCACGTCAATTCGTCGCTTCGTTTTGCCGTGAAAGAAAAACAAACATACAGACAGACACACTTTTCCATTTACATACTTAGTATGGATATTTGTGATCCTCAGTTGCCTGATATCTGTAACTCAAGTGCCTAGAGCTATGGAGTCAGGTCCATGTATGAGATGTGATGTGAATTTATTATTTATATTTACAATCATCATCTCCCTGCCCTGTTCCCAGATTATCTGGGGTCGGCGCAGTATGTTTTCTTCTTCCACTCGTCCCTGTCATTCGTCATCGTATCATCCACCCCCTTTTCAGCCATGACATTCTTCACACAATCCATCCATCTCTTTTTCGGCCGTCCTCTATTTCTCCACCCATTTACATTCATACCCATCACTCTTTTGGTAACATGTACCTCCTCTCTTCTCATTACATGAGCCGTACCAGGAGAGACGATTCCCCTTTAGTTTATCGGTGATAGATGCCAGCCACTTTCGTACTACCTCTGATATACTCATTATTCAAGAATTCCATTTACAATATCCAGTGGAAACATTAAAATTTTACAAATATTTGACCACCAGTTAAGATGAAACTGCTAACTGAATCATTTTATTTTTGCTATAGCAATTCTTTGCAATTTATTTTTAAGTAAAAAAATCACTTAAAAATCATCGTAGTAGAGGGCCTACTACGCAACCATCCCGTAAGGAACGAGAATACGCCTGTCGCAGCCAAACAAAAGAGACTCACAACGTGTGTGGTAGGGATAGAGATTAAGATTCAGTCGTGACTTCCGTTGTAGGCATTATGGCTGGCTACACCATGCGTATACAGGGTATATATATACTGTGTATTAGATACTGGATTTTTTTTAAGTTTTTTCGAATTTCGCAAGCAATAAGCGGCTTCAAATCTGTCCAAGACCAGCCATAATAGCATAAAGTGGAATGTTGGGTTAAAGGTTGGCAGCGCATTTGTGTCTCTGGTGTTCCATGTGTCTATAATGCTTTCAGTAGATTATAAAATGTCACATTCATAAATGTTCTGTAAAGGACTTAAATTGAATAAAGATAATTTGATTTGATTTGATATGGGCGACGGCAATGGCTTACTATAGGTGATCCGCCTGCCACCTATGACATAAAAAAGTCAAGTGAAAGAAAAAGCTATCATTGTAAAGAAATACTCCTTATTATGCTTATTCAGAAAATATCACTGATCTAACTTACATATATTTTTAGCACCGCTAAGCTTAATCATGTTAATTGCTCCTAACTTGCCTCGTCGAAAATTTTCACGTTCTATCAAAAATTCTATTTGCTAACAACTCTATAAAAAGGCTCCACATACCCAACAAGGCAGTATTCACCCCTCACAAAACATAATAAAAGTCAGCATTACCAATAAAACTCCTTATACAGTCCACAAAGGTACAGCTCGAGCATTCCCGACCTTATCTTTATACGCATAAGGATAAATGTAATTGCGTAAACATGTCTACGTGGAATGAAGAGGACTAATTTATACGCGTGCTAGAAAGAGATGGTGTGGGTGCTCTCGCTCGCACGCTACCTGCATTTTTGAGGTAGGTTGCTTACCTGTAGCAACCCTATGCCGGCCGCTGCGATGAGAAATCCATGAGTCACAAGTCACGTAGGTATCTTTAAAGAAAAAAAAATGAGACTGGTTCCAAACTAAGGTTTTCCCTTGTGCTTTCGAAGGAGCAACAAACAGCTAGACATTACACAAATGCTTAAGCTACTTCTTAATACGGAGTCAGATCTATATATGAGGTGTTTTTCATCAACAAACGTTTGTGTTTGTGCGGGAATCGAAACCGCGACCTTTGCGTCTTAACCGGCGCTCAAACCACTGCGCTAAACGGGTCGTCTACAAACATATTATATCCTACTGCGACTGCTGTACCTACCGCAAGCCCTAGCACTTCATTGTATAGATTTGTGTATTTCTTTATTGCACTGTAAAATGTAAAAAAAAAATTGGTCTTATAAGACCTCACTCAAAAATGTCCGTGTTTTACAAAAAGATTTTGGTTGTGGCTATCCGACCACCCAAATCTTAACCAATTTTAAAAGGTAAAAAATGTTTGGGGGTATTAAGCTCTTGTCCCTAGAGCGTTAACCCTTGTAACTTCATGAGTCACGGTCTCCTCGAACGTCAAATGGTGAGTTAGGTAGAGAGGTGACTTGTCACTCGAATCAACTTTTAGGTGAGTGAGAAAAAATATCATCATCAGCAACCCACACTCGTCTGCTAGACATAGGTCTCCCCTAATGCACGCCACCGCTCCCGATTTTCGGCCACTCTCATACAGCCCACATCAGCCAGCCTTCTAATGTCATCATACCATCTTGTCGCAGGGCGTCCAACACTACGCTTACCGAGTCGCGGTCTCCACTCAAGGACTTGACGACTCCAACGGTTGTCAGTTCTGCGGCTAATGTGACCAGCCCACTGTTACTTTAGATTGCTAATTCGGTGGGCTATGAGAAAAATTATAGAAACAGTTAAGCTCCAGAGGCCTAAGTCCCTAGCCCCGGCTAAGATGAATGGCATTTACAAGTTTTTAAACGTATTATTTATAAGCAGCTTCGCCTTCGTAATTTACATATGGACGTACTTGTTACTGGACAAAAAGCGGGGTATCATGTTGGCGGACTTATTATTATCAAGGGTGACTCGAATGATTAACTGACATATCTTTAAGTGCAAATTGGGTGTTATTATGAGAGTGAAATTTACTTATAAAATGGTTTTAAGGTGAAAAATTATCTTATACGAGTATCGATACTTCATTTGACTGATGCGCTAATTGTCTCTGTCAAGGAATCACAATGAAGGCTCAATAAGCTCAAGAGCGCTATTTGACATTTTCGGAATTTGAAACCAATTACTATGGATTAGGGTACAAAATACAATGTAGTGACTGAAATCAAAATATCTATAGCTGTTGTCATCTCTTTCTCAAACATACTCAGTATGGAATTGTGTTGCTAGTGACTATGATCGAAGCACGGGAACCATATTTATTTTCACTCGAAAGTTCTTAAAGTCACTCAAAAATGTGACTCACGTCCCACCACTAATGTTTGGTTAGCAACAGGTCGCCTTCACAGGGTTAGTATAACCTCGTAGGAGAATTCGGCCACTGCAGTGTGTTTGTAGTGTGTTTTTAGCTTGACTATTTTTAGCCAAAGTGTAATTGTAAACATTGCTCTAGCTAGAGGCATCATAGTATATGAGATGTTCTGCATACAGTATGGGCACTCTGCCTCAAAGCGCTCTTTTACCTCTCAGTTACTTCTACAACACAAATAATGATAAATTCATACAACATAATCTCATTAACGTCCTAAGGCCCAGAAGGAAGACACCATAGAAAATAAATTGTTTTTGGCTTTAAAAAGACTTTTGGGTCTTACGACCATATTGACCTGATTCCGCACTAAATAGCTTAAGCACTTGTGTCACATTATCAGACAACGGAGGGATTACAAATATTATGCAAATAATGTCATATTTATTAATTTAACCCCTTATTACAAAAAGGAAACTTAAGTTAATCATGGTTTAAAAATAATGTCACTTGTACAATACAAGTCAAGTCAAGTCATAAATAAAAGTGCCAGCAGCTTTAACGTCGTGAGACCTAAAAGCCCTAAAGGGTAAAAACAATTGTTTTCTATTGTGTCTTCTGTCTGGGCCTTACAAGTTTAAATCAAGACTTACTTAAATCCTTGTTATTATTAGGGGATTAGGGTTGATTTATTTTTTGAATAGAATAGAATAGTTTATTTGCTTTTGAACTGGGTGTACAAATAAGTAGATGTAACAGTTATCATGATCGCCTACCCAGCCATTGACAAATAGCATGCAAATACAATTTACCAGGGCTACACCAAATAGCCTATTGCCTCTAAAATATATATTAATGGTAATTATTGAAACTAAAGTTATTTTTAGAATTAATATTCATAATTACGATGTTGATGTAATCCGCTGTCCGATAGTACTGTCCCTGATTTGTTTTCCTGAATGGTATTTTCCGTATGAAATAGTTGACTGAAAATACGTGTTGTTCAGTTTGCAATACGATAGGTTAACAAACAGTGCAAAATAGCACTTATGTCTTATATGAATACTAATATTATATAAGGATCTGGCGACCTATTTTTGAATTGTCGTCTCACTAAAAATGGTGACTCGCATGATATTTGACATCCGCATTTTTGAATCATTCGAAAACGAGCGATTTGCAACGAGTGGTGTAAACCACTCGTTTCCGCTAGACGAGTGGTCGCATTTACGTCAAATATTAACGAGTTAACACTATAAAGTCCATTTTACGAAAAAGTCCCCTGGAGCGGCGCCACTTGTCATACAAATAGGCTTTCTATCTCTTCCCACTCACTACGTAGACTGCCATGTCATTTTAGTTCATCAAAAATCCGGGGGACTCTTTTCGTGAAAAGGACTATACTTTGACAAGATTGGCGACACACTAAGCGAGTGATTTCAAAAATAGGGAAAATTATGAATCATGCGACTCACGAGACGACGTGACTTGCAAAACGAGTAGTTTTGTTTGGACGAAGCGAAAATTCAAAAATAGGTCCCCTGGTGAAGGTCGCGGGAGTCCATTGGATGCGGGTGGCACAGGACCGATCTGTGTGGAGAACTTTGGGGGAGGCATATGTCCAGCAGTGGCCGTCTATTGGCTATGTATAGTTAGTTATGTATGGCTAGTATGTCTGTCCATCTGTATGTTTGTCTTTCTTTAACGGCAAAACGGAGCGACGAATTGACGTGATTTTTTAAGTGGAGATAGTTAAAGGGATGGAGAGTAACATAGGTACTTTTGCTCCTTTCTAACCCCCCATTTTAGGGAATTGGGGGGCGCGAGCGAAGCCGCGGGCAAAAGCTAGCGGAACCAGCTGCCAACGAAGGTGTTTCCGAGCAGATACGACCTATTGATCTTTAAGAAAAGGGGCCCTTATTCTTTCCTTAAAAGCCGACAACGCATTTGTGATGCCTTAAATGCTGCAGATGTCAATGGGCGGCGATGATCACTTACCATCAGATGAGCCGTATGCTCGTTTGTCCGCTATATGTAAAAAATATATAAGGACGTTTGCAAGTCCAACAAAGGCAACTCAAACTCGACTTGTTCACGAATTCTGTTTGTTTTTTTTAATACAAAAAAAAAACTTTATTTTTATCTTTTGACAGAATATGAATCTAATTGTACTATTCTTTGTTTTCAGGTAAGCTGACATTTTATGCTACATCTCTCTCGAGCACTTAAACGTAAGTCTCAAACCTTTCTACTTTAATTTAAAGTGAGGGACACTTGCTAAGTGAGAAAGAATAATTAAATCGCATACTTTTTTATTAGAGTCGACTAACGAGCTAGCGGGTCACCTGTTGGTAAGTAATCACCGCCTATGAACATGCGAGATCAGAGAGGTCGCTGATGCGTTGCTGGCCTTTTAGAAAAGAGTACGCCCTTCCCATGAACGTATACCACGAAGATATACCACGGCCTCACAGAAGACCATTCGGGGGAAAAGGGAAGGGGGAAGCTTCGCGAGCGCACTTCGTGACTCTACTAGGTGATGCAGGTGTTCATGGGCGGCGGCAATCGCTTACCATCAGGTGATCCGTCTGCTCGTCTGCCACCTAAACACATAAAAAAGCATAGGTCATTATACCAGATTACGGCCTATTGAATAAAAATTCAATTCATCTCATTTACATTGTCTTAATAATAACACTGCACATCTCTGGTAATTTCTACCTTGCAATGTTATTAAGGTAATGATGCACTTTGCACAGTGAAGATAAAAACAGTAACACCACACATACTTATTCATTTATTTAATGATTGCAAACATCTGTTATGTTAATTCAATCGGCGTCTGATTTCTTGAGACCCATGGCACTTTTAGAATTGATTCCAGAAGAACTAAGCACACCTTATTACCTTAGGATTTACTTGGTTGTCGTAGCAACCCAAAATGAGCTTTAACCTCCAATAACAAGATCTTTTTGTGAATCTTGTGCATAACTCCCACCAAATCTTGCACACCTACAAAGGCCGGACCGGCGACAGGTTGCCGAAAACAGGCTGCAATGGTGAATTAGTGAATGGTATTGGAGGCCAAGATCCACATCGATGAACCAGCGTAGGTTATGACTCTTGTGACTTGTGAACACTTCATAATCATTTCAGCCAATAAACGTCCACTGCGACACATAACCCCTCTCCCCAATGTTCTCCACACAGATAGGTCCTGTTCCACCCGCATCCAAAGAATTCCCGCGACCCTCACTAGATCGTCGGTCCACCTTGTGGGGCCTGCCACGGCTGCGACCTTACCGCCCCAACGGCCGTCTTGCAATGTGCCCACTTGCCTCACTGTCAACACTCTCATTGTGGCATGGGTGTCTTGACCTCCGTGGGCGATAAATTACACCGTATCGATATGCCAAGCATTTGTTGGGGATAAAAAAAATCTCAAACACGGCCTGTGAGGGTCGACGACCAGGAAAAGTGGTTCTTACTCATACCTCATTCTTATGGGGCATTGTTTCAGTCTTTCGATATAAAACGCCTTGATTCAAGGAAAAGATTTTTGAAGATGGATACCGAAATCTTAATGCAAGAACTCGTTCATACCTTAATGGGTCTTAGGTAATACACCTTAATCGACCCTTTATACTTTGAACTGCACTTGATGATATTATTATTTGTAATATAATAAGTTCTTGCAATTAGTCAACGGTAAATGCTCTCTTAAATAGTTGAACACATTTCGGCAGTATCTTTCCATGCAGTGACGAGTCTCGCAGGAAGATTTCTGTGACTCCTTAGCAGTTGTAAGCAGAAATCACTTTTTTATGATGTTACTAGTGGCCCGCCTTCACTTCGCTTCGGGGCCGTAGTTCAAAAATAAACCAATAGATGGCGCTGGGCGTCGATTAAATCGCGCTAGCGTTTCGTGTTATCGGTATATCTATAAGTCTTGTCGTTGTCTATGGAAGTTTTTTCTTTATAAATGATATATGTGATAAGTGGCAGGCGAGCAGCCGGATCACCTGATGCTAAGCAATTGCCGCTGCCTATAGACACCTACAGCTCCAGTAGTACTTTTTCACTTCCCTCAAATTAGGCCTCTGGTACCTTCACTCACTCGGCCGAAACACACTGTGCTGTGTTCTTCTTTAAGGCCATGGTATCACTCCATATAAGCCATCAGATTCGTGGCCGAAGCGTAGCACGTATCTCCCCCGTCGTACCAACTTAGTATTCCCAGAATTTCAATCCACAGACCGAAGGAGACAGCAAATAAGCAATAAACAAGTGAACTAATAATAAACAGGGTGGGCCTCGCCCTTAACCCCTCAGGAAACGCCAGTCTATTTCAGTCAGAGACAAATTGGCCATCACAAGCCCGCATGCGGACGCCCTTTCCTGTGACGACCGGGTTTCTGGCTAAGAATCATTTAGTGTTGATAAATAAACTGTAAGTAATGTCAAATACATTACTTACGATAAAAAAATCAATTGACTATCGCTTGTTTTTTTAATGATTTAAGAAGGCAATCGTAACGTATCACATGGGGTAAGGGATAACCGCTTTTAATTAATTTATTTAAAAACTAGTGGCCCGCCCTCACTTCCTTTAGGGTCTTATAATTTTGCTATTAGTTCCAATCTATACTAATATATGGCGTTGGTGGTCGATTGCAACGGGCTATTGATTCAACTTTTCGACTTGTATTAAGATTTGCCGATGTCTATAATTTGTCCCTTCATAAGTGGTATAGATAGGTGCGCTGACTGATTACAGTCAGTTGAGAGACAATACCATATAAGTATAGCAATAGGATGGACAAAAATCAATCAATCAACAACAAGCAATCAACGGTCATCAGCTCCACCAGAAGCAGTGAGTTGCCTGCCTTTTTGGAAGGTGTAGACTCGTTTCTTAAATATTTCAATTTGGTACCGGTTTGGATATACCGCTGCGATTCCACAATAAGGAGGTGCGTGGCAGAAAATATGGAGTAAAGCCCACGGTGGTGAGCTGCCACCCATCCAGATTGTTTTCCAGACCAAAACAGCTTGCCTTCAAGAAAAAGTGTTCCTTTTTCAAAGGTCGGCAGCGTACTTAAGTGTCCATCTGCGGTAGTATTGTAACTCGAGAAGTGGTCCCTCCGTAGGCGAAGACCTTGGACGCTTAAACTGTTCCAAAACCTTCCTAAATAGATTCTAACCTCTAAGTTATAAAGTTGCCTACGCAATTTGAACATTATCCCAAAAGCATAAGGTTGAAATATCACGTAATTAATTCTACCAGCATAAGTACACACGCCAAAGTTCCCGGTAGACTACTTTTCGACTTAAATACATTGGAATAAGGTCTAAAAGTGTTATACTGAACTTTGTCGAGTGTACCTGCGCTCGCGCACGGCGCCCGCATTTTAGTTAATTTCGTTAAGTTTAGTTAACCCCAGCTGACAGCTTTAATCAATATTTGACGACATCATCCTTCTAATGGAACAGCTGCAGTTAATATGTTCTCTTAAGCATGAGTAAGTTACCGACATAGTGTATCGAATCAGTATGCTGAGGTGGCAATGGGCTTGCCATATCTGTCGAAGAACTGACAACCGTTGGGGTAGAAAAGTTCAAGAGTGGAGACCGCGACTCGGAAAGCGTAGTGTAGGACGGCCTTCGGCTAGATGGAGTGACGATCTGCGAAAAGCTGTTGGTATAGACTGGATGCGTCTAGCTGAAGACAGGGTGAAATGGCGAACATTGGGTGAGGCCTATGTCCAGCTGTGGACTGAGACAGGCTGATGATGGTGATGGCACATGAGTATGCTGTTCACACACACATAAGTAAATGACACATGGGACATAAGGTTAGATAAGTATTATATTTTGAAATAATCAAACTTGATGGCATGGAATCGAAATGAGTTTGATTGGTATAAGATCCAGTATCCACGCTATAGATAACTATCTTTTTTTGTCATCTCAAACATTGCTGACATCGTACTAAATAGCTTAAGCACTTGTGTTACAGATGTCAGACAATATTGTAATATTTGTGGATCACAAATGTAATCCTTAAATACATAATATAACAAACAGACACTGAACAAACAAGTGTTTGTCCAATGAGGGGATCGAACCCACGACCTTTGGCGTATGAGGCAGGGTCACTACCAAATGCGCAGGTGCTCTGGTTTAGCTGTTAAGTTGTGAAGGTCAGATGGACAGTCCCTTCATGTAATTACAAGACACCCCAAATCCTGAATCACGACTTAAGCTTATCTTGGGTTCCAAGGCGACAGCTTAGGACGCAACTGGGATTTACCTACATGCTAAGATGAGTGACGGTCCATTAGGAATTTTAGTCCTCTCATACCCACTACATTTGCCACGCAACTGCTGTTATGTGTATCTGTACAGTCAACAGCAAAAGTAGATGATGAAAACCAAAAACTATACTCACTATTGAGCGGAGTTCGCGTCAGAACTGTATGGTGTCAAATTCATACAGTTTGACGCAAACTCTGTATAGCCTCAAGTGATTCATACAGTTCTGACGCGAACTCCAAATTGAGGGGCTATATCGACAAAACTAGCTAAGAATGGCCGTTTTTAGCAATAACTAGTGGCCCGCCCTCCCTTCGTTTCGGGACAGTAATTCCGCTGTCTACCAACAGATGGCGCTTGGTGTCGGTTGCAACGCGCTAGTGTTTTGCCTTTTCTAATGTCTGTGGAGTTTATCTCTTTATTAATAGATAGATTAACATTATTTTTACTTGTCGCGTGATAAAAATATTGTATTGCATCTTGAAAAATCCAATTTACTTGCATCTAAGTCTGTAATGTTATACGTGTACTTTCTTAAAAATTATCTTAATGTCGCCACAATCAGTGTAAATTGTTCGGCGGCGCTAGTTTCATCCGTATAGCCCCTTAATAGTGAGTATAGAGTTTTTGATTTTGATCATCTAGGTACTTTTTCTGTTGACTGTACCTATTTCTGTATGGCAACATAGTAATTTAAAGACTGTCACCGCGCGTTATAAGATATGTTTTTTCCCATTTCCTAAGGGAATGCCATATTTTTCCGGAACAAATAGTAAGCTGTCTAGTGAGACAAGTATTTTTTTGCATACGGATAAACAGTATTTTATAGTCAAGTATTTTTTCTTATGTTTATACAAAAAACGTCTTCTCATCATGTCACTTAAGTTTCATTATTGGTCATTAGAGCCCGCATGCGGGCTGTGGTGGTACGGGAGCAGATGTGTTTCTTGGAGTGAGTGAGGGTACCGTTGGCCCAGTTGTGAGTAAAGGTGGTTAAAGTTTGGCAGCGCACTTGTGACTCTACAGGTTTTGCAGGCGTCTTTGGGCGGCGGTAATCGCTTACTATCAGGTGATCCGTCTGCTCGTCAGCCACTAATCTCATAAAACAACAGATCAATGAAAAATGCCCCTTTGCAGCTGCAGAAACTTCCGTCGATTGGCAGACGAGCAAACGGATTACTTGATGGTAAAAGATTACCTAAATGCACCCTGGACATCTGGACGTCTGGAAGACGTCTGGAGTGACAAGCCATCCCTTCTCCTCCCCTCGGATTGGGCCTACGCGCCGGGAAAAAAGCGCAAGTACTGCATCACCCCGGTTTTCTTTAAGGCAGTGGTATCTCTTTGATCGTGCCTGCTCATTTATACCGAACTGTGGCTCTCCTAGGAACAAAAGACTGCTGATCTTAGGATGACGTCTAGTTTTGTCTAGATTAAGTAAGTGTGGTACGCTATAAACGACTCTTGTTTGACCTTCTTGACGCTTCTAAATGCTCTTCGTTTAACCGTGGATAGGAAAATGTTGCTGTAAAAACACAAACAAAAATGGTTTTAATCTTTCTTTTGGTAGTAATTCAATGTACACAAAGACGAAAACTGTTGGCGTCCCCCCATACATCACCAATATTCGGGCAAACGCTTTACAAACCATTTCGCCCGAAATAGTCTATAGCATTGTTTCCCAAAGTTTATTTACTTACATCGAAAATTAATTATTTTAGCGCCCCCTATTTTTTACATACCGCCTCTTAGACAGGATGTCTCTGTGAACATTTACATCCCTTTAACCACGTGTTCTACCAACCATTCTGAACAACATTTGTTCTAAGACTTTTGAAAATTCGCATAAAAAATGTTCATCTTTCCATACAAAGTCGGTCACGTGACTTGGTCATTTTGTATGGGGAGTCGAATTTTTTTTCGAAGAATTTAGAAAAGTTGTCGAACAAATGTTGTTCAGAATGGTTGATAGAACACGTGGTTGAAGGGATGTTAATGTTTACAGATGCACCCTGTATACGCAGGTATATAAGTGAGCAGCCACATGGCGTTATCGTCCACTTTGGGAAAGACTACACCAATATTTCCCAAATTTGCTTTTACTTCAACGAAAATATTTTCCTATTCGTTATTGATTGCGACAAAATTATAAAATGTATATTTTACTATTGCGCTAACATTTTAACATTATTTACATATTACAGTTACAGTTCATCATACGAATGTTTGTCCAGGGTGGGGGTTCGAACCCACTACCTTTGGCGTATGAGGCAGGGTAGTGGACCCTGCCTCATACGCCAAAGGTGCCGGATGTGTAGGTGTAGTGACCAAATGCGTCATCCGGCCATTCATTAACACTTGGGACCACTAAGACACTAGACTTGGGGCTATGGATTGTCCGTAGGCCTGAAACGCAAAGGTGTTTTTGCAATGCTTATAGAGTTACCTACTCCCCGTAACTCGACCTGACGCCGCCTGTAGATAATAGGGTATTTGACAATTTTTTTTATGTGTTTAATCGAAAGACCCCTCTATTTTAGAAACATTGTTAAAAGAATTATTTGATTCTGATTTGAATAACCTGAGATATCACAACTTTAAGAGCACATATTTTACGCAGGCCCAAAAACGCTCTATACAAATGGCTACTAGCGTGTGACGTCACCAAACTTTGAATGCTCACAAAACCAGCTAGAGTTTATATTTTTAACTGAAAATTTAGGCTATTGGTTCTTATTTACCAATATTTTGGAAAAGTATCAATATTTTTTACTATATCGAGATTAGTCAAATACCCTATTTCGACAGCCAGTTGCGGCATAAGGTTTGGGAAACACTGGTCTAAAGCACAAATACCGCGATAGGGCAGTAAGTGAAAAAATGGAGCCATTTCCCTGCGTCGTTGCCCCGAAATTGACGACTCCAAATCGAAGGTAGACGATGAGGAAGTTTTATATAGAGCGCACTGGGCTGTAGGGTTGCCTCTTTAGTTAGGAAAATTGATTTTCTTTATGTTTGGAATGAAAGGCTTTAATGGTTACTGTTTTATATATCGTCTGTATGTTGTAAACAGGTAAAACCATAAGCTATAATACAAAGAGGTTTGATGCTGGTCGCCAATACTTTAGCCTCTAGAGGCTAGGTATTATGGAATCGATTGACACCTCATTCATAAAAATCTCTGCATAGTTTAAGCGCAATCGATCAACATACATACATAAGTAGACTGATAAAGTTATATCCCTACCTTTTTGGCTTTGCTATGGTCGGCATTCGGCCTCGTCCTACAAAACTATGGAATGATCTGCCACCTGCGGTATTTCCGGACCGATACGACCTGCAAACCTTCAAAAAGCGAGCGTAGGTATGCCTTATTATATCATTTAAAAAAGTCGAGTAAAAAAACAACTTTAAATATGTCGTGTCTGAGTGAATATATGTATTTAAGTATTACATTTGTGTTTCCTCTGTCGTCTGATATCTGAATCACAATGCTAATGCTACTTAGTACGGAGGTACTGTGTGAATTTATTACTATAGTGTCCAGCCCTCACGTCGTTTCGGGACAGAAGTCACACTATCTACCAATAGATGGCGCTGGGCATTGCATTGCGCTAGTGTTACGCCTTTTCGGTTTGTATAGGTATAAGGTTTCTGCCTATGTCTCTACAATTTGCCTCTTTATAATTAGTATAGATATCTCGATGCCTATTTGCCAACCCTATCGTCCATTTGGTGGTTTATTTTTAGTCCAACGAATTAAGCTGCGTTTTTTACCCCAGCACCTGCAGGTAACCGGAGCGGCATTAAGCCACTAATGCATTCCGAAGATCGATGTGTCGGGGCGCACCTAAATTTGGTACATTAATCATAATAAACTTCCTAGGAAAGTGTTTTGAATATCATTTTGGGAAGATTTGTTGAGAGGTACGGTCGGGAAGAGGGTATATTTCATAGGCTTAACGGACGAGAGAGGGGAAGGGAGCGATGGTGGTTTAGTGGATAAGATTGCGCCTTCCGTTTGGGGGGCTATGGTTCGAATCAGGGATGTTACGAATATTCGCATTCGCTTATGCGAATGGTTCGCATCGTTTTTAACATTCGCATCGACATTCGCATTCGCTTAAATCAATACGAATGTTATGCGAATGCGAATGTCTGCAGGTTGTGCGTGCGTGAACTCGTGACTCTTGATCTTGCTAGACTGACATCGGCTTCATCGTCAGCGTGGCCGATGCAGCTGCATGCAGCTGTATGTTTTTTGTCATTTAAGTAATAAAAATGATTGATTTATATGTTGTTTTTTTACATTTGATGTGACTGATGTCTTAAGTACCTCACATTCGCATTCGCACATTCGCGGCGTAAACATTCGCATTCGCGAATGTGAAAATTTTGACATTCGTAACATCCCTAGTTCGAATGCGCGCGTGCACTTATGGATTTTTCAAGTCTATATACGTATTTAAGCTTGGCAGTGAGGGAAAACATCGGAGACTTGCACGCTTCGGTTAGTTTCTCAAACGCAACCAGGACTCAGTTGGTCTGGTCCCTCTGTTAAAGCGTTGCGAAGGTCAGACGGTAGTCGCTTCATTGTAATTACCAGATTCGCCCAATCCTGAATCGTGCTCTAAGCTTACTAGGGCTCCCAAGCGACCGTTTTGGATGCAACTGGTAATTACGCGTTAGGGTGATGGTGAATCAAATAATACGTTTTATTGACTGCCGCATCAGCTTATAGGTACTTATACTATTCCACTGCAGGGCAAAGGCTTCCATCGTAGAATTGAAGTCATCGCTAACTATGATGGGACTGCGTATGTAACAGAGCAAAACGATACCTACAGTCGAATTTGCATGATATCATGTCGAAAGAAAATGGCCGACGATGGAAATTTAACTTCCCTAACATAAGAATAGGAAAATTGTGACAGCAAAAATGTCACAACTCCTTCATTGTAATACCTAGCTTTAGTAACAGGAAACAGTTATATCGACACTTCCACAGGCATTTCATTCGATATCCATTGTTTATCGATATAAGAGACTGAGACATACAAGGTCGCGTAATCAAAATTAAAGGTTTATAAAAATCATATTTATTATGAAAACAATATATATTTTTTTATTTATTATAGGAAGGCAAGCAAGCGGGTCACCTGATGGTAAGTGATCACCGCCGCCTATGGACATCAGCTACACCAGAAAGAGTGCGGATGCGTTGCCGGCCTTTTAGGAAGGTATAGGCTCGTTTCTTGAAGATTTGAATGTCGTACCGGTTCGGAAATACCGCTGCGGGAAGTTGATTCCACAGTGAGGAGGTGCGTGGCAGAAAGTGTCGAGTAAAGCGCACGGTAGTATATATTTGTGTAAATGAATCATGGATACACGAAACTATCCGAAAGTCATGTTTTCCCCGAGCTAATACAAAAACGCACATAGATTTGAAATCCAGAAGAGCTTGTATGAAAGTATGAAAGGCGCATTTTACACTGAGCTACTATCCCAAAGGTCTAGAAACATCCGTCAGTATGTTTCTTGTGGAATTACTTGTTATAACATTCCTTTCGAAGGCCAAAGTAAATTGATACACAAACAACCTTTTAGCTAGCTATTAAAATAATGAACATCACGTTTAAAAAGCAACATACATTTTTATTATACTCTCAGGAATAATTTTTCTAACATATTTTGGTATCGTGTACAGTCAATAGAAAAATGATTACCCCAGTAACATTATCAGGTATTGAAAGGAAAGGAAAATTAATTTTCTCTTGGCAACTTTGATTCCGAGAAGGCCCCAAGAAAATTGATTCTGCCTCGCATCTTTAATAAACTCGTGTGGGAACGATACTCTTGTATCTTATGAGATATTGTTGCTTTTGAAGGTTTCTTTAAGGATTTTTTCGCGATTACTCTTCGAATTAACGACCCGATGGTCTAATAGAAACCGGCCGTTAACCCGGGTCGAGCAAAAGTATGTTTCGAATTCTTCGAATATAGCTCTGGTTTGTGATCACCAATCCGCATTAGGCATGCGTGGTGATTAAGCCTAATCCCATCATAGTAGCGATGTCTTGGTTTCTATGATGGAGGCCTTTGCCCTGCAGTGGGACAGTATAGGTATAGATAGGCTGATACACATATTTATCAGCAAGCAACTAAGGGACTTATAATTATGTCCTTTTAACATTGGTGGCGTATGGTAATCACAAACCCGAGAAATAGAAATAGAAATAGGAAAAATCTTTATTCAAGTTATGTCCATACAGAACACTTATGAATGTCAAAACATAATATAATCTACGACTGGTTCGGAACGTCGATTTCTACGAGCTATTCGAAAATTTCGCAATAATGCTAGACCTGGGATTCGAACCCAGGACCCCGAGGTCACGGCTCGGTACGAAATTTCTACGTAGATATTTATATAAAAATATTTTGTAAGATTCTTTAAAATATTGACTAACGAAACCGCAATCAAAGCAGAGGTAAGTAAATATACTATGACGCAACATTCAAAGAAATTTCGCAACCTTCGCAAGGTAATGGCAAATATGAGAAAAGTTGCCGAGTACGATATTTATATAAACAGGTAACGTTTTGCTTGGAAGGCGGGATTTTAATGTGGACCTGATATTAAAGAACTTGGCATTCGGTTCGATATCTTTCATCTTTATATGAGATTATTTTTTACTTAAAAAATAACTTGGGTGATGTTTTTACTCTCGTGTAAACAAACAAAATAAACGACAGACAATTCCACTCCGGCCACATTGGCAACTCAGATTCGCAAACAAGTTTCCAAAGAACTACATTTTGTTACCTACTAAACCAATTAAAACGGCTAAGACTGAGGTACCTTCAAGAGAACAGCGTACCTATCCATAAAATGCTGGCAACGCATCAGCGACTTCTCTGATCACGCAGATTTACATGGGCGACGGTGATTACTTACCAGAAGGTGACCCGCTTGCTCATTTACCGCATCTAGTATAAGAAACAATAGTTGTAACTATTTATCATGTTTCAAATGAGAACGTTCCCTACAATTCGTCTCCGCTTGCATCGGAAACTGAATTTGCAAACAGTTTTCAAAAAACTAACATTGCTGCTCGACCAGTTGCCAAAGACTATACATTTTTCGCAACCATTTAGTTTTAAATGAGAGCCTCAGGGCTTCTCCAGCACATCCAATTCGTCAAGAAAATGTAGAAAGAAAAAATGAAGCTCGAATAGCTTGAATTAACTAAAAATTTACCGGGAGTCTAAAAGTTGAGTCGAGTTTCGTTTTTCTGACAGACTGGTTCTTTCCTTTTTTGCTGGAATAATCTTATAAAATAATATCATCGTAAAATAAAATTGAGAAGGTTTAAAAACTTGGGCCTTTCTTCATTACCACCCACTTGAGGACAAAATCGCGACACGGTTAATTGCGAAACCCACTCCAGGGCGGAAAGTTGAGACAACAAACACAGAAATCTCATCTCTCAGGTCTTTACTTAAAACCACTTCATTTTCGGGTTATAAAATAATGAAGAAAATTTCCATCCCGCAAGGGTTAGGGTCCCACAGACCCGTCATGGACACGGCTTCATCCCACATCACACTCGACGTATTGTGATTTAAATTCTGTAGCCCTTCCTCTTTGAATTTAAAGTGTATTTTAGGTTTACGGTGTTAATAGTGATGTGTCAACTTGAGGGGGTAGTAACTGCGCAGTAGATATATCAGCTCAAAATACTTGAAGATTTTTTAAATGTTACGACAGACTAAAAAAAACCGGAAGTCCCATTCGAGGGAAGATATTAAAAGTGATTTTGAGGAGGTAAAAAGTTGCCTGCAAACTGGTGTTCCTCATAGGCGGAAGCCATCAGTTGTTCCGTTTGCTCGTCTGCCGTCTATGACATGAAAATAATGACTATGTCCATTATCCGCTAACAAAGTGACTACCGATGACTTTAACGCACGGAAGCTGTAGTCACTTCGGGTCTCATATGGTGTATCTCTGGACTTTTGGGTCTTAGGGTCAACGCTAGAAGGTTTTTTTGTGACTGTCGTAGGCAGCCCTACAAAATAGCGAAGTATCACCATGGTCTCACAGGCTTGAAAAGCGCCTAATACGCTGTATTTCGCCGAGTGAGTGAGGGTACTGGAAAGTAAACCCAATCGGGGGAATGAGGTTTGAAAGGTCTGCAGCGCTCTTGTGACTCCGCTAGTCTATGAGCGGCAGCAATCCCTTACCAACATGCAAAAAAAAACAACTTACACATAAAAAATGTAAGTAAAAAACTTTAGGGTTGCCTGCCATGAGTTAATCCATATTTCAGAAAAAAAAGGCCACCTTTGAGTAACTTTTTTGCTATCCACTCTCCTAAATGGGCACATCTCTAGGATGTAAGCGGGTAGAATTATGCATTAATGTTAGGAGCGCTCGGGAGTCACCCTGGGAATTTTTGGGCGCATTTTAGCGACGTTTTATCAATAGCACGTTGTTAATATACCCGAGGCCCGACATACGACGGTGAAGAGGCTATACCTACTATCTAACGTGGATTTTTCGAGAAAATGATTTTGTTATATCAATGATATTAAATAAAAGAAATCGACTTCTTAATATATTTATGAATTTGAGAGATAAAAGGTAATAACTGACGACGTACTACTACAGGGGTTGGAATTGTTTACCCTCAACGTCGTAAGACCCATAAGCCTTTTAAAAAAGCATAAAAATTGTTTTATGATTTTCCATTGTGTCTGCTGTTTGGGCCTTACGACGTTAAAGGGGTTTTTGATTGGCTTGTTTTCAAAAACTTGTCGATCCAAAAACTATTCTTGTTTTTAAAATTGGTCAGCTTTTACAAGCGTTGGTGCCATCCTTGATATTTCGCTTCCACCTGGTGGAATCCCCCAGTTTCTCTCTTCGGCTTTTAAATATAAGTAACTGTGTTTTTTTATGATCGAGGCGACAAACGAACAAGTAAGTCGCCTGATGGTAAGTGATTACCGCTGCCCATAAACATGTGCGACATCCAATAGGTCACCAACAAGCTGATGGTATTTTTCTTCTCATGAATGTTCTTAAGTCGTAGCTGTCAAGAAATACTGCTGCAGCCAAACGATCCCCCAAAACAGAGATACGTAATAGAAAGTTTCTAGAGAAACGCATTGTACTACCCGCCATCCATTTAGATGATATATAAGGCCCATAAACGTGTGAAACATGAAACAAAATGCCAATTTATCGCGAGTTCCCATTTATTACGCCTATAGCTGCTATGGAATTATTCGTAATTTGGTCATCGGGGCAATCTATTTTTCCTTAAAAAGCCTACAATGAACAATCAAAATTCTGCTGAAAAAGCCCCTGCAATTTGAATATAACACGTCCCTTCAAAACTAAATTTAGGCCCTTTCATCACTCTCAAATAAGGTTCGGGCACAGTGTATAAACTACCAGTGACTCATTTTACGTGCGGTCAACTCATATTTTACTGTGATGTGAAACGATCAAGTCGCTTGCAATTACAGCAACTAAATACCTGAAACTCAAAAATAAGTGGTAGCATAGCAATCCCTTAAATGCTATTCTCATCGAGCTTATCCGTCATCTGATCGAACCTATCGAAGAGATGACTATGGTTCAGTAACAAATGTGTTATAAATAAATAATTCATATGACATCTCATACATTGATGAGACTCCGTATTAAGAAGCTGCACTTGTGTTACAGTACTTGATATCAGACAACAAAGGATCACAAATATAATAATTAATAGCGCCTCTCGTCGAAACGGTCTTCTTGTCTAAACAGCAAAACACACTATTGTTTATCCAGAGTAGGGATCGACCCCACAACCTTTGGCGTATGAGGTAGGGTCACTACCAAATGTGTCATCCGGCCAGTCGCATCTCGTCAGTCCAGTTATCGGTATAAATAAATGCGCCAGACAAAAACACCAATCAAATTGGTCTCAAACGTGACGATAATTAACAAGCGTCAACCCAGAACAACTAGACCCAAGATAACTTAGAAAATGTAGTTTCCTAAATTGACTTGACCGGAATCGGACCTTTCGCGCTTCTTATAACTTACTGGTTCTATTTTTATTGTGTCACGGGGAAGCAAGGGAGGTCTATTCCCTGTTTAATTATGACACAAACCTAATTTCCCTGTAACATAATGCGATATCGGGAGCGCTCGCGAAAATAATATTCTGCTTTAGCAGGTTTGATACTTATAAATAGGTATCGGAATGGCTATACCATTCTCGATGGGACGTAATATGGAGCTGTTAATACCGCCGAATTTTAATTACCGAAAACTCATTTTGTATACTCACCTATCCAGTACAAATAGACTTAGTAATCTTTAATTTGAAACAGCTTCCAACAACAATGTTAATCCCGATTCCATTAAATCTATGGTATAACGCTCTTGCACACGACGTTTTACTAGAGATCAATCAAATTGGGCCTTAGTGGAATAGAAATATCAGTTTTTGGGAATTCAAATTTGGCGGTGTTAATGGTTCTATGTTATATCCCGTCACGAATTGTAGGTTAGTACTATAGTCTATCTTTTCCGACCCCTGATCGCTGATGTAAAATATTGAGGTGACGTTATAAACTAATATTTTTTGAAGTTGATGGAATCTTTTGGCATTTTATGAAAATTAATAAGAGTGGAAGCTATTAGGCAAATTTGCTTACTATCTTTTACTTAGGTTCGAAAATGAATTCCTCATACAACGAACGGTGCGTATGAGTTCGGATTCGAACTTGCGACCACGTTCTTTCTTTCTTTTAACCGGTAATCTCACTGCTTAAAAATGACTGATGAAAACAGAAGTCCACTTTAATTCCACAAAGAATTTTGAGTCATTTTTATGTTTTCATTGATCCTAATTGGACGTCTTTGTTGGTTTATTGTTACAACTGTCCTTTGTTTTTGATTAAAAATTCTTTGAAAGGCCTTTGCGTAACTCCAATCAAGTTGACGGTGATACGACGTTACTTCATAAAATTCCTACGTTATACAATTTACTAACTTAGAAACTTCATTGTTTTATAATGAATTTATTGTAATTGCGTAACTGTTATTCATAAAACGAAATAAAGTCATGTCTGCACGCGTCGACTTTGTCATAATAAACCGTCCGAACAATGGTGGAGACGCAACCTTATCTTTACTGGTGGGGCGTTGGGAAATGGCCCTTTTGTGGTGGGAACTGGGTCTATTATGTGTTAGCAGATGACACAGACGCGTCCCCAGACAGAGACTGGTTTTTTTGGTTGGAATAGTGATGTGAGCATGTAGGGTTGAATTATATCGATGTTTTAAGATAAGCAAATAACTTTGCGATTTATCTAGTAATATTTTATTTTCATTTAGTGGTTATAATATTTATCTGCTTATTTTAAAGTGCCTATTTGTGAGGAATCGCTGAAATTTCATTTCATAAAAATCGTTATAGTACTCTCATAAAAGCGGTCTCTTTAGTACCGTTAAACGTTTTTACTATTCAATAAAAACAGGACGATTTATACATCTTATCTTATGATAATAATAATCTTTGGTACCCACTAGCAAACGGATGAATCTGTATTCGTTCATGCAATCGTTCATAAAAGTACCAAAGACAAGATCCGTCTGTTTGTCTGCCACCAATATCATATATATTTTTTAATTTAATTACATTTCTGTAAACAAAAAATAATATTTTTTATAATCATAGCTTGACGACGCGGTTGTTATTTAAGTTAAGAATCTCAAATTACAGGATTTATTAGTTATTAATGAAGTTATTAAAAACCTATCCATACTAATATTATAAATGAAAGTAACTCTGTCTGTCTGTCTGTCTGTCTGCTACTCTTTCACGCCAAGACTACTCAACGGATTGAAATGAAATTTGGTATACAGATAATCTAGACCCTGAGAAAGGACATAGCTACTTTTTACTAGGAAAAGGGGGTTGTAAGGGGTTGAAAGGGGGGTAAAAAGTTACTTTTCCACGCGGACGGAGTCGCGGGCGGCCGCTAGAAATAAATAAAGTTGATTATTTTGATGGAAAGGATAACCCTTTCCATAACATACTTTAAATCCTTTTACTTCATTATCAATTTGAATCGATATTTTAAGAGAATCTATCTATATCTTCTATAAAAAGAAAAAGCGAAACACAGCGCCATCTTTTGATCCCGAAACGAAGTGAGAGCGGGCCACTAGTTCATTAAATAAAAATAGGAAGCTCATCCGCTCCTGATGTAATCTAAAATCATTTGAATTCAAAATCAAAACGTATCCGTTAAGTGGCAAATCTGCCGTCACGACTACACAAGTAATACATTTTGTGATTTAACCATGTATTATGTAAGTAAACGAGTACAGACTATAAAATGTTTACGTAACAGTCAAATCATGCGCATAAAACAAATGAATCGATTTGTTTTTATTTCCGTTTAGATAAACGTGATTTGCTCATTATACATTACGTAATGGGTAGATTTTTTGACACTAATTGAAAAATTTATGCATAAAATTAATGTGTTCTTATGCCAAGCATTTAGTATCATCTCTTACTATACTCGATCAAATATGTAAGTGACAGTTCAAGGTCATCCCATAATTCATCAAATTTGACACACCACAATGTCAAAGTGAATCTGCCATTGTCTTTACATGATATGACATATATTACACTGAAAATTACCACCTGACCACTTTCGGTGACATTTATCACGTGAATCCGACATAACTACAATCTCATGTCAAAATTTACCTACTACAATTTTACAAAATGTCGACGAGACAAGACCACTCTTCTTCCGCAACATAATTGTAACGAAATGCCATTCATATTTGCAAGTATTTCTACAGAAAATATGTAATGGAATTGTAATATGTCACCTCTGTCGCTTGACAATTGTGTCAACTCTACATATTATGTCACAGACAATTACCAGTGGTTTTACCTGTTGATTTTTAATTTGTCAAATTAATCACATCACATTAAACATTAATAACTTAACAGTTAAATTCGAATCTCAGTACGGAAAACGAATCCATTTTCATTCAGTATGAGCTGTCAGAAAATAAGTAATAAGCAAAAACGAGCTATCCCTGTAGAGTAGCCTTCCATTCAGTAATGTTCATTAAAAATGAAAATTATTTAACCAAAGTCCATACTCGATAATGTGGTTAATTTTACCCCGGGCTCGAAGCGACAGCTTTGGATGCAACTGGGAATTATACGCCAAGATGAGAGATATAGCAAAGTAAAGTAACAGGCTATATACGGTCCCAATGCAGGGCAAAGGCCTCCATCAAAAATCAAGTTATCGCTACTATGATGGGATTAGGCTTAATAACCACGCTTGCCTAATGAGGTTTTGGTGATCACAAACCCGAGCTATGTTCAAGAAATTCGAAACATGATTTGCTCGCGTGTAGTAGTTCAAGTACCGTTTTGGGGTCCTTGGTTCACATCCCGTGTCGAGCAAAGAGAGATACATGTACAACGCTGACCGCGGCGGCCAAAATGGCGGCCTTTACTGTACGAGACCAAGACCCACCATCACTCAAGGTGGGTCTTGGTCTCGCACGGTAAAGGCCGCCATTTTGTTCGGTCCTGTGCTAATCCTGACCAATCATACACGTTTAGTGCTTTAAGGTCCTTGGCGACTTCGTCCCTCCAGCGTTATCTCGGACGCCCACAGATGTACATTTCATGTAAAATTGAAGGTTGAAAGTAAAGTCTTATATTTCTAGTGTTTATTCTCATATCATACTGGTACACTTTCCTCATCACATTTGCGACGTAACAAAATGGCTCAGCTAAAGTTGATTCGCTTATCTTGCAGCAAACTGAGAGTTCTAACTGCAATCTTGCTAAAAACGCTGCACATGTCAACCGGTTTCTTGAAATAACAATTTTGCATTTCTATGCACTTTTAGAAATGAGATTGTACCTATTTTAGAAGGATTTAGGAGGATCGTGGGAGAACTACGCTTCGGCATAAGAAAAGAAAGAAAGAAAGAAAATACATTTATTGACCATCACAAAATACAAAATATAACACATACAGTGAGAATGAATAAAAGGC
Organism: Cnaphalocrocis medinalis; assembly: GCA_014851415.1. NCBI lineage: Eukaryota > Metazoa > Arthropoda > Insecta > Lepidoptera > Crambidae > Cnaphalocrocis > Cnaphalocrocis medinalis. The sequence continues at coordinate 2,634,741 of CM026292.1, forward strand.
CCGGCACGACCGGTCTCACAGAAGACAGAAGACCGATTTGAAGCCTGCCCTGTTTCGCTTAGTGAGTGAGGATACAGAAGGCCCAATCGGGGGAATGGCGATCAAAATGTGGGTAGCGCACTAATGTGACTCCACTGGTCTTACGGGTTACAACACAGCCCATAGACACCGGGTCTATATGCTGTGGCAATTGCTTGTCTTCAGGTGATTCGTCCGCTTATTTGCCACTTTTTTTTGTTAACGCTGGGGAATGCCGCTGACCTGAAGTGGGCCAACGTAGTCTTGCGACTCCTTATGCCATCTTAAACGAAAATTGAGAAAAGAGGGCAGGCACAGCTCAGGCGCTGCTTCACGCCGATCTTTTGTGAGGCCGTGGTATCTATCACTCCAGTCGAGGCGGCCCATTCATGCCGAAGCGTGGCTCTCCCACGGATGAAACTTTTATCCAGTTGTAAATCGCAGAGCTAAAGTTACAAATCGACGCAAAAGTTACATGTGTTGAAGTTGCACAGACGCAACCATCTGGCTAGAGGTCGCCCGGTTCGCCAGAAAGGGAAAAAAACGTGGTCCCTGCCCGGCGGCGTATTTAAATAACGTCTCCGTTAAACAATGCCCGATGACAGACCAACCCTCGCTTTGTTATGCTAAAATTAGGGATGGGAAAGTGTCGGGATATTTATCGATAGTTTTGGAAAAAAGTTTATCGTTTTTTTTTTCGAATATATTATTGTTGAGTGTAGGTACTGGAGATTCAATTGGGGGAAACAGGAGTTAAAGTTAAACTAGTGTTGCTGGTGTCTATGGACGGTGGCAATTGCTCAAGACTTGTCACAATAGGCGAACTTAATTCCACGAAACCTTCTCCTTCAGTCAACCTTTGGGTAATGCAGGAAGGACAATGCGACGCGGATACTTAAATGTACTTTATACTTAAATCTCAACTTAAAAGCAACTTAAGTAGGACAATCTTCCTAAAAACCCAGAAACGCATCGGCGACCGTCTGATAACGAAGATGTTCACGGACTTTATTGATCAACCATTTACCATCAGCTTGCTGGTTTGTCGCATAATAAAATACATTTTTCCTTTTGTTCCCATAGTAGATTGATTTAGGAAACCCCATAACCAAACTGCCTAAGTAGAAATAAACCTATCTCTCATAAACTTAACTTACGCATCAAAACGCTTGCAATTCCTTTAAGTTGGTACTTCCGCAAGGGGCTTCTGCAGTAATTAATCACTTAGTAATTATATACAATACCCCGACTTAAATACGTAGTTAGGTACCTACTTTGAACGTGTACACATAGTTTAGTAGGGTTGGCAAGATTAAACGGTGATCTTTTTCTATAAGTTCATCATCATCATCATTTCAGCCAATAGACGTCCACTGCTGGACATAGGCCTCCCCCAAAGTTCTCCACACAGATCGGTCCTGTGCCACCAGCATCCAAGGGACTCCCGCGACCTTCACCAGATCGTCGGTCCTCTTGGTGGGAGGCCTGCCACGGCTCCTGCACGTGGTCTCCACTCAAGGACCTTTCCACCCCAACGGCCATCTGTTCTCCTCGCAATGTGCCCTGCCCACTGCCACTTCAGCTACGCAATTATTTGGGCTATGTCCAAATATATAAGTTACATACTTTATTTTAAAAGCTAGTGGCATGTGAGGGTTAAAACAGAACGTATGTAAGTCTATGAGTGATTGAATTAATTTTTTCTCGGACATTTTAACAAATCTTATTAGGAGCTTTTCTCTATCGCTAACCACTGAACCAATAGATGGCGCTGCGCTTCGATTACATCGCGCAAGTGTTTCGTCTTTTCCGTTTACCTTGTCTACTGTCTGTACCTTGCCTTGTCGTTGTCTATAGAAGTTACCCATTTATAAACAGTATAGATAGATAGAAGGTAATAAATATTCTCGAAATCGCATTCAATTTTGTAACCAAGCCAGTTGTACTGTTTGTGTGAAAATTGTTTCAACGGATTTATTGTTATCGCTTAACTTACCACATTGTGAACTAACGTCAAAACCCATTAATTTAATAATAAACCACGTTTAATTTTATTGCGGAAGCCGTAGCAAATAATAATTGTATGATGTTGGCACATAAATGTTTAAACATCATGGATTTTAAAAGATTTTCAATATTTGCGCCATTACTCATGTTATTTCATCATTGATTTACGAATTGACATTAACGATTATACAAAATATTTTTTTCCCACCCTCACTTTATTCGGAAAAGTAGCTGTACTGTCTACCAACAGATGGCGCTGGGCGAAGATTGAGTCGCGCTAGGGTTTCGCCTTTTCGGTTTGTAATTAAGATGATAAAGATACTGATGGGATGGGAATGGGATAGCCAGAGACAGAGAGACGGAAATCTTCAGAGGATGCCTTTGTCGAAGGACAAGCCGTTTTGAAAAAGATTACCGATCGACAAAATGTTAAACTAAACTGAAATAGATTAGAGATATTATAAATAATAAACGATATTAGTTTTAGGATTCATTTGTAAACTTTGAACAGTAATAAATGCGTATTTTATTTTTTATCTAGATGCTGATAGTAAGATAAGTTCTTGTTTATTCAAAAGTACCAGGGAAGCAGAAATCAAGTGGAAGTAGCTCTAGCGAGACTACTCAGCAAATGAATACTTACAGTACAGTCAGCAAAGCAAAAGATCATTGTAAATGGCTGCAGATTTTTTTCCCGCCCGATAATCCCTCTGAGCCAGTGTGTATCTTAACTTTAAGCCGCCAAATGTCCTGTGTTACTGAAATTCTGGAGCCACGGTCGGCTAAGCATAGTGTGGTATGAACAGGGATTAGGCGGGTCGCAGGGTTGTTTTGCCACGTGGGAAATTGAAAAGTTAGAAGCCTATTTCTTTGGTTAGGTTTGGTAGGTATTGCATTTGTGTTGAAGACTACGGTTTTAAGGGTATATTTTTGTAATAAATTCTCATAACATGTCATACATTGACGTTTCCGTACTCAGTAGCTTATTCACTTGTGTACATTGATGCCAGACCACACGAAACACAAATATAATACTTAAATACATATATTACACGCAGACACTGAACAAACACAAGTGTTCATCACACGAATGTTTGCCCAGGGTGGGGATCAAACCCAACCTTTGGAGTATAAGGCAGGGTCACTACCAAACATTTAGAAATAAATAAATCGAGGCAACTTCTTTATCTTGGTTTCAAACGAATGTTTCCCCTTGTTATATGGAAACCAGGAACCACAAACACCCATACCCAACATAAATAACTGTACTATATCTATAAATTTTATCTAACAATCGCAGTTAAGAGGTCAGTCCCTCACAATTATATGCTATACAGCGACCTCAGAGGTGTGGTCTGTTTGTGTAGGGTCCGCCTTGTTAATCTTCGAATGGGTATTTATTTTAGACCCAAATGTGGAAAACTTACCCTTCGACGAAACGGCGTCTTTGGACAATTCAAAGTACAGAGAACAGAGTCTATGTATATATCTATATCTTTATTGTCAGAGTTGAAAGACTAAAGAGCTACTTACACTTCAATAAATACAGTCGAGGTCATAAATTTGTTTACACTTTAGGACCTTGTCACAATACATAATATTTATTAGAAAGTGGAAGTCGTTTACTTATACAGATGTACTGTGACAAGGTCCTAAAGTGTAAACATATTTTTGACCTCGACTGTACAGTAGCGTGTTAAGTGGCTTCATCGGCGAGTTAAGTCATTTTTGCCGTTCACACAGCAAAAATGACTTAACTCGCTGACGAAGCAACTTAACTCGCTACTGTACTTATTGAAGTGTAAATCGCTCTTTAGGCTCAGCCTAAAAATTTGTGCTGCAGCCGCTCCTAGCTGCTGTAGCAAATGATGAGGTTGTGCCTTATTGGCCGCAAAATTACTTATACTGTAATTATTTTGTTATTTATTTTTATTCTTGTGGCCAAATAAACGTTATCTATCTGTATGTTGATGTATGTACTTTGTTTACTTAATACCTACCTAACTACTTACACAGATATTTTGACACTAATGTACTGATCAGAACTTATGTCTTAATAATTTGTAGTTACATAATTGAATTAATTAATGTTCAACAAGTCTATAACTAATTGTTTTTCTTCTTTTCAGGTATGTAATTCGAAGTGCCATGTTAATCTTTTGCCAAGTACCTACCTACACGCTTCACACTATGTAAGTTATCTCACAAGAAAAAGATCTGTTAATGCAGGGATTACCACAATTTAAAACGATAGACTAATCGTAGAAAATTCTCCGGCATGAGTGGGCCGGCTCGACCGGAGTGATACCACTGTAACACAAAAAACCGGAGTGAAGCAGCGCCAGTGCTGTATTTCTGAGTGATAGAAGCCCGTTCGGGGCAAGAAGGTTATAATGTTGAGTCATAAGTATGTGACTCCACTGGTGTTGCTGCGCTAGACGGGTGTCTATAAGCGGCGCCAATCGCTTACCATCAAGTGATCCGTCTGCTCATCTGCCACTTTTTTGTTAGCTCGAACTGTCCTGTCTGGGCTTCTCTTCTTCTGAGAGAACTTCTCTCTCCTAATAGCCTCCTGCCGGGCTAACATGCGCACCGCGAGATAATTTTGTCGACACTCGTATTGTGTCGGCGCAAGTTGCTTCCTGCTCACCTGACTGAGTGATGAGCGGGATAGAAGGATGCGCTCTCGCGAACGAGAGTCGACAAAATTTTGTGGCGGTGCGCATGTTAGGCCTACTGCTCCCTATTTTTTGCCAGCGCTTACCGATCACATAAAAAATGTAATTAACTTATGTAATAACTTTATTTGCTTCTATCTATAAGGATATACTCTACATGCCAAGCTATGTCGATGTTATTGAACGGCATCTGTTTGAGGTAGATCGGATTTGCGTCCAGTTAGTCATGGGCGGTTTCTATAACACCATTATGCAACTCACAATGCGTTGCGTTGCACGTGAGCGGAGATTGTGCGCGTGTCGACTGACGTATCAGAATAGGATACGGTGTTGACAGATTTTTGCGTCAAAGGAAATTTTGACGTGTGTTTTTAATCACTTGATGTTGGCAAAGTTGGGTCACGTCAAGACATGGAATGTTGAGTTCCCGGGTTACCGTTTTGCATTATTTTCACTCGACGCAAGCTACCGTCCGACGCAATTTACCTAAAGTCCACAAAAATAAAGTATCAACCTATATACTGCCCCACTGCAGGGCAAAGGCCTTCATCATAGGAATGAAGTCATCGCTATTGTGATGAGGTTTGGCTTAATCGCCACTTGCCTAATGTTGATCAAAAATCTAAGTTGTTCGAAAAATTAAAAAAAAAATTTTTTTGATCTGTTAATCGAACCCAGGACCCCGAGATCACGGCCCAGTACTTAAACCACTAGACCTACGGGGCGTTATCCACCTATATTCCATAATTAGACCTATATCCGCTCTAGCTTGTTAAATTATCAAAATAATAATCAACTGTTCCATACATTATTGACTAAAATTTAACACTAAATAATAATTATGACGAATCAAACACCTACGTCAAAATGACAAATTATACGTCAATATTTTTGTGACGATCGAAATGTATAAGTTTTTTTGGACACCTTGCCCGATCAGGGGGGCAATTCTCTAGTACTCGACATTGAAGTCGAAATAGATATTTGGATGGACGAATGTATTAGATCTCTAAATTCGACTAATGTCGAGCGCACGAGAATGCCCCCTGCTGTTGACTATACGAGTAAAAGAGACGGAGGATGTTATCAATGCGTTACATCGCTTATCAGTGACGTTGCAAAACGCATTGTACTGGTTGCGTTGCATTGTGTTGCGTTTTGTTGTGTTGTATTGTGTTCTGATGCGCCTGAGTTGTTTAATATTATGTAATTGTGACAGTTTCTCTGGGAAATTGTATTATAAGCATGGCTACATTCTAAATTGTAAATTAGTAGTGTGAATAACGTGACAAAAATTTAGTTTTTTTTTATGTGATCGGTGGCAGACGAGCAGACAAATCACCTGATGGTAAGCTAATGCCGCCGTCCCATAGACACCTACAACACCAGTAGCCACAAGTACGCTGCCAACCTTTAACCCCCTTTCCCTCCATTTGGGCCTTCAGTGTCCTAACTCACTCGACGAAACAGCGCAGTCGCTGCCTCACGCCGGTCTTTTATTAGGCCGTGGTATTTGAATGAAATTATGTATCATTAATAAGCAATAAATGTTATTTGTATTTGTATTTTTAAATTTGGTAAACAGATGTTCTAGACCCTGAGAAACAATATAGGCTACTTTCTATTGCGAAAAGGGGTACGGCTAAAACGGGGCTAAAAAGGAGGATGAAAATTATTTAATAATAAAAAATGCTACTCAAAGATACTATTCCACGCGGACGAAATCGCGGGTAACAGCTAGTCCTTGATTTTTTTTTTATGAGATAGGGGGCAGACGAACAGACGGTTCACCTGATGGTAAGTGATTACCGCCGCCCATGGACACCCGCAACACCAGAGGAGTCGCAAATGCGCTGCCGACCTTTTAAGAAGGAATACGCTCGCTTTTTGAAGGTTTGTAGGTCGTATCGGTTTCGGAAATACCGCTGGTGACAGTTCATTCCATAGTTTTGTAGTTCGAGGCAGAAAGTTTCTGAGAAACGCACAGTTGAAGATTGCCAAGCATCTAATAGGAACATTGATTTATCCTTTTACCTCGTTATAGAGCTTACCTCATTATAAGGCATTTGAGCCGGGCCAAGGTGTTCCGCCTCAGTCTAGGATATGGAGTTTACTCATACCTTGCTTCCGTGTTGGCTTGCCAGTGTTCTACCGGTTTTAGTACTGGGAAATATTTAATATTTAATATTTTAATATTTTTAATATTTAATATTTCACTACATCACATACATTGACTCTGACAGCCGCTTGCGTGTGGTTCGATGTAAGAATTCAGCCGCAGGAAGTAGATTTCCTCGGAGCACTCCCCATGATAGATGGGATATGATGGGAAATTATCATTTTGTTTATTAGCCGACTCTTCTTTGTCACACTCTTGGCAGAGTGGTCGTGGTCGTCACAGCATTTATGGCCTGCTTCACAATCCTTCGCCATGCCACCCGCAGTGATGCTTTTCTATTAGCCGAGTACGAGGTTTTTTTAGGTGGCAGACGAGCAGATGGGTCACCTGATGGTAAGCGATGGCCGCCGCCCATATACAGTTGCAACACCAGAAGAGTCATAAGTGCGCTGCCAACCTTTAACCCCGTTTTTGATGGGTCCGTGTGGGATATCAAATGAAAGAGCATTGTTTTACGACTTTAATTAAACATGTATCTTGTTTTGTACTATTTAGCAGTTGGGTTATTAAATGATCTTTTGAATAAGTTTAATTCTTATTTCTAATTGTATTACTTATTTAAACATATGTTTAGCTAAAGTTACTCAGTTCCATCAGTATCACTCGCTTAGAAAATATGACTAGAGGTTTTAGTATAACCCTGTATAAGAAAGAGACCCATATAATGTTTCGTCTCACGTAACACCATACCATGTGTCACAGACGCATCACATTTCAATAACAAAGAATGGCTTATTGTATCGCCTTAAGCAATTAGTTACACTATTGCCTTCTAATAAAGGCTATTTTATCTTGCGCAATTAGTATTGGTTGGCGACCTTATTATGATATTAACACGTGCACGTTAGGTTCAACGTCCATTGAGGAAGGAAAGATATGTGGCGCTATTAATGTTTTATAGCTTGTGTCTGTTTATATCAGACTTTATACTTTCCAATAAAATAATTAGCGATGTCTTAGTACAACGTGAATACGTTTATCTCGCGACTAAATGAAGCACTCAAAAACAACGATATGTTAAGACATTCATTCGATGTACAGTTGTTTAATACACATTCGTACGAATGAAATTAGCGCCAACTTGCGATGATTGCGTTGTTAGGCATTAATAAAATGTCAGTGCTAATTAAATAGTATTTTATTTTGAATGTATAGCTTAACTTCATTTATAATACTGAATGAAAATGCTGGAGAAACGGACGGACGGAGAAGGCGGTAAAGAATTGGACGAATGTGGCTCGTAACCGAAAACGTTGGAAAGCAGGTAGGATGGCCTTTTACCCAGCAGTGGGACAGTGCAGGTTAACAATAATAAATACATTTTTAAAAATAAATGTGCATAGCACTACTAGGTACTTATAACTTAAGACTTTAAGGCTCGAGCGAATGAATCAACTTTTTCTGCAATATGCGTTTTAAATCTTATACACAACCATTTAAGTGTAGTTTTTCTATAATAATTTCCATTTATGATATAGGAATACAATATTTAGCTCCACATACTAAGTTCACATTTAATAATATGCAAAAAAATCTAATTAAACATCACAACTTAACATGATGATTACAGAGCACCCAATAGCTAAAAGCAATTAATACGCTTGAATAGGCCTCCACTCTTTTGTGATAGTACTTAAGGTAGATCGTTCAATTAACGCCGATTCGCTCCACTACTTCGATCGCCGTACTGTAACCGATTTTAGACAAAGGCGAAGAGTGTCGCGCCTTTGTCATTGAGTTGTGGACTTACATTATTATTATAGCTTAGTATCGCGATGCCCCAATGGTTACTGTCCGAAAATATACACAAATAAATATAAAAAAATATATACATGTATAAATACTAGCTGTTACCTGCGACTTCGACCGCGTGGAATAGTAGGTATATTTGGATAGCATTTTTAATTATTTAACATTTTTATTACCGCACACTGGAACATCTTTATCCCCCCTTTAAACCCCTTACAACCCCCTTTTCGCAATAAAAAGTAGCCTATGTCCTTTCTCAGGGTCTAGACCATATGTATACCAAATTTCATTCAAATCCGTTCAGTAGTTTTGGCGTGAAAGAGTAACATAGACAGAGTTACTTTCGAATTTATAATATTAGCTAGGAAAGTTAGGAATAAGGAATATTAGTTGCGATAATTTAAAGGAGCGTACTTCATAGAATGGGCGCGTAAGTTTTGAAATTTAATAAAAACTTTTTTATAGAATTGCGTCGTCTGATGTCTTTCGATTGATTATTTAGCTGTGTTACAGCTTCGTATCGCACGATCCCCAATAGACAATGTGTTAAAGTATCGAAATTACAGATTACCACTGCATTACAGAACGAACTAAACTCACGTACGTCAGTGTTTAATAACATTAGGATTACGTCAAGTCGTTCTAATTTCTCGCTGTGACCTAACAACGGTTAGATTTTGTTCGATGTCATCACATATAACGTTATGTAAACGTACTACTTTTATGACCTAGTATATCTAGACAAATACTTATGGTTACTTTCGGATATTGTAATTAGTATTTTGATTAGAATCTTAGGATGTGAAATATGTGTGTAGATACTACTTTCTAATTCTTCAATTTGTAGTGGTATGGCGCAGTTTGATAGGGTGAATGCACAAACAAAATGTCAACAATTCCTCGTCCAGTATGATGATTGCAAGAAGCGTTCTTACATCCTCATCAGTACCCACACTCGTCCTCTGCTAGGACCTAGGTCCTCACTCCTAATGCACGCCACCGCTCCTCGATTTTCGGCCACTCTCCATCCAGTCCCACATCCAGCCAGTCCTTGGAATGTAATCCATCCCATATCGTCGCAGGGCTGTTCAACACTAACGCTTACCGAGAAGCCAGACGCGTTGCAGGGAGGCAATTTTCCTCGCATGCGCCTACAGACATTTAAATCGAGTTTAGAGCAGTTCATACAATCGGCCAGACAAATCCTATCTCTATTCAACTTCAATGCGATTGCACGAAAATTGCCCCCCCCCCCCTCCTGCTGTATAGACGAATGTATGAAATCTCTAAATTCGACTTTAATGTCGAATGCATCAGAATAGGCCCCTGCACCTTGGACATACGCTTCGTGGACACAGATTTCATTGTTTCCATACGCAAGATGCAAGCATTCGTCTTGCAATCGTCTTTTATCTACTACCATTGCTTCTAATTCTGATCTTTACATACCCCACGGTAAATAGACTTGGCTTTGTCCTTATTAGGAAAATTGCACTGACCAGAATAGTTGTGAATGATTTAATACGCATAGATCAAACGCAATTAACATGACATTGTGGTAGAGAAACATTTACCTGTATAAATAAGCTTGATTGCACAGTGGACGTCTAGTGATCTTGGTAACAAAAAAATGAACCTCTTAGATTTTTTAAGGCTAACGCTTGAATACAATCGCACCTGATGACAACCTGATTCTGGAAACTGCTCAGTTCGGAAAGATAACAAAACTTTAGTGACAATGTTATCTATATACTGTGGCTATACTACCTATTTATAAAAAGTTATAACTTACTCTATTATACTATTTATAAAAAGGTAACGTCTGTCTGACAACGTTCCCTACAACGCTGTCATTAGTAACTACGAACACACAGCTATAGATATTGTGAATTCTGAAAATGCTGTCACTTAATTAAATTTCGACCCTAATCCATAGTAATTAGAGCTCTTTTAGCGAAATGGGCCTTAATTGGCGGCGACATAGCGCGTTCGCGCGTATCTAAGGTTCATATGATCGAAGGCTTGGTCCAGTGTGCGGTGATAAAAGTAACTAGGAAATAATTGTAATTCTAGATTACGTAAAAGATCTGCGTAAATATAGTGAAGCGGAGGCCAAGATGGAAATAACCAAGTCAGAATAAACAACTGAGAATTACAATTATAAGAAAGAACATTATTCAAACCTCGGACATCTTCTATCTATATCTATACTATTTATAAAGAGGTAAATTCTATAAACATCCACAAATCCTATAAGCAAACCGAAAAGGTGAAACACTAACGCGATGCAGTAGATGCCCAGTGCCATCTATTGGTACTGATACGAACTTAAGTCCCGAGATGAAGTGAGGGCAGGCTACTAGTATTTTTATAATTTAATTCACATAACATCTAGGTACATGCATCTGATTGGGTGCTTAAGCAAGGCTAAAAGGCTTAAAAGCTAACCTTAGTTTTAAAATCTTTTGTCATTAGCTCTTTGGTTTTCTCGCTCAGCTCGCGGTTCTAACTTTTTTTATATACTTTTCTAGGGGAAACCATCATGGCCTTTACCTCGTCCTAACCTTACCTATTTATTATAGCCTAAAGTATAAGGCCTCCGGCTAAGTATTTTTTTTGTCAAATTCAATTGATGTAGGTTCTAATCATGGTTTAACCGCCGCGGCGATGAAAACTGCCTAGGCATTGCATAATATGCCTAATTCATACATATTGCCAATAACAGCATACGTATTTACTCACCGTATGACCGTATCTTACGCTACAATTACGCTGACTTCATATTTCAAGCCCGCGACTGCTGACCGCACCAATTTCCGTGTGACCGCGTAGAATTTTCCACAACAACTATCCTGAAACTAAATTTTGACAAAATGTCTAAGAAATCACTGAACAGAGTGCGCGCGGCCGACCGTATTTTTTATACAACGCATCCTTGCCCGCCATCTTGGAATTCCTTACCTCACACAATGCGACTGAATGTATACCTTAACTTCCAGTGAATAAAGTCTGGAACTCTTTATGAGGTGTGTGGGTGTGAAAGAATGAAAGTGAACTTTATGTATATGGAGATACAGATCAGTTTGTCACTGTTTGAGTGCTTTTGTCTCTCAATAGAGCTAGGGTTCGGGACCTGGGATGACGTGACGTGTCCTTTTTTTCTTTTTTTTATTCCTGCCCCGTGGATTATTAATCAACGCAGATATATTTTTTGTTGATGAACTAGCTTGGGTCTTTGTTCCTTACTGACACAATTTTTTAATTTTTTTTGAGTTTAAAGTCAAGGGTTTGATTAATTTTCACTTTGTGCCGAACATTAATCAATAGAATATCTATTTTCTTCTAGAATTTCATTTGTAATTTAAAAATTATTATCGCTAAAAACAAAAGACGTCTGAGCAACATATAAATACATAACTACGTTCTATCACTATTTACCTTTACATTTGGAAAGTTGACCATCATTTTTGGAAATATTTCGTGAGATATCACAGTAAAGTGTCCTAGAAGCCATACATAGAATTTCGCCCTTTATGTCAAATGTTACGCAGTGATCATACTCGTATTTTGCTGATTGATAATTTTTTCCCTACATGGTAACTTTGTTACAAACATATAATTACTCGTACTAAGGTTTTATAATACTCTATACACGACTATTACTACAGAAAAAAAAACTCCATTTCTTTAAATGAGAATAGTTCCTTCAAAAGATCTACACACTAGCATCCGTAGTTTAAAAATTCCTCTTAAATGAAATGAGACAAGTACAAATCGTGGCTTGAAAATTGTTTCTTTATTTGCTTCACAATCTAGAATATACTACAACAGCAACCGCTAACAAGTGCTTTGTCTCTGGTAAGTGTTCTAGATTCTTCTGGAACATTCTAGAAATGTTACGGTTTTGGATGCAGTAGTATTTTCTGACTACGACTTAGGAACCTTCAAGAGATGAGCGTACTCTTTCTGGTCAGATGTTTAATGGGCCGCGGTGGTATATAACCGTCAGGTGACCCTCTTGCTCGTTTGTTGCTTCTAGAATAAAGCAAGAACGACGTAAAAACTCACGAAAAACTTAGACTACACGTCAGCTTACCACAATCATGTGAAACATCCTCAGTTGGTAATGAACCAAACGTGTTGGCATTAAAGGTGAAAATCTATTGAAGAAATCTGACAGAATTGTATAACTTGATGTGTACACAGAACAGTTGTGAAGCAGCGTCTGCGCTGTGTTTCGTCTGTGAATACCGGAGACCCAATCTGGGTGGAAAGGGATTTAAAAGGTTAATGCGCCCGCACTTGTGACTCCACTGGCGTTTATGGACGGTGGTTTACCATCAGGTGACGCGTCTCCTCGTTTATCATCTATCCCATAATGAGTTTAATATAGTTGGATATAGAAAGAAAGAAAGAAAGAAAGAAAATACATTTATTAGGTAATTACGAGTAACACCGTAGCGGAAAGGCTGAAAGAAGACTTACAATCTTACTAGTATTTTTACGCAGTAACGTGCGTGCTCTCACGTAAGCATCGTATTCTTAGATATGCATCTGTCTGTATGTATATACTATGCATCTGGTATGTATATACTATGTTACGGTCAATATGTGTGAATGGAACTATTAGTCGGCTAAATATACTATGAACCCCGCCCTCACTTCGCTTCGGGATCGTAATTCAGAAATGAACCAATAGATGGCGCTGTGCTCAATTACATCGCGCAAGCGTTTCGTGTTTTCGGTTTACCTATAAGCCTTGTCGTTGTCTATAGAAGTTATCTCTTTATTAATAGTATAGATATAGATGAGTAGTGAATGATAGTTTTTGGTAAGTGTGGAACAGCTTCCAAAGGGTAGTGATGGCGATTCATTTGGAAAGAGAACGATTTTTTTAATCGAGTCGAATCGTAATCGTACAGCCCAATGAATGTAAAGTCAAGTATCAGACTATTAAGGCTCGTACATGCGCGGATTGGGCACTTTTGTGTATGTTTAAACTCGGTAAATCGTTAAGAACGATACCTAAATACATGTTATAGACTGGATTTCGATCTTGAATTTCTGACGAGGATTTTTATTCAATGTTTATAGTTCATTAGGAAAAAAATATATCGTAAACATCGATTTTATGCAAAATATTGGATAAACTACGAAACTAAACAGTTCAGATGACTGATTTTTTTATATATAATACAATACAATGTACACTACAATCCCTGACGAGGAATTCTTGCTTCTTGGCTTTATATTTTTTTAATTAATAATATTCTGTTTTTTGATATACGCGAGCGCGAGAACTCTCTATGCTCAAGGCCGTTGGCGCATGTACAAGCCTTAATTGTCTCACTGCAGGGCAAAGGCCTCCATCATAGGAATCAAGTCATCGCTACTATGATGAGATTAGGCTTAATCACCACGCTTGCCCAATGCGGATTGGTGATCACAAACCCGAGCTATGTTCGAAAAATTCGAAACATACTTTATTAGCTCGACCCGGGAATCGAACCAGGTCGGTACTAGTACTTAAACCATTAGACCATCGGGGCGTTACCATAGATTTATTCAACCGTAAACTGATATGCTAGTCGATACGTAAGCAATTAGTGCTATGTCACAATAACAATCTAGTACCTCACGCGTATTGATTCATGGATGTGTCACCACGACTTGCTGCGACAAGGTGTCAACGTATTTGGTTTTGTCGAGGTTAATGTGTTGATTAAGGAAATTGGATTGTTTGGTATGAGCGTCCATATACGAAGATATGCCTTTGTTACACAAAGAAAATAATCACATACATCATTATACGTTTTATTATTGATTCTCGCGGCGTTACTTACCATTATACCATTGGGAGAGCCACGCTTCGGCATGAATGGGCCGGCTCGACCGGAGTGATACCACTGCCTCACAGAAAACCGGCGTGAAGCAGCCCCTGTGCTGTGTTAGGTAGCAGACGAGCAGGCGGATCACCTGATGGTAAGCAATTGCCGCCGCCCATGGACACATGCAACACCAGTGGAGTTACAAGTGCGCTGCCAACCTTTTATCCTCTTCCCCCACGATGGGCCTCCGGTACCCTCACTCACTCGGCGAAACACAGCACAGGAGCTGCTTCACGCCGGTTTTCTGTGAGGCAGTGGTATCACTCCGGATTTTAAGCATTCTTCTTCAGAGCAGGCTTCTTTTTTTTTCATGGAATTTCCAAATCTATGTGCATATTTCTACCATTACCTTAGTACCTACTACTAAATTAGTGAGGATATCTGCATAATATTTCGGATAGTTTCTGAAACGTAACATAATCAGGTGTAAATCCTTCTAAAGAATATCAGGTACTTACCTTGCATTACGAATTATGAACTAAATAGTAGTGTTATTTAGCAAATGTAAAAAGTTTGACTTCCAGTATAAAAGACTGGAGCTCTCCGGTTTGGAATAGTGCCAGAAATCGGTGGAAACTTCTACTCAGCGGAAACTGTTCGCTATTTGTCGAGTAAGGTTTGTTGTGACTCTTCATCATCGCCTTATCAACTCTTTACATTAAATCAGTATTCTTGATCATCATCATCCATCATTATCGATACGACCTTCAAAAAGAGTGTATTTCTTCTTAAAAGGTCAACGGCGCACTGTACTCATCTAGGTAGGTAATTAGTCTGCTCGTCTGCGTCTTTTATCATACAAAAAATCAGCTTCAAGACTGCGCCAGCGTTGGTCGATCACGCATCTGCAAGAATAAGTCGGTTCGACTGGGGTGATACCACGACATCACAAGAAATCAGCGTTAAGTGTCTGCGTTGTGTTTTGCGACATCAGACATTCATATAAACTTTAAACCCCCGTCACATCCCCTTAGGGGTTGAATTTTCTAATATGTAAAAGCACATTTGTATCCTGTACTAAGATCACAAAAATCTATTTTAAGTGTAATTTGAACAATTAACGCACTCCCGCAATTTCATTCCCTTTTTCAACCCCTTAGGGTAAAAAACATTGTCTGCATCCAACTTACACGATCTTTCTCAAATGGTCAGCCCCTGCTGCAAGGCGACCTTTCCCATGGCAACTATTTCATCATCATAGGTCTTCACATCTTTAACATATGATTTAAGCAGCATCACGCGGTATGACTTTACAGCAGCGCTCGTGGCTGTAAAGTCCTATGCGGGAGTGAACCACTCGTCCACATTTGCAGCAGGTGAACCGAGCGCCCCGCTGCGGTTGGGGTTGTAGGCACGCAACTATAACTATTTCACTCTTATACAAAAAGTTATAGGAACAATCTAAATATGAAGAGAGCTAAAGACTGACCTCTTTTGCCTCTAAGCGTTTGAAACGACCGACATATCTATACATAGACGTTCACTAATTTAATATTCTACCGTTTCGGTTTAAGATTCGGGTCTCTGAAGCAAGACTGGATTTAATAAAACGGTTTTAAGCAACTGCTTAATTTATTCAAGACTCCGAGTCTTGTGGATTAGCGAGATAGGTCTGCAGAAGATTCTGTTTACAAAATATTTGAATTTTAATTGTAGATTTTTATCTTTATGCTTCTGTTCTCATTTCGTCAAAGGGATATTTTACTGGAGTTTCTGGGTTTAACGACTCGGCTAAGATCTGATGCTAATTTCAAGTCTGAGCCAGGATTTGGATTTGAAATGGTATAAAATCTAGATATTTAACAAACAAGTCTCACAGACGACTAATTATCGAGGACCAAATTAAGCTACGCACACATTCATGCGCATAGTCTGCGGCATGAAACAATAGCGATGACCTTGAGTGCGCAGAAACCAATTTTAGTAGAAAGTTTTCTTTTTTAAAAGTACGAAAACTGTCATCGCTATTGTTAGATGCCGCAGACTATACTTACAGAGATCTAGACATGTTTCGACGTGAATGATAGACGCAAACATGCGAGAAAGAGACGATACGATGTACTGCTATAACTATAACGAACTCTTCTATTTCATAGTCTAGCTTTCTTCTTCAATTTCCTCCTCAGAGCCATCTGGCTGTGTATTATCATTTTGTTCATAGTAAGTAAAGGCGGCCCTGATGGGCAATTCTCATACACTTGACATTGAAATTAAGTATAGAAATTTCATAAATTCTTCCATACAAATCTCTAATTCGACTTCAATGTCGAATGCACGTGAATTTCCCCCACGAACAGTTGTATGTGCCCTGTAAAAACAATAAAAGCCACTCATTCAATTAATGTTTCCACGAGTGAACAGATCAATCAAAGTGTAACAGTTTGCAATACTAAATCGGAGTAAATCTGTTAAAACGCTCACGGGCAAACAAAAGTCCATTATTATTTTAGGAAATGGACCAACCCCTGTTTCCGATAACTGTTTCCAGAAAGCTATTGTGCTAACAACTGTTTCCGTCCATTCAAACTGTATGTTAATACAAATTTGATGTTTTTTTTTTCGATTTCATTTGAAAGAATCTCCCGCCTTGCATAGTGATGTATTATGACGTCATAATGGAAGTATCATGATGGTTTGTTGTACTCCCGAACCTGAAGAAACAGAATCCATACCAATTATAAAGATATAATTTGTATAGGCCAATACAAGGCTTATATTATGCAACTCGAAAAGACGAAACGCTTGCGCAATGTTAAAGACACTCAGCGCCATCTTTCGGTTTTTTAACTAATTGGAAATTATTTGTCCATAGCCGTGTACAGTCAGATATCAAATTTATCTTAGCATTCAAACCTACCAAAAATATCTGAACATTTGACTGGCTGGAAGCCAGTATACACCAAGGTGCAGTTTCATCTGTAGTTCGAAAACAAATGAAAGTACACCTTAAGGTTTGTATTCCTAAAAGTGATTTTGTCAAATGCCCAAATATTTTTGTTAGGTTTGAACGCTAAGATCATTTTGATGCTGCACCTTGGTTAGAGACCATAACGAACCGACAGATGAGTCATTTGTATATGTAAATGAAGTTAAAATTCAAAAGCTTAGGTTTGACTTTGACTTTTTGAATTTCAAATTTCGATGTTCGGATTTGTACAGATGAATACTTGATTGTTGTTTAAAAATGTCGCGTAACTCAAAGTATAAGTTTGTCTTATCTTTAAGCAAAAAGTATATGAGATAAAGCATTTCTAGGAACGGGATAAATAAAACATTTCGTTGGAAACGTTGTACAAATAACAAAGAAAAAGGCGTAGTGAATTTCACGGGTAGAATTCGCCTAGAATGTATCGTGGGAAAAAATATGTCTGTGAAGCTTATTGCTATGTATTTACTTAAAGTAATGCTTGTTACGAAAAATTCGGCCTTTGTTCTATGTGTAGTCACAAAATAATTAGACCCAGGAACCACCAGAACGCCTGCATACAACGCTGGTGTGAATAGATGAATAAATAAATTTACTGGCACAAAACAACTACAACATTAAAAAAATGTTACCTAGTTTCATAGTATAACTAAGTACCTAAAAAATGTTACCTAGTTTCATAGTATAACTAAGTACCTAAGTTATAAGTAAAACTTTTCTAAATTGACTCGACCAGAAATCGAAGCCAGGATCGTTCGATCTTGATTGAGTGTTTTCATTGAAATATAATTTTACTCTCTTTTTTTGTTTCAGGTAAGCTCTCATTGTACGGTGCACCTGTCTTAACCACTTGTACCTACAGTAAGTCACAAATCTTCTTGTCAACTCAAATCAGTCAAAAACTGGCCAATTTTAATAGATACGTACCTAAACCTTATCTTTAAATACTGCTTAGTGCTTATATTAAACTTTAGTTTACTTTTTAAAACTCTTTTTTTTTTCAAAACAGGTCAAATCTAAAAGAAAATTCTACTTTTTATTGCACACTGATCAACTAGTTACAGATTAGATCTTGTCAACTTAAATATCGATTTGGAAACGCAGCACTGAGAGCGTAAGAAATAATTAGCATAAACTATATGAGTAAGTTTGATTTTATCTCAGATGAAAAAAAAAATGTCAATGTATTTTTTTTAAATAACTGGGCCACGACCCACGTACGCTGGTTTTTGGTAAATCCTATTGAATCTGTTGTCATAAAACCTTCTTTTGCGTCATGTGCATATAAACCTTTATCGAAATATCAACTAGCCGCTCAAAGCCATCCACTTTTTCCCGTACGAGGTTATATACAATAAAAATTACGTTGTAAAGAACTACAGACTCGAAATGTGTGCCATCAAGGGTCAACGATAAGGTAGATTTGAATAAAGTAAATTCATACAACATGTCATACATTCAGTCGATTCCGCACTAAGTAACATAAGCACTTATAAATATCAGGCCGAGATTGTTTTTATAAATGACCATAGCACTATATAATAGTGGAAACAAAACTATAATAACGATCATATTTATTTGTTTATTGGTCTTTACAAATAACAGACACAGTGTAGTAGAGCAGTTTATATGGATGCCGAAGTCCATGGTAAGTGTATGAGGTGTTCCAGGACTGGCGCTTGTTATGGATCCTTCATATGAGCCCACGACTCCTCCGCACTTGAGGGCGAGAAAGGATGAGGAAGAAACGTTGGGGCTCAGTCGTTAGCCAGCTTCTTGTTAGATGAAGTTCATTCTTGTCTTCTTTAAGATATTACATTTTCCCAGCCCAAAACTCCGCCACAACGACTGCGCTATCGGTGAGCTCCAGAAGTTTACCGTATGTGCAGCTGTCTGGGCATAAAGGGCATGCCAGGAGATGAACCATGGTTTGAGGGATCGGCGCCGCATTCGCAGATACTTATTTCTTGATGCGTCCGCGTATCCCTATTTACTCAGGTTCCTTAGGCGGCGATGTCGGCCCATTGCACCCCGGGCCGGCGGCATTCCCTGGCGATAAATAAAAAAGAGGATGAGTAGTAGAAAAGCGAACCTTGGGCTCCAAAACGCCAGCTTCAGACGCAACGCAATCGCGAACAAATCTAAGATGAAACAATTACCTTTAAGACAGGATTTTCTTCCTATTTCAAGTTTATTGGTATAAGTTCTTTTAAGTTTAATTGGAATGAGAAAATATAGTTTCCTATTGGAACAGGTTGTTCGAAGGCTCACGGAAATTACGACAGTGGACGTTGGATCATATAATCTTTAGGTACACAATTCCATACTGAAAGCGTTCGAAAAAGTGATCCCAATTAGATAGAGCTGTCATTGAGTAGTAATAGATATTCTGAATTCCGAAAATGCTGTAACTACATTTTATTTTCGACCTTATTCCATAGTAATTGGTTTTCCGTTTAAACGCTTCATGCCGGATCTAGGGTTTATATGATCGACATGGTGTACTCTTGAATATAAGATATTTTTATACCGTAAGTACCGTACCTTAATTTTTTACGCTTGTTGTGACAACTTTACTGTTTCACATTTTGTCCAATCCTATTTCTTAAATGTTTTGGCAGTTAAATCTATTTTCACTGAAGTTTTGCTCAACAGAGACATATCTATGCTTAGCGACTTTTTCACGGTTCTAATTTAATGGACGTAACATGGCCTCCTTCCTCCAAAATGGAAAGAGCGTCCAAAATTTTCCCCATTTCCTTATTTGTGTGTCAAATTCCCCCTCAAAACTGAATCCGTAATCACATCCAAAGGAAGTGGAATTTAAAACCGCCATTGAAATGAGAAATCGCTCGAAATTCCTGCTTTTGAGTCGTCTGAACTCAAACTGGGCTTAAAAATACTTAGCTCATTTCCTTCAAATAAATCTCTGCGACACCCTAAGGTTAATTTCGTAGGGAGATAAATCCTGTGACGTCAGGTGTTAGGGCTGGTACGATCTTCTTAAGGAAAGAGCAAAGATCAAGAGACATATGTCGCGTCATAGAAACTAGATCTTTCCCCGACACGTCAACCAGTAAATTAGTACATAATTCACGTAAATTCTCGTCTATAATAATAATTGATAAATATCTTTCCACTACTTACATCAGTTTTGAATTAAGAATAATACAAATATTTAAATACTTCATATTTTATTACTTGAAATTTGCACGCATTTAGCATGGTTAACTTATCCGTAGCTAACAAACAACAGTTCAACAAGTTGAGTGTAGACATAAAAGTGCTTGAAGTACATAATATATCAAGTGGTTTAGGCCAGATGCGTTCGTCCGAGCCTTCTTACTTCTTAGCACACGTTTTGAGATATGAGATGTTTAAAAACCGGATGGGACTGACACACGGATGATCCTATAAGGATTCCGTTTAAGGTCCGGAACCCTAAGAATGATTTGACATGAAATTTAAGGTTAAATATTTATTTCTGTTGCGCGCGTCGCGTCATGAAACAGTGTGTCTCACAAAGTGAAATGCGCTTGGGGCTTATCTCAGATTTGGCATTTAAATTTCTCGCCACCCCTAACCGGCATATCAAAATGTAACGTTTCGTACTTACCCGAGTTTACTTAACAACTCACTCCCTAACAAGTGGTAGATAATGTCAGACTCGGTCGCGCCTACATTATGCCTTTTTAAACAGACACCCCGCCGTAAAAGGGTGTAAGTGCGTATTTAACATTTAAGTGCTTTTGCTCTATAGCTATTCCGACTGTTTTAGTAGACCTACCGAATTTAAGAGAATATTCGGCATACTTAGTTTGTAAGATGGTGGGGATTTATGGTTTTTTGCAAGACTTAAAAGGGTATTAACGATTTTGAGCCTTTTATGCTTCTATATAAATTTTTGTTTGGCCTTATTTTATTATTAAGATTCACTTATAAGCCTTTTTGTTAAATTTGTCCGCATCAGGTCAAAGTTGAGATTTCGATATTAAAATATTTTTTACATTTTAATTGTGTAACAAGTAAGTAACGCAATATGTGTTCCCCTGTAAAAAAAAATCTACATACGTTTTAGTTTAATTTATATGTGTCTGGATTCAAACAGCGTAGACGTAATTCACTATTCTATGGAAATTATGAAAATGACTCATTAAAGTAAACACATATATGTATTATTAAACAACTTTTAAACCCATTACTAACAATTTAACAGGCAAAAAGGATACGACCATATTCCCATCTCGGTCGTTACGTATTTTTAGCTCAGCATTCGTGTCTTATACTTGTACTCATAAATCGTGTACAACTCTGTGACGTCACGAGTACAGCCTGCGCGGGAGCAGGTATCCGCGCTATTCTCGTACATGGTCACTGACCACACGACACCTTTGTGGGGTGACTGTACCACCAGCGAGTCGAGATCTACCCTGCCCTTGAACATATTATCAATTCGAGACGTAGAAGACGGGGGAGTTAGTACGTGAAAGTTCCAAGTAAAATGGTTGTATAACTCGACTAGTGTAGTTTGACCTCCCTCGACCCACGTTGCTCTTATTTCGAAAGGCGAAATAAAGGAAGTCGTCCAACCGAGGGGCTCCCGTCAAACTGGTCGGCTTATATTCTTTTTTTAATCCATATGTTTTCTGGTCGTTTTGTTGGCCTTGAAAGAATGTCTGGTTACTGCACCACGGGTTGATGTCTCGTTATTTATAAGTGTAAGTTTTTCTCGTTTCTTATAATGGATTTCTTTTGAAACACGCAAGCAACTTTGTTGTTTTAAACTCAAATGTTACTTTAATAGTTTGTCTTCAAGCTTGTTTTTTTTCAATTTTATCTCACTACCACTCTAAAAAGAGTCTATTACCAAAAGAGCTAAAGATATATTTGATATGTGAGTTGGTGAGTGATAAGCTCAGTTGAAAAGTTATTATATATCTTTTATATTATTTACTATCACTCATGTCATTGGTTAAACAACTCTAACCGACTAAAATATTGATAACATGAAAATGATTTAAGTTTAAACAAATAACCTTTTGACCATTTCATTCTGACGTTACAGAATCGAAATTTTCATGGTCAAAATAGTTTACGTAACATTTTTTTCTGAAACGGTCTTATCTATTAAAACCGATAGGTAAGTACACCACTTTATGCTAATTTTAGCTACAAAACAACACGAACACTTACCCTAATATAATTAATTAAGTCTTGAAAGATATATTATGTACTATGTTATATCTTTTTCGTTACTACCCACCATTGAATTAATGCGCTCTTAATTGATTGTAAACTATACTTCAATATTTATTGCTTAATGCATTGGTGATGACTGATATTAAAATTACGGTGGTATTGAGAAATGTTTTATGGGTACAAATCATGAACGATAAAAAATATGATCTCCGATTAATAATTGCATACCGATATATTCTGATTCCAGCTTCGTCGACATTCATAAATTGTTTGTACGTAATGATAATAATTATTTGACCCGGTATTTCTTCAAATATTTAGATAATTGTAAGTTTGTCAGTAGTCTTTTGGCACAGTGGTCACCAGCAAGCAGGTGGTGATTTTTTGGTGCAGGAGGTTAGGTTCGTGGTATGTCTTAATATCCAACCTCCCTCCCTCAAAAAGCATTTTAAAAGCCTTTACGTTTATGCGCTTTGACTTGTCCTGGCTAAGGGTTAGGTATTGTATTTGGATAGATAGGTACTTTATTGCACAAATTAAAAATACCACAAAAAGCAGAAATCTTATCGCTACCAGCCATTTCTTTCGGACATCCTATAAGTCAAATTTTATTCGGTTGTTACTGGTCTCACAATTTTCGAAACTTAAAATTATTTAATTAAAAACTCTGTACATACACATGTTCATGTTTCATTCATGTTTAAGTTAGATTAATTACTCGTACGGCTTCTATGTAGATTGTGTAACGTTGGTTAATTAAAACCTTATGAAAGTTATGAAATTAATACTTTAAACTATTTATTCATCATTAAAGTCAGGATTAGTTTGTAATCTTATAAGCGCACACTAAAGAACTAACTGACTTTCCTTTCATTTATTTCTTATATAAATAGTGGTTCGTTGAAGTATACTTGTAAATATTCGTTTCAAAAGTTAATATTTTTCTATATAGGACATGTTTCACAAATCTAAACACTTATGTCACAAACAGACCATCTAATCAAATACATACCTAAAATTTCTTCCTCCTTACAAATTAAACTCGATTTTAATATTTTAAAGACTCATATCAGGTAGTATTAAGTTCCAAAAAATTCATTGACATAGACTACTGACACAGATATCATAGAGCGACAATAATTCCACATTCAAACCCGTGTCCCGACAGCCGAATTCCTAAAGAAATCGAAACGCCTTTAAATCATAGCCCAACTTTATTACACGGTTAACTGAACACACACAAAACACAAAGTCAACCCAAACTCGACCTTGTTACACATAGCATACAAGTGTAGGATTTTGTTTCGGGCAGCAAAGTTAGCGTGCGAAGGGAAGGGATCGGAAAAGTGGTTAAAGTTGTCCAACTGGTCGGGGCAGCCTCGACCTGTTCGATTCTTTTTTATTTTTGTTTTGCATGAGGCACTGACCATCACAACAAAGGTTCGTGGGCCGGGCGAGTCTTTTTTCCTTGCCAAGAGCATTGCCTTCGAGACGAACAAAAAAGGGATAGTTTAAGTTCCTTTGTATGCCTATAATATCAAAGATGTGGAGGTAGCGAGAGGGTAATATCAAGTTATAATCGCACGTTTTTATTTCACGGAAGTTGAAAAGGGAAGACAGTAAGAAAGTTTATTGACTGTATTGCATATTTATTTGGTATTAAAATAGCCCCAAAGTAAAAATACATAGTAAGTTTATGAAAAATAGTTTATGAACATTAAACTCAGCTGCACTATTATGATGATTTTAATATCGACAGGTGATAGATTCGATTTTTTGTTAAGTAATAATTTCAAACTAAACCAACTTTCCACCTTGTTTGTGTCTAATTTATGTAAAAGATTTCAAGTTTCAAAGTCGATCATTACACGTAAAGTTTAGATACAATTTAAATCCTGTACAGTGAATTAATAGCACTTTTATATCAGTTATCCAAGTTGATTACTTCGTTATTGGCCCCGAATTTGTTAAAGGCTTTTATGTTTAAAATGTTCCCAAAGTCACACACAGCTTGTATGAGTTTGATGAATTTTCTTCGTATATTAACTTAATTTGTTAATATATGTTTGAACTTATGGATTATGTTATTATTACGCAAGCTTGCACAGTGAAATTAACTGTCGTATGAGAGAAACCTTGTCATCGTCTCTTTTGATTTTATGTCCTTAAACATTCTGGAGTGTATCTCATTCTTGAGTAACATCGGGAGCTTAAGACACAAATCGAACTAATTAACTTGCTTACATGACTTGATAGTTTAAGGGCAGTCGAAAAATTGTTCGATGATTTTTTAAAGTCATAGAACAAATGTTGTTCAGAATGGTAGATAGAACATGTTGAGAATGGACCGCTCGATCTTTTGTATTGTTTACGTTTTATTAAGTTATACTGGTTTTGATAGATTACTGTTTTCTTTATTGTGTTTAGTTTAGTATGAACGTGTCTCTTGGGAAAACACAAATTGATTTGCTTTTAACAGCTTTTTTATTGGCATCAAATTACCAGTATGCAGTCTTAAGTTCAACAGAACACGTAGTTAAATAGGTGTGAATGAAACAACCTGTATTATTGGTCATAGGTGTATAATTGTTATTTATGTCTACCAACCTTGATAGATTTTGGTAATTACA
Organism: Cnaphalocrocis medinalis; assembly: GCA_014851415.1. Classification (NCBI taxonomy): domain Eukaryota; kingdom Metazoa; phylum Arthropoda; class Insecta; order Lepidoptera; family Crambidae; genus Cnaphalocrocis; species Cnaphalocrocis medinalis. Next base: position 2,660,015 of record CM026292.1, read on the forward strand.
GTTGATTGATACAACAATTAGCCTCATTTCATTGGATATTGTTTTGAACGAGACCTTTACGTGATCGTTCTCGAGGTCGGTTCACGTATGAAGTTTATTAATTCGGGCAAGATTTCGCAAACTTCCATGAAAGGCTAGTTGTATCTGACATTGACTCCGGTACCAACACTGAGGTCGGGCAGGGTATCTATTTTTGAATCGCTCGTGTGACAAAGTGTTGTCGCATGCGATGTATATCACATTCGTCTTCTAAGTCGCAAGAAACCAATTTTCCGTATTTTTGGGTTATTCGTTTTCGATGTTGCCAATTAAACATGGTAAGTTAACATTTAAGCCGAAAATGCAAAATTTCACAAAAACCGGTAACTTCTGCATTGTAAATGTAATGTAAATTTAATGTTCTCTGTGGTAAAAAACCATAGCGTATCGGGCCGTTTATGAAAATCAAGTTATACATTTATGCCTATTTGACGTTTAATCTTGCTTTGCTTGGATCACTCGCCTAGCAACGAGTGGGTGAGGTCACTCGTTGCGGTCGAGTGATTAAAAAATGCTGAATTTCGTATGTCGAACGAAAATCAGTAGAAAACTAGCGACGAGTGAATCAAAAATAGGTTCCCAGGTGGTACCCAAATCATTCGGTTTGATGGCTGAAGGTAATAATGAGACCGGACAGGGTAGGGTTAAGCTGTAGCTGTGTTGAGGTGAAATTTGTTGGCTTAAACTTGATGTATCGCTGTAGTCGCAATGAAATGGATGTTTGGTACTTTCTTGATAATGAGATTTCAGTAAATTTACTGGTGTTGTTGAGGAATGACGCCTCGACCAGCGTCCTTTTGTTTTGTTATGTTTATGATATGACTAGTGGCCCGCCCTCACTTCGTTTTGGGACAGTAGATCCACTGTCTACCAATAGGTAGCGCTGGGCGTTAATTGTATCGCGCAAGTGCTTTGTGTTTTCGGTTTACCTATAAGCCCTGGCGTGGAATATGAGATTAACCTCTTTATAAATAAATAGTATAGATTTGGCTCGAACGTGTCCAAAAAAAAATTGCGTGGAACTGTTTTTAAGCATTTTAATTAATTTTTAAAGCGTTTTAACTGTTATTTCCCCATTGCACCAGCTCCAAGATTAAATCCAACATTTTCTGAACTTTAAATCAACAAACCCAGTCTTCCTTTCAAAACATAGTATAGCAATCAGACCGCAAGCTAGTCGACCAATGGGATCGCCGATCATTTTGATAAATTCTTCGCAATGGATTAAATTATAGGATGTGAAATCGAGTAAAAGGACGGGATAGGGTAATGGACAATTTGAATAGATGGTAGTTTGAATAAATCTATTTGAAGTTAAGTTGGGGTGCGATTAAGATAAAATGCCGCCATGTTGTGAATAAGGCGTAGTAGATTATGATCTAGAACTATTTAACTTAATTTATGATAGCGCTTTCTAGTACCTTTTATTTACATTAGACTAGTGCACTTCGTTTCCGGGCATTAGGTCGACGTATTACCAATAGATGGAGCCTTTAAAGGCGGCGACATATAAAACCAAAAATGTACCATGTTTTATGCAAATAAAGAATTTGAATTGAATTTTAACAATTTTAGCACGTTCACGTTGTATGAAGAGTTTATATAATTAGCAATTCAATTAATATGCAAAAAATAACGTAGATAAAACTTATGATTTTGATCATAGGTAAATAAAAACTCCCTGGAATAAGATACCAATAAAATACGTGATGTTTTGCTACTGACTGTACCATTCTTTTGTTTCGCATTGTATCCTGTCGTACAAAGTTGATCTTCCCATCCTATTTGCATATATTTAGATCAAATATTTACATTGACATGTATCCTACGACATATCGGAATTGGCTCGTTTCAAGGAAGCAATATACGACAGTGCCATATCCCTTTTTGTTTATATTCAAGGGTGAATCGTTTATTTTGGCCGGCCGTAAGGGCGTAAAACGGAACGCAGAGTTTATGTCGGTAGTTTATAAACGCCGTTTTGCTGACGTTCAAGTTCATCCCTTGGCTAAAAATGGAAAACAAAAAACGCACATCAAAACATGCGGGGTTAGGGTGACCGTACTGTTACCTCTTGATCGGACATCCTTGACGACCCGTTTGGCGCAGTGGTTTGAGTGCCGGTTGAGACGCAAGGGTCGCGGGTTCGATTCCCGCACCAACACAAATGTAACAAACATTTGTGTTTGTGTGATGAAAGAGATATTAGGTCTCTAGGTATGTTAGGTCTGGGTGTTGGCCCCTTTGTTGTTTCTGGTTTCTATTGCACAAGGGAAAACCTCAGTTTGGGATCAGATACAAGAAAACCAAAATCTGTTAAAAATTGTTCAGTTTTCTATTGTACGCAACTCAATGATTGTAATATTGTAAAAACAATTATTTAACTACTACATTTTGCCTTTTGGACCCCTTTGGACCCTTCCCTTGATAGAGATATAAAATATGTAGTTAAAACACACATCACAATTTTTACTATGCTTTGTTACTAGTGGCAATGAAGTTGTGACGTTGAAACCACTTCAAGTTCTTAGAATATTACGTATAAAACCTACAAGGGGCTAAATCAGTAATGAGATCTGCTCCACTTAATCCACTATTGTCAAGGTTGTTTCACCATTTTCTATAGCAATTGTGGCTTTTTCTCTTTTGTGTATTTTTCTTTAAGGTTTCGCTAAATAAGTATTATTAAGAGGGAGTTTAAACTTCCATTACTGTCAGTAATCGTAAACTTGCCTGAAACGTAGAACCTTGTGTCAATTGAATTTAGGTTTGGATTAGTTTGATATTCTAAGATAATTGTTACTTTGGTAACTGAGACTTGTCCAGTCACAGTTATTACATGTTTGAATGTGATAGGTGGCAGACGAGCAGGCAGATTACCTGCACCGTCTTAACTAACACTTCGGTGGGCTCTACAATCCATATATTTCTATAAATTGTATCCTATCCGGATGTGTATTTGTATAAGCTTTATTATTGTATAAAACTTCATTAAAATCTATACGGTAGTTTTAACGTGAAAGAGGAGCAACTATTCATCCAAACTTACAAACTTTCACGTTTATAATACAGAGTGTATCTGTAAACATTTACATCCCTTAAACCACGTGTTCTATCAACCATTCTGAACAACATTTGTTCAACAACTTTTCTAAATTCTTCGAAAAAATCTCGACTCCCCATACAAAATGACCAAGTCACGTGACCGACTTTGTATGTAGCAGTGGGACAATATAGGCTTAAAAAAATAAAAAGTATAGTACTCTTAAAACCAATATCATTGTCACCCTAGCAAGCACGCACACATACGCGCCATAGTTTATTTATCTATTTATAGCCCGGGCCAAGTGTTCGGTTCATTACTTGTGAACATATCGCGGTGTTTACACAGTGTATTTCTGGAGCTCGCCGTGTGTTCCGCCACGTGTGGGCACTGCACTGCGTATGCCTTTGCCTGTTTCTTTGATTCGAAAAAAAAGGTCGGCCCTACAGATGTTTTTTGAGTGACATTGGCCTTCTTTGAGCAACGGTTTTGTAGGGTTGACACGTTTTGATTTTGAGTTTAAGTTCTAGCTTGATGGCTATGGCTTACCCACTATAGCCATAACATCAAGCTACATACATAAGTATACATAAGTACTGATAGCCGGATTAAATCGATCGCCTAGAACATCACTAGGCGTACCTTACACACATATCCCTAATGGCTTCTGACAGTAGAAATGTCAATCCTCTGAGGTAGATTCGCGCGTTCTGCTATCTATACTATTTATAAAGAGATAACTTCTATAGACAACGACAAGGCTTATAGGTAAATCGAAAACATGAAACGCTTGCGCGATGTAATTGAGCACAGCGCCATCTATTGGTTCATTTCTGAATTACGGTCCCGAAGCGAAGTGAGGGCGGGCCACTAGTTGTTCATAAATTAATTGCGAGTATTACCCCTTCAAAATGCATTTCCCTGTTATTAGTATGCTCTATGTGTTTTCGTGTGATGAACTTTAGTATAATTTGTTCAGTGTCTGGGTGTAATATAATGTATTTAAGTATTGTATTTGTGTTTCCTCTGTTGTCTGATATCTGTGTCATAAGTGCTTAAGCTACAAAGTATGGAGTCAGGTCAATGTATGAAATGTTATGAGAATTTAAGTGTAGCTACTAACCTACTTAGAGTTTATGTAGATGATGCAATTAACAAAAAACGACCACATTTTCATTCTGACATTCGTTTAGCATTTTTAGCTTTTCTTAATAACTTTTACATTAAAATTCACGAATACTGCCATTGTTAACTTGCCATGTATTCGTATTAGCTCAAAATTCGCCGTTTTTATTTCTACATAGTTCCTAAAGAACAAAGTATGCATTAAAAAATAATGTTTGCGTGTACAAAGTCAATTAAATGACTGAAGCTTGGTTTGTGCAACCGCCATAACTTGAGGTTTAAAATATTAGCTATTAGGCAAATTATATAGCGGCTACATTTTTAAACGTACCTGTATTTGCATATTTTTAAAGATTACATGCAGTATTTTAATATTAAATGGATGCTTTTAGTTATTTTTTGTAATTTAATTAATCAACTAGCTTTATTGTTGCACGAGAAATCTTATTCAATAAGTTTGCAACATTCTAATTGATGATTGACTTAACATTTCATACATTGACCTGACACCGTACTAAAATAGTTTACTTAATGCTATACATAGGATAGTGGCCCGCCCTCACTTTTCGGGACAGTACCTAGTTCCACTGTCAACCAATAGATGGCGGTGGACGATGATTGTATCACGCCAGTGTTTCGTGTTTTCCGTTTAATGTATAAGCCCTGGCATGGAATATGAGATTAAACTCTTTATACATTGTATAGATATCTGTATCTATACTATTTATAAAGAGATAACTTCTATAGTCAACGACAAGGCTTATACGTAAACCGAAAACACGAAACGCTTGCGCGATGTAATAAGACACAGCGCCATCTATTGGTTCATTTCTGAATTGCGGTCCCGAAGCGAAGTGAGGGCGGGCCACTAGTTGTTCATAAATTAATTGCGAGTATTACCCCTTCAAAATGCATTTCCCTGTTATTAGTATGCTCTATGTGTTTTCGTGTGATGAACTTTAGTATTTGTTCAGTGTCTGGGTGTAATATAATGTATTTAAGTATTGTATTTGTGTTTCCTCTGTTGTCTAATATCTGTAACACAAGTGCTTAAGCTACTTAGTACGGAGTCAGGTCAATGTATGAAATGTTATGAGAATTTAAGTGTAGCTACTAACCTACTTAGAGTTTATGTAGATGATGCAATTAACAAAAAACGACCACATTTTCATTCTGACATTCGTTTAGCATTTTTAGCTTTTCTGTAATAACTTTTGCATTAAAATTCACGAATACTGCCATTGTTAACTTGCCATGTATTCGTATTAGCTCAAAATTCGCCGTTTTTATTTCTACATAGTTCCTAAAGAACAAAGTATGCATTAAAAAATAATGTTTGCGTGTACAAAGTCAATTAAATGACTGAAGCTTGGTTTGTGCAACCGCCATAACTTGAGGTTTAAAATATTAGCTATTAGGCAAATTATATAGCGGCTACATTTTTAAACGTACCTGTATTTGCATATTTTTAAAGATTACATGCAGTATTTTAATATTAAATAGATGCTTTTAGTTAATTTTTGTAATTTAATTAATCTACTAACTAACTTTATTGTTGCAAGAGCAATCTTATTCAATGAGGTTGAAACATTTTAATTGTGGGAGAGCCACGCTTCGGTATGAATGGGCCGGCTCGACCGGAGTGATACCACTGCCTCACAGAAAACCGGCGTGAAGCAGCTCCTGTGCTGTGTTTCGCCGAGTGAGTGAGGGTACCGGAGGCCCACCGGTGGGAAGGGGATAAAAGGTTGGCAGCGCACTTGTGACCCCATTGTTGTTGCAGGTATCTATGGGCGGCGGCAATTGCTTACCATCAGGTGATCCGCCTGCTCGTCTGCTACCTATGATATAAAAAAAAATCTAATTGATGATTCACTCAACATCTCATACATCTACCTGACATCGTACTAAATAGTTTACTTTATACTATAGGATAGTAGCTCGAACTCACTGTATTTTGGGACAGTAGTTCCACTGTCAACCAATAGATGGCGCTGGACGCTGATTGTATCACGCCAGTGTTTCGTGTTTTCCGTTTATCTATAAGCCCTGGCATGGAATATGAGATTAAACTCTTTATAAATAGTACAGATAGATATAGATGTAGGTATCTGTGAACAATTACATCCCTTTAACCACGTCTTCTACGAACGATTATACACACTAGAAACACTTACTCGCCGGTGGTCACTTCCCATCAGGTGCCCCGCTTGCTCGTTTGCTTTCCCAACTCTCAAAGAGACATAACCTAATTCGAATTATTATTATTTTCAGGTAAACCTTCAGACTGCAATCGTGAGAGAACCAGTATGTTTATGCTAGCATGTTTACTTCAACCAGTAACCGATAAACATATTTATAGTGTATCGTATTTACGAGTATGCTATATTATAAACATGTTGCTCAGTGTTACTAGGATTAAAATTGTAAAACTACCATGCCAACCATTAATATTGCTGTACCTAGCACCAATGGGGAATATCGCGTATGAAATTTCCTCTATATTGCGTACTTACTCAAAGTCATTGTTTTTAGTGACATTTGACATCTCCCTTCGAAAATAACCCATAATCATAACCATAACCGAGTAGATAGGACCTCAGTTTTACAATGCGCTATCTAGCGGATTTATTACACGCATTTTATATTACGTATTATAAAACAAATAAACGGTCGCCACTTTAGTATTTCTACAATTCAGCTTTTAATACACTTTTTTGTAACGTAGTTCAGTATTTTACAATAATAATACAGTAACTTAATGTTCAAAATTTCTTAGAAAATCAAAAATGATCAAGCATATTATATGGATTTTTTATCGTGTACTGGCAACACTGTTGATACTGAAATAGAGGATGGAAAAATATTATTCGTGAGATCGGCTATAAATTATTCTGAGAAGTGTTTCGTCGTCATCGTTAAACCGATCAGTCTTTTCTTTGGATATATAGGTTAAAATATCTTTTTACAAATTATTATGTGCGTACTTCTACTAGCTCGACGGTAAAGGAAAAAAACGTGTGGAAATTTAAATTTACACGTTTGTTGGCGTAGGTTCCTTCAACGTGTACCATGATTCAGTTGGTCTGGTTCCCCTGTTAAATGGTTGAGAAGGTCCGACGGCAGTAGCTTCATTCTCTAGACTCCTCAAAATTCTGAATCATGGTCTACGCGTACTCTGGGTTCCAAAACGATAGCTTAAAATTAAACCGAGAATTACAAACTAAGATGAGAGTAACGCTTGTTAAATGTTAAATTATAATAACATGTTATCTTAAATGCTATTTGTGTTAATTTTTTAGTGATCATAAATCACTCACTTCGCTTTCGGGACTTAGACGTTACACCAATAGATGGCGCCGGGTGTCGTTTGCATCGCTCAAGTGTTTCGACTTTTCAGTTTACTAACTTTAAGTTATCTATAAAATTTACCTCTTTATTGATACTATTGACCATTATCTGAACGATAAAGAAAAATAATTCATCAATAATCATACATAGTAGTCTATTTCCTTGGATTATTGTAAGTTATTTTGCTCAAATGAAACTCTGTAACTTATTACTATTTGAAAAGAGTAACTACTGAGTTTCTTGCTGGTGTCTTCTCAGTAGAAATCGACGTTCCGAACCAGTGGTAGATTATATTATGTTTTGACATTCATAAGTGTTCTGTATGGACCTAACTTGAATAAAGATTTTTTTTCTATTTCTATTGACTACTGAAGATAGATCTGTTTTGATTAACCATTTTTCTGTTTTCTTAAGCGTTACTTCAATCACTTTAGTTCCTAGTTTATCTTTAGTTTGTTTTAATGGAAAGCGAATATTGAAGTTAAACTTTGTGATTGATCGGAATAATAGTCCCTAGTGCTTGGGCTTAATGGGCTGCGGCTAAGTGGAAAGGGCTGTATTCATTATCAAAGGTAGTTAACGTTTCATTTTAACTTGTCTTGTGGTGATCAATCATATTTAAAAAGTTTTGTGGCAGAATAAGTGTGAACTTGGCGGTTTTTCACCCCTATCAATATTTATTTAATCCATTTATTTATCATCATCAGCAAATAGATGTCCACTGCTGGACATATGCCTCCCCCTAAGTTCTCCACACAGATCGGTCCTGTGCCACCCGCATCTAAGTGGCTCCCGCGACCTTTATTTACTTTTAACAATTTATTTACCACACACAAATAAATACTTAATTACATCTTCATAATAGACTACAATGTAAATCACACTTGACTTAGGCGTATGTACGTCAGTTATACTAAACTTGATTCGATATATAGTTTTTAGTACTTTTTCAGACAAATTCATAAATTGTTCGTACTTATACTCTATGGTTTAAAAGTACAAAAATCAAATTACCCCCCGCAGTGCAAAAATACCACTTGTGTCTAAAACATACGGACTTTCCTAAGCCCAAAAAGGGTAACTCCAAGTGACGCCGTGTACCTACGTAGTCTGTACAGTCAGCCACAAACTAGGTAACTACAATGTGTAAAATTTTGTCAATTGATATTCAACCTAATGTGTATAACAGTAAGATGAAAGTCGATTGAAGAAATTCGACAGTTTAGTATACTTTGACATGTTCCTACCAGCGAAACAAAGCAACCTGCTGGACGAAAAATATTTATTTTCCCTGTACAAATAAAGTTTGCGACAAACGATTCTCACACAAGAAAACAGAAATCTTAGTTGCTTATAAGACGGGCGATTCCGTCGTAAAATACGTTTTAGCAAAACCCCTCCCCCCGGCAAGGGGGATTAAGGATGAATTATTAATGTGGGTATTCACATAAAACCTGCCTTTTTTAGAAAACCACCTTTATTTTGCTGCGTCCCTTAAAGGTTAAGTTTTGGACGGATGATTCGGAAAAGGTGTGAATCTGTGTTCTGTTCCTTTTGTTTTCGATGTTAATAAAACTAAGAAGGCTTAAAGAATTTATTCTCAAAAAGCCTGTCATTTTCCTGAGATGAGAACAGAAGCTTAAAATAATTTATTCGAAACCGGGTTATTTTTCACGATCTAACTTTCGTGGCGATCCTTAGTTCAATATTCCTCCGAAATTGACATCAAAATTCTTAATTGGTTGTGTATTAACATTGTACGTACAGCCACACATCAAAGTATACAAAACTGTCAAGTTTCTTCATCGACTCTCATCTTACTGTCAAACACATTCTACATTCGATTGAATATTCAAATTGTGGAAATTTGACAGTTTGTGATAACCTGATGTGTGGCTGATTATACAAAGCAAACAAAGCAGGCGATTCGTCATTATTCCGGTAGATGGCAATATGCATTTTTACATCGCGCATAAATAATGACCTCAAGCCGCCTGCTTAGATTCGGCAGCAGTAAAATTAACAGCAACATATTCAGATGGAACTGGTATTAAATTCTACCGTCTTCTTTCCTGGACCTCGAGGGTGCCTTTGCCCATTCTACCACTTAATGTGTGTGTCAGTCTATACACTGTCCCACTGCAGGGCAATGTCCTCCATCATAGAAATGAAGTCATCGCTACTATGATAGGATTAGGCATAATCACCACGCACCAAAATGTACAAATGATATTTTTTTACGGCGCAAATATTTTTGCTGCACCAAATATTTAACCGATAGATTAATCCCTAGGTTAAAAGGTTAATTACTCTTATATTTAGTTAAAACTTCCCTATTCCGATCGTTAATGTTCCGATCGGTATTCACGGTACGATCACGCACAAAACTGTTAATGAGAAAGAAAATGGAATATGGAAATAGAAATTGAACTACATTTGAGGGTAAATCTATTTTTAATTGCAGTAATTACTAAACTAAATCTAGTTCTAGTTCCGTTTCCAAAACCAGTTGTTCTTGTTAATCGAATACTGTTAATATTCAAAAAGTCGGTGAACTTCATTAATATTTATTTAACATACTGTATGACATGGTACTTGACATTATTTCAATGTATATTATGTAATTTCGCGAATTTAAACGAAGCAACGAGCGAAGATGCAGTATTCCTATCGTAAGTTAAGTAGTTGCTACTTAAATTATTTGACAAGATGCACAGTCTTATTATTATTTAATGGTATGTATTTGATATTTATGAGGCTTATTTTGCTATTAGTTCTAAACGTTTGCCAATAGATGGTGCTGTCTGTCGATTACATCGCAAAACATTTCATCTTTTCTGATTACATAATAAGCCGAATATACTTAGAATGTATATCTGTAAAAATAGTATGGATAAGTTATTGTATGAGACTTACGTATAAATCAAAATAATTTGTAAACTGACTTTTACTTCTTGCGACTGATGTTTCAAGGCCGAGAAATACTCGTGATTCTCATTAAAAATTTAAGCAAACAGAAATATTAATTTCGCACATAGTAAATACTAATTTTGCTCACCACGATCTAGGAAACAGCGGGAAAACTAAACAAGAATTTTGTTTCATCAAATTTTCTAGCAGCAATCAACTGACGAGACACTGAAGCATTCAAATATTTGAGGAGTCCCAGATTACTGCGGAAACAGATGGTGTAACTCAAATTTTGATGAAAAAATTTCGGGACTCTTGTTTGCTTTTGCCCTCTGGTAATGAGCCCGGACCGTAAAAAAGATGTGTCAGGGAGTGTCACAATTATTGGTCGGGCAGCACTTGAAGATTCGATATTGGAGGAAATTGAATTTCGAGAACCGTTTGGGAGCGCGCATCAACGGGGATCAATGCGGGAATGATAGTTGATGGTACACTTCTGTTTTCCTTTTCGGTGTGCAGCAGCGGAATTCTTTGCGGAAGTGATGATAAGGTTGTATAGTATATACACTTATCTCTCTCTCTCTCTGAAATTCGACGCAGGACAAAAGTCTATGATGTCGGATTAAGAGTGATGGAACTCAAGTGGAATTGGGCAGGACACCTAGCCAGGCGAGGTGATGGCAGGTGGAGTAAGCTCCTTACCGAATGGTGCCCTAGAATGGGCAAACGAAATCCTGGTCGTCCAGCAGCACGATGGGTCGATGACATCACCAAAATAGGAGGTCCTGCTTGGATCCGAGCAGCTCAGGACCGGGAACTTTGGCGGAAAAGAAAGGAGGCCTATACTCAATAGTGGGTACTGCCGGGCTGATGATGATGATAATGATGATAGTATATAAATTGTTATTAACACCTTTGCTAATGAGCAATCGTACCTCAGTAGATAGGAAAGCGCCTTCCCTACGGGGGTTATGATCCGAGCATGCACTTATGGATTTTGCAAATCTATATGCGTATTTCTGTCATTAGCTAATGAGGCGGTGAGGGAAACCATTACGTTTCGGATAGTTTCTGATAGTTTTTAGTTGGTCTGATCTCTTTCCTCAGTCTAAGGGTTGCGAGGGTCAGATGGCAGTCGCTTCATTGTAATTACCAGATTCCCCAAATCGTGAATGATGGTCGAAGCTTACACACTAATATTAGAGAGAAGCAAGATTGCTAACGTAGTGCTAAAAGCGGAAGCTAATTTATTATCCTAGTGAATAGTTGTTTTATATTACAACAATTTGTTATTAGATTTTATAGTGCTTGAATTTACCTCTCGGAACGTGACTAATTGACGTTGTGTCGCAGGAATGTGATTATATGGCAATCCAATGATAAAAGAGCTGTTAAAATCGTTCTAGTAGTTTTCGAGTTGTATCCAGTGCATCGACTGTGTCTATGAACAATTTTAGAATATCCTAGTTTCTGTTGATTTGTATTGTAGAAGCTACTATATTGTAGCAATGGCACGTAAGCCTGAATTTGCAATCCCCAAGGACGGTGTCTGGCTGCTAAAAATAATCTAAATCAGACGATCTGAATCCAGTTCACCTTGAACAGAGTATTTTGGGATTTTCTTGAATGAACTCTTTATTTTTGCTTTTCTTCAGCTTCGTAAATAAACCACATTTTAGGCCTTTCCAGTCTAATAGCTCGCGCTTAGGAGTTTTAACTACAAAATGCTAATATTTCTTTCTAGAAAACGGTGTGATTTCGCGGCTTTAGTTGGCAGTTTCTTTGTTTAATAAAGCCGCTGGATTTATTAAACGACGCCAAATTCGGTGATTGTACAGATTTGTGGCAGATTGTCCTCGGCACGTTTTGGGGAATATTTTTTTCTGAAACTTGAAAACACTTCAATTGTGACTTACAGTAGGTATGAGCGCTGTAAGTTGATAGGAGTTGTTGCTGCGCTGTCCCAATTTTGAATTAAGATTAGCATAATTACATACACGCAAGGCAATGACCTCTATCATAGGAATCAAGTCAATATGATAGTATTAAGGTACAAAGATAGATTTTTTTTTTTTTCATAGAAACAGAATATTATGAGAGTTAATTAAAAATATCGATAGTTACAAAATTATCAGTATTTTTGATCTTTGACAATGTTATTACTATTGATAGTATCATTTCGATAGTTACGATCTTCTCGAACCTCTCCAACTAGTGAAGGTTGGCAGTTACCTCCGCAGACCTATTTGACAAGATCTCTTGCTAGATGGAAATACTTTGTAGCAAACCACACTACGATAGAAAGGGTGCGTTTCTTCAGAAGCCGAGCTGCGTGGATTTGAACGGAGACTTATAAAAATTGACCAATCACATTGCTCATCAGAGATGAGATGTGTATTTTGAGCAACGTGATTGGTAAATGTTTACAAGTCTCCGCTCAACTCCACGCAGCCCCGCTTCTGTGGAAACGCACCCTAAGACCTGAATGACCCGGCTCGACCGGAGTGATACCACTGCCTCACAGAAAGAAAACGAAGAAAGAACGCCTCACAGAAGGCGTAAGCAGCTCCTGTGCTGTGTTTCGCCGAGTGAGTGAGGGTACCGGAGGCCCAATTGGGGAGAAAAGGGGTTAAAAGTTGGCAGCGCACTTGTGACTCAACTAGTGTTGCAGGTGTCTATGGGCGGCGGCAATTGCTTACCATCAGGTGATCCGCCTGCTCGTTCGCTACCTATCACATAAAAAAAGACGGATTCAAAGTCATTAGTATTACAATACGACAGATTTATCACCATCACAACAATACTATTGCAGACCACGGCTTGGTATACGACTCTCCAATGGCTATATTAACTTAGTTATTATCCAACCTATGATTATGGGAGCTCGTGTAACAAAATTTCCGAAATGGACTGTTTAATTATGAACTCGTTTGTTGGGCTGGAATTATTTCATTAAATGTAATACGAGGTGCCCTGAACTGATTAAGATCAGTGAGATTATAGTAGATTTTTTTGGTTTAATCCGTAGTGAACGCGCGTCGTAGTATAAATTGCTAATTCAGTTTGTCTTACATAACATTTATGAATGTCAAATATTATATTTTTCTATCACTGACTTGGAAAGTCGATTTCTACTAAGAAGAATCAGCAAGAAACTCAGTAGTTACTCTTTTCAAATATTATGACCATTATACAATATCACATTGAGGTTAGTAAATATACCTAACTATAGTCATTAAATTATTAACAGTAAGATTGATAAGTATTGAGTCACGCTTCGGCATGAATGGGCCGGCTTGACCAGAATGTTACCACGGCATCACAGAAGACTGGCGTGAACACTTTAGTTGTTTAAGTGCCCTCAATTCACTCAACGACGTTTAAGGCTTATTTCGTTGAGTGAGTGAGGGTATCGGAGTCCCAATTGGGGAGAAAAGGGGTTAAAAGTTGGCAGCGCACTTGTGACTCAACTAGTGTTGCAGGTGTCTATGGGCGGCGGCATTTGCTCACTATCAGGTGAACCGTCTGCTCGTCTGCGACCTATCACATAAAATAAAACCTATCAATACATATTAGATACATTCCAATTTGATAATAATTTCTAAAACCTCCGTGGAACTTTTAAAAATACTATATTACTTTTTCTTTCGAGGAAACTCGAGTCCGAAACCTACTGATTATATTTATGTCTCGTCGTCCCTTCATCGCCTCCCCTATCTGATAATGAAAATCATCTTTCAGAATTATTCGGCAAAATCGCTAATCTTCGTCCCTTACCCCGTCCCAACGAAATTATCACGTCTGCATATACTCAAGTTGACCCTTTATTTTCATAATGAATACCCTTCATTCGAGATGTCCCCATCTTTATCAGTGCCATCTGTTGATTTTCTTTGTCAAACCTCGCCCTTTGTTGCGGGATTAGATTGGACTTTGAGACCTATTGCTTGGGAGTTAAGGTTGGTTTTGGCGGTGTAATGGCGTGTATAATGAAGGTATTGTCTGTAGGGGGCGCCCGTATCGCCACACATGTGCACTACTCGTTAGAGGTTCATAAGCACTTTTGTACCCGCATGTACGCAGGGCTGTCAGGTGTTGACAAAGGATCAAATTTAGGGTTACTCTTCAATGAAAAACGCGACAACACTTTATTAAAAAGGTTAATTGAAACGATAAGATTGTCATTTCATCCTCATCATCTTGATGGATGGTGGTCTAGTACTTTCGGTTTCTCACGGAAATATCTGCCAAGTACCCTTCGAACATAACTAAAACATCTAGATACACAATTCCATACTTGAAAATGTTTTAAAATGTAATTAGTTTTACTTATAGCTACATATATTTTCAATTTCGAGCATGCCATCAAATTCGGAAATAAACCGTAATCCATAGTAATTGGCTTGAAATTCAAAAATGCTAAATGCTATTTAGCGAATTAAATCCTCATTGGAGGCGGCACTTTTAACTCTTTCACGCGCTGTTTGAAACATAGACATACCTACATTTCTAAAAATACCTACTGATACGACAGCACATTTGGTAGTGCCATATCTCAAACACCAACGGTCGTAGATTTGATTCCTACTCTGGATAAAAAATTTATGATGAACACTTTTGTTTGCTCAGTGTTTGGTAGTAATTAATACGTATAATACGTATTTAAGTATTATATTTTTATTTACTCTGTTCCGTAACGATAAGTGCTTGAACTACTTAGTACGGAACCAGGTTAATATCGAGATGTCATGAATTTATTTAATATCAGACTCGAAGTTTCAGAATAACCCTGCACTGTAGGGCTGACAACAGTAGTAGACTAATATACTAGTTCCAAACTAGACTAAAACTCTCACAAACATCACTCTAATTTAAAGTGAGTGTGTTTTGTTTTAGTTTCGAGTTCTAACTTCTGGTAACCCTAGTTCATATCTGACGGAAGTTGCGTAGAACATTAGCTTGCGCCAATTTGAACCTTATTCCTTTGTGATAGTGACCCGGTGCCCTGTGTTTGAGCTAGTTAGTTCAATGGATTATGTAAATATAGTTTAGTAAACTTATAATTGGGACGTACGTTGTACTAATTAACGTTTGAGACAACTGCTTGGGATTTCTGCGGAAAGACAGTACAAATAGATTTGTTAATTATGTGAAATGTACAAAGTGTATTACAAATGACAATGAAAAATGGGTTTAAGGCATCAACTTTATGTTGATGAATGGCTCCGATGGCGCATTTGGAAGTGACCGTGTCTCCTACGCCAAAGGTCGTGAGTTCGATTCCTACTCTGGACAAACATTCGTGTTATGAACACTTGTGTTTGTTCAGTGACTGGGTGTATTTTGGTAGAAGAGCTGGTTAAAAGGATATAACTGTATACAGATACGCTTCGTATTACTATTGTATAGTAAAGGAATCGTGACCGTAAAGCACTTTGGTCTAACCGACCTTTCATAATAAAAACAGCCCCAACTATGTATCGCATGTAAATTGAATCAACCTTTCCATAAAAACCAAATACACAATTTGAATATTTTCAAAACACCCATTTCAACATTTCCGTGTAAAGGAACGCGTAATTCGTATTTCGATTTGCAAACTACGCCAACCCTTTCATACTGCTAATTTCGTATTCGTAAATGGAACGTAAGCAATGCACAAAAATATTTCTTCCATTTCCCAGCAATGCGCGCCGGACATTCTGACTAAAACATCCACTTTAACACGACCTCTCACCCTTCTTTCACTCCCCACAAACCAGTACAAAAGGGGACGAAGTAATGAATTCCCTGAGGTCCACGTTGCTTGGACGACGTTTTAAAACCGCCACCGAAATGATGCTGACCTCACGCGACGCATTCTTTATTCAAATTCAAATTTCGAATTTATGTTTTTTAATTAATGCTGTCTCAGGAGTTGTTTTATGTAGTTTAAAGAAGTTTTTATATGAAGCTAGCATGTTTTCTTTGATTCAAAGTAGGTAATATAGGCTGACCAGTGAGTTATGGTACTGTGTACTCCATAAGGAGTACCTACATTTATTTTATTACGTAATGTTTTTGCTCTGTGCACTGTTAGAATTAATGTTTCTGTTATTATCCACACCAAACATTATCGCTTAATTTTCTTCCACGAACCTTAGTTTTGTAGAACAGGTTAGCCGCAGTATTTCTTAACGATGACTTAGGGACCTTCAAGAGAAGAGCGTACTCCTTAATAGACCGGCAACGCATCAGCGACCTCTCTGATTTCGCAGATGTTCATGGGCGGCGGTGATTACTTTCCAGCACGAGACCCGCTTGCTCGTTTGCCGCCTCTAGTATAAAAAAAATGTGATTGCATTGATCTAGTTTACTCAATATCTAATCTAGTTTCGTATTTGATGATACAATAATATTGTAACAAATTAATATTCCACTCCGTCTAAATTGAGAGCGTAACACAATATTCTTATGCACACTATAACATACGGAAACTAGCAATTCTAGATATTTTACTACCGCATACATTCTCTATTAATTTATTGTAATAATTTGCAAAACATATCATTTATACCTACTAGAGTTTAAGATGCCCAAAAACGAGGAACAGAATTAATCTGTACATAATAAAAAAATCAGGGGAGAAAATTGACCCTACCACTGTTGCAATAAAGTACACATTTATTTGTATTGTATTTATTAGATTGGATAAACACGTCGATTAGACAACCCATCGCAATTCGCATCATCGTTTTTTAGTCTTTTGAGTTACGGAGTTAATTGGGAGTTAAATATGTAAAAGAGCGATATAACTCTTTTCTTCAAAAGAGTTATAACTCCTTAGTCTTTTAAAAGAGTTGTTCTGCGCATCTCTACTTTTATCGCATCATGTTCTTTTCGTCATTATTCCCTCGACAAATCATAACATTTGTGCAATAATTTCCTGGTCGGTACACAAACGTTTGTCCGTTACAAGTGGCGCAGATCTTAACTGTCATTATCCGATCAGCCCGTATGCATGGACCCTTATCATTGAGAGCGCCATCTGGCGGCGTAGATTGAAACTAGAGTTCGGTATATGGAGTACCAGGATAATGTATTTCATGTTGTCTCTACTTATTCCTTTTATTTAATTTTTGCGGGATAATTATTGCTTGTTTGTTACTAATATTAATACTGCAAACCATTTAATTAACCTAACCAAGTCTTCTACCATCCATTCTGAACAATTTTATTATATGACTATTGGAAAAAATCAACTTTTCTTTTAAAGTCGGTCTCGTCATTTGTTAATTTTGTATGGGGCGCGAAAAATTTTTCGCCGCTTTCATAGAACAAACGTTAAGAATTGTTGGTAGAAGTGCTGGTTAAAGTGATGTAACTGTTCACCAATACTATTGTTTACAACGACAAAGGAATGCAATCAAACAGCCCATTCGTTAGCATTCGGTTCGATTTTCGAAATTTCGAATTTCGATTCCGTCAATGGCGTCGTGCGTGATAGACGTCTATTGGCGCTGGTTTTGTTTTTTTTTTGTTTGTGGCATCGAAACCAATAGTTCGTGTCGCGCGACCGTTATATGGGATTCCTTTGGATTTGTTTTTCACTTCCGACTGTAAGATTTTACTGCATGGAAAACAATCATGCTGCACTATAGATTTGTAAACAAAAACAAATGCAAGTTGTTTACTGGCAGTGGGACCTCTGACTGAAGTACATACTACGTAGGTACTATCAATGAAATATATTTTTTAAAATCGGTTTGGGAGAGTAATCGTGGTGTAGAAACACATAAAAATTATCATACAGGTTAATTAAAATTGTAAATAAAACAGCTACATAGAATAAATTTATCTCAAAATCACTTAACACGATCAAATAATAGTACCAGAACATGCAACCATTTTCTTTTTAAAATTATGAACTTTAAGGTCGCCAATGAAAAAGAATCGGTTGTAATGAATTTTATCTTGATATACTTTTTATATCATTCCTTCAACTTGGCAGTTTCCACGATAGTCATCAACGCACAAGCGGTATCTTCAAACGACGCCATTTTCTTTTTTCAATTTAACCGACGACGGTTGAGACCGTTGCGCCCGCCATCATGGAACTGGTCCCAAACGCGATACGTCGCGATATTAATAAAGATTCCGCGGGAAATGGGGGCTATTGCGTGTGAAAATCCGCTAGATGGCGTACGTAGAACTGAGGTCCATCTTCATGGTGATTGGTTACCGAATGACATTGTTATAACAAAACGACGGTCCGCAAGTATTTTGGAAGGCACCAAAACAAAAAAATGTGGGGAAATGGAGATTTTATACATATTTTTTTCTTTTCTCATTATGAGCATTTTCAAATCCACTTCTGTACAAGGCCTCTTCTAAAGAAGAAGAAGATTCTTCCCATAATCACCACGCTGGAGTACACTCGATATTAAAGTCGAATTAGATAATTGATTGTAGGTATGTACAAATGTATGAAATCTCTAACTTCGACAATGTCGAGTGTACGATAATTGCCTCCCAGCGTGGTGATTATGGGCAAAACCTTCTTAACAGGCGGTTCGTTGATATTTTCCTCGTATTCAAAATAAAATACACAAGTTTCTTTAAATATCTCCGCAGTTTAAAGACTATGTTCCACGGCCTCGCATTCAACTACGCCGTACGAAACATCGCATCGTTATTAATAAAGACTTCCCGAAAAGTGGCGTAAACTCGAGTTGAACGCAAACATATCGATCGCTTGTAGTAATACCGACGCCTGAACAAACACTCTTATGGAATAGCGTACTACAAGATATTACCACAGTGTTAGTATAATCATGTCTTTTTACCGACTCATCGGATACCAATCTCAACGATATACGCTTTCCTGTTAATATAATGTAACTTGACAGATAAATAATGCCTCTTGGTTAATATACTTCGCCTATTTGTATAAAATTTTGTGTCTTCTTTCTTAGTACGAACTGCTAAGTAAAGGAACAACTTGCTGGCTTCTGTATTTCCAGAGAGCTACAATTTGGGTGTCTTTAAGTCGAGAGTGAATAGGCTTCTTCTGGGAAAGCACGCTAAATCTTAGACCTCATTGTCACTCTCCATCAGGTGAGATGAGGTCAAGTGCAAACCCATCTTACATAAAAAAAAATACTATCCTACTGCAGGGCAAAGGCCTCCATCATAGAAATCAAGTCTACTGCTACGGGGATTAGGCTTAATCACCACGCTTACGCTTGCTTTTTTCTTTCCTCTACATAAAGGTTGTCTGGAAGAAATCGCTACAAGCGATAAGACCGCCTTATAGTACTGTCTTATCGCTGTTGTTTCACTCATCTATTCTATTTTTGTTCAATAAATAATATCTATCTATCTATCGAGCCTAATGCGGATTGGTGATGACACACCCTTGAACTTGCAAAAGATTATAAGGAAACTAAGGAAACAAAACACTTGTACGCTTTAATCAACACCCAGCGCCATCTATTGGCGTACAATGGAACTAATATCTCGAAACGAAGTGAGGGCGGGCTACGGAATTAATAAAACCAAACTTCACGTTTTATCGGGAACACCTTTCGCGTCTTACATTATATTGTTACTTTACGAAGCAAAGACAATGGAAAATGGTTGGCGGCGAACCAATTGAAACCTCTAAGCTTAGTATTTATTGTAGATCCATTTATCGCCCTGCAACTATGTTGTCCCGCTTGTTAGCGGTGGCTTTTTGCTGTTTATCCGTATCGATTTTACATTATTTGAAGTAACGGCTTTAAATCTTGATATTATATCGTATTATAATCTCTAAGCAAAAGCGATGAAAGCTTTATAGATGTGTGAATTATTTTAACATAACGTGTTCACCTAATGGTAAGTAATTGCCGCCGCTCATAGACACATGCAACACCAGTGTGCAGTGGAGTCACAAGTGCGCTGCTAACCTTTTATCCCCTTGCCCCCCGATGGGCCTCCGGTACCCTCACTCACTCGACGAAACCTTACTTTGACTTTGAAACATAGCGCAGGCTGCTTCACGCCAGTCTGTGAGGCCGTCTATCACTCCAGTCGATCGGTAAAAAAAATGAAAAAAAAATGTGGTTATTTTGGAGTCTTACATTTTAGCTTTGTAGATCAATGTAGACTTTGTGTAAGCAGAAAAGCCGAACAAAAATACGATTCCAGAGTATTAACAAGTAAATAAGTAAACAGTCAACATTTCCTCTCTCATTGTTCTCTACATACAAAACACATTATCCCCAACAAATCTTTGCTTGTAGCGGCCGCGGTCTAAATGTGTTCCCTAATAGTGATGCGACTTGAGAGTTTTCACAAGTCATTCTAGTCATAAAAGATCGAATGTTTTTATTTGGAAAATATTGGAATGCCCTCACTTCAATTTGGGACTTAACTTTGACCTACACGACACTATGGCGCTGGGAGTCTGCCTGCGATCATATAATTATATATTCTAGGCTATTAACAAAGAGTTAAATTTCATAGTCAACGTCAGGGCTTATAGCCTATAGGTTTTAATGTAAACCGAAAAACCTAATACGTTCAATGTAATCGACGCCAAGCACCATCTATTGGTAATGTTTGGAACTACCAAAATTGAGTCCCTAAACCAAGAGAGGGTGGACAGAGGGTCTATTTCAAACCTGGCGTTATGACAGAATCGGAGTATTCGTCACTTATGTTAAGCGCTCTGTCACCTTCGTTTGGATACGACAGGTAGGTTTTCATTTCTCATTGGCTACGGGACGGCGTCTTTATAAATCATATGTGTTATAATAAACCTACGGCTTAACGAATGTCTTATGTCCATCACCGAGTCAATAGATTTTCCATTCGATTTATCAACGATCAAAGTCACTCGAGGTACATCACTAATTCCCTACTTATATTAGCGTATATTCATGACCTTGACATCGAAACTCAAGGTCGGAAGTACGCTTGTAAACACTTACGCTTTCATAATAACTGCGAGGGATATAATTTATAGGACTATTAACTTACGTGCAACCCTGAGAAATGCCGACATTGAACGATTTATGTGGGTGTACACGTGTATTTATTTAATATACGGGGTTGATTATACAGTAAAGTAGGTAATGTATCAACCTATATACTGTCCCACTGCAGGGCAAAGGCCTCACAGAAATTAAGTTATCGCTACTAATGCGGATTGGTGATCACAAACCCGATGTATGTTAATAAAATTCGAAACATACTCGACCCGGGTATTAACAAAACTGTCTTCATCAATTTTTTTAAGACATTATGTATTATGGCGGGTATGACCCAGCCATGACCATGTGGTTAAATTAGGATTTAGGCTGGATATAGGCCCTTCTTAAAGTTCGTCTCTGTGCTTGCTTTTGTTTAAAAAAAGGGAGGAAAATTTTTTTGTATTAAAAAATCATGGTAGTGTGATAGGCGTTTCGATTTTAGTCGGATATTAAAGGTTTGTCAAAACGTAAAAACTCCGTCCGGTTTCGTCTATCTGTCATCGGGTGATACCAAATCGCACTTAAACGGTTTTGTACTTTTTTAAACCGGAATAAAGTTGCTTTTAGTAAACTCACTTCCCATTTCTGTATTAAATGTAAAAAAGAAAAAATATATTTCATTATACAAACACAATTTTAGGTGAGTTACACGGTTAATACAACAAATGTATTAACTGGAAAGGTCCATAACCTAATACAATATCTTCGTCAAGCTAATTTTCTTTTCATCCGGGCCCACTTGTTGTGATAAGGACCTTTGAAAATAAGAAACTGTAACTACTTTGGTCGAGCCGTATTATTGTGACAAGATACAAGGGCCAATTTACCTTTCAAAATTGAGCCTTTAGCCCTTCAGTCCTTCAGCCCTTTGTTCGCGAGGATACTACTAAAGGCGCCATTATCAAAAGTTGGAAGAGTTTAAATATGTCGTGAGATATTTGTGATCATCCATCTATGAATATAATTGGCCCTTAACAAAGATGGCGGTCTTGTTAGTTTAAAGGGAAAGTTTCGCTTTGATCTCGTTGTAATTACGCCGCTTTTGCTGCTGGGAGGGAGGGGGGAATTTTTGACTTTTGTGATTAGGTTTTGTTTTGGGAAAGTTGTTTGTTCTTGTAGTATGAGTATGTATCTTTGTTTCTTATGCCGAATGAACAAACTTGTAGTAACTGAAAATAATGTCTAATAATATTTTGAAAGTTGTACTTTGTCTGCCTTAGTAAAAAAACTCATTACCATCAGTCAACTTATCACATTCTCATTACCAGTCGTCAGTTTTAGTTGCTCAGTAAATTGGCTCACCTAAGCCTGATGATAAGGAAAAGACAAGCCCACGTTGCAGTTGAAAAGAATAACTTGTCCAAAATAAATTGTCCAACTCCTTCTTGACTGGTTTTTTGATTCCAACTCCAAATTCAATGGACGCTTCGAACTTTCCGCTTTCATCCTGATTCGAAATAATTTGATTACATGACTTAGTTGATCATGGCTGCGATAAAGGACCTTTTGCTTTGGTTTACTTAAATACT
The DNA here is from genome assembly GCA_014851415.1 of Cnaphalocrocis medinalis. Lineage (NCBI taxonomy): Eukaryota > Metazoa > Arthropoda > Insecta > Lepidoptera > Crambidae > Cnaphalocrocis > Cnaphalocrocis medinalis. Next base: position 2,683,009 of record CM026292.1, read on the forward strand.
TAAGGAATTAGGATTGTTCGGCTAATTGGGAACTGGGGTTGTCTTAACTTCGATGATACGTAGGTTATAAAGAGATATCTTACTATCAGGCGAACCGCATGCTCGTTTGATAATGTCATTGTTTAAAAAAAACAGCATTAGTTAAAACCCGTATAAATGCAAAATGTACAGCTAAATAACTTTTTAATATCTCAATTGGCTTGATTCGTCTGTCTTGTATTATTAAGTCCACCAGGCCGCTTAGAAATTACATAATTGTCTAAAAGAGATATCACGTGGGACGTCACCTAAATATGAAATTTTAAATAAATGTTTCACTCCTCTAATTTTAACTTGAATCAGCAAGCCACATTAAAAGCGGGTTTTACTCATTACCATCTGATCCTCGTTTAATTAATTTCTCGAAATTAAGATCTACCCTTTCCAGGTTAAAATGAAAGCTCGCATCTTTCAGGTTTCCGAAAAGGGTGCGATACTAATAATTCAGATTTTAATTAATAAAATAGTCATATGCCAGCAGTTTTAAGTTTAATTAGGTCCCTTCTCTGGCATTGGAGTACAATTCGGGGCTGCCGTTTACGCAGGGTTGCTAATAATTTTCAGTTTTTTTTTATATTGTGTCTAGAGGCCCGCTTTTAATTCTTTTATTTACGGAATTTAACTGAAATCAGTATCAGTAGATGGCGCTTGGCGTTAGCTACATCTCGCAACCGTTTCGTTCTTTTGGATACCAGCAAACTTTGTTGTCAGCTGCAAGAGTTGTATGAAACAGAAACAACTAAATACATTTTGTTTTATTTTTTTACTATTATTTTCCCTTTTTTATTTGTAGATTTTATTTTCACTAGTCGGCAGCCCTACTAGAGTGGATGGTAATTAGGTGTTTCGTGTTTTCGCCCGCAGTATTTGATTTTTTGAACTGAACTCTCAATGGCCTCGATATGGACCAGTTGGGCAATTAGCCGGAGCACTTGTAAAAGAACCTCTCTACCGGCCTGGTTCACCAGTCTAGGTAAAGATCGATAGGGCTGTATGGGAATGTTTACCTGCTCGGTATTGTATAACGACCCGTTGGTATAGTGGTTTCAGAGGGCCTAAAACGAAGTAGGCAGGTACGGATGTTACGACTGGATCGGGTTTCCCTCCCTTTAATAAACGCTGTGTGTCACCTTTGTTTGGATGCCACAGGTATATAATATGTTTTCATTCGTTGCTGGTTGCTGGACGGTATAAGCAAACAGTACTGGGCCGTGATGCACGCTTGCCTAGTGCGGATTTGTTTTTTTTTTTACATTATAGCGGACAAACGAGCAGTCGGCTCATCTGATGGTAAGTGATCACCGCCGCCCATGGACATCTGCAACACCTGAGCCATCACAACTGCGTTTCCGGCTCTTAAGGAAGGAAAGCCCTTTTCTTGAAGATGATCACTAGGTCGTAACTGCTCGGAAACACCATCGTTGGCAGATGATTCCACAGTTTCGCATACCCGAGCTATGTTCTAAACATTCGAAACATACTTTTGCTCGACTCGGGACCCCAAGATCATGACCCGGCACTTAAACCATTAGACCAACTAGTAGTTTTTTTTAATATTTTTATTATAATTCCACGGAGTCCGTGGCACGGACCATGACTAGGCTCCGCCCTCACACGTTGGAACTTTTAGTTTCTAATTAGTAGTATTGGTACCTATAGACAACACCCACAATCCCTTGGATGCGGGTGGCAGAGGACCGATCTGTGTAATGAACATTGGGTGAGGCCTATGTCCAGCTGTGGTGTGGACGTCTTTTGCCTGAAATGATGTTGAGTACCTGATGTAGATGGCGCTGGGTGTCAATTACATGGCGTAAGTGGTTTCCCTCTATATTTCAATGTATTGATTATATCAAGAAAACTTAATTGTTACATTAAATACTAGCTTAGTAAGTACATAACCTCGAAGGCTATCCTGAAATAAAGACACTGCCAAGTACTTACGAATTTCCTCGGGCCATCCCAATTCATTAGCCCTAACAAGTTTAAGGGAGCCATGTTGATTGCGAACTCACTGCCCTCTGGTGTTTGCGTATGACTTAGCCTGATGACGGAAACTTGCCTAATTTGGTTAGATTTACTGGCATAAACATTGGGTTCATTTGGACTCCTTAATATTGTACAGGAGTGCGACAAAGGAGTTTTAGCGTTTCAAATTCTTTATGCTTATATCTACCATCAGCTAGATTGTAAAAAGGCACTCTCGACGTCCGGCAGAGAACTAGAGTCACTGACTTAGCAAACTAAAGTGGCAGTGGGCTGGTCACATTATGGGCTATGGGTCTATGGGCGGCATATATATAAAAAAAAACTCGCTGAGATGAGACGAAGATAAATAGACGTAAATAGTCTTCTTAATCCATCACCAATTATTTCGTTTACAAATAGTAATTATCTTCGCAGATCAAAGCTTGCTAAGCTGTCACGTAACATATCGCAATATTAACTACTAACAATATTAGATGATAACAAAACGTATTAGTAATATTATATTGACTAATTAAGGCTTAGTCTAGCTAGTTCAGCGGTCTAGAAGCTTAATAATAAGACTTGTCACTAAGATTAATTTAACAGATGCGATGGAAAAATTCAACTGTTCTTAATTTTTCTACACAATTGTGACCCAAAAAATATTTATTCTAAGATCTAATGGTCTTAGGTGGGCCATGCTTGCCCGTGAAAAGCCTTTTCACTCTTGCCTTAACGTCGTAAGACCCAAAAGCCTTTTAAAAGGCATAAAACAATTGATTTTCCATTTTGTCTGCTATCTGGGCCTTACAACGAAGAGGTCCAGGTTATAATGTTCAGTATTCCTAACATGTGCACCGCGACATAATTTTGTCGACTTTCGTTCGCGAGAGCGCATCCTTCTACCCCGCTCATCGCTTAGTCAGGAAAGCGAGACTCAACTTGCGCCGATACAATACGAGTGTCGACAAATTATCTCGTGGCGCGCATGTTAGCAAGGCAGGAAATACATCAGCCAGTAAAGAGTTACTTACTTTTGTAATAACGTGGCAAAACTTGAACATTCAATATCGGCTACATTTGCATAATCTTATTGAACCCTATCAATTCCCTTCAAAAACAATAATGCTCCCCCCACAAAACAGTTGTACTTAATTAGGGGCCGCTTAGGGCTCTCTAATGAAATGGGACATCGGGTGTCGTAGGGTTAGTTGACCCATGTCACGCTTTAGAGCCTTGTACAGTCACGTGCGAGAAAGGGTAGGCACTATATAAAGTTTCTGTCGTCAACATACGAGTAAGGGATGTTGAGTTGCGTAACCGAAACATCGGGTATTTGGAATAAAAAACTAATTGTTACCGAAGTTTCGGATACGCATCTTAGTACAGTCACTTGCAAGAAAGGGTAGGCACTATACTATATTCACGTCTAAGGGATGTTGCGCTACATAACCGAAACATCGGGTGTTTAAAAAAATATATTGTAACCGACGTTTTAGATAGTAACGCATCTTAGTACAGGCACTTGCGAGAAAACGTAGGCACTATAATATAGTTTTTGTCGTCAACATTCGAGTAAGGGATGTTAAACTACGTAACCGAAACATCAGGTATACGAAATAAAGAAACTAACTGTAACCGAAGTTTTCGGTTAATGTGTTATAAGGGTGTTATCGCTCACTTTTCAAAACACTGCACTAGAGATTTATTGGCACATTTTTTTACTGTTTTGCAAGTTAATCTACTAATTACTATGTCTACTAATTAATTTTAGTTAATACTTTCATTTGTTTCTTTCTTTGATTTAATATGAATAAATTGTCTCTTACTGAAATTATCTGAAACTTACGGATAAATCGGAATAGGTATCTCTTTTTATTTGAATTTCCGTAACATCCCTAGTAGTACAGTATTATGGTAATATGTGGGTAGTAGAATTAGTAATACAAGAGACAAGAACTTAAGTACTTCTCGTCTGCTTCTGTGGCTACTTACGCCAGATTACTCAAACGCTTGTTGTTGTCTTTGTCCTGTAGTTGATTTAAAAAGGGATAGCAATATGTAGTGTAATATTGATCCTTTTCTATATTATATATGTATCCCCAGTTTCCCCATTAATAGAAAGCGTTATCGTTTAGTGAGTTCATCTCTGCAAAGTTTCCCGAAGGAAAAAACTAATGATTAATTAAATTAGGAAATTCGTTAATTTGCGCGGAGGCGGTCTGTAATGAAGCCCTGGGTTAGGGTTGTCACGTCCGTTGTAAATGTAACGCTGGTTATCTTTTTGCTTACCATCAGGCTAAGGAAAATAAGTGGACAAATCTTAAAGATTTCCGGTCAAGATATTAAAATACGTTTTAGTATGGTTGGATTCGTCGATCAATGTGATGATGATGGAAATATTATGTTAAAATAATAATAAAATACGTAATATCGTACTAGGCACTTCAAGTTTTTGAAGACTTTAATATTCACATACAACTCCTCTGCATTTGGTATTTGGCTTCCATTAGCAGTATACCATACCATAAACAAAAAAAAAGACAAAAGAGAATTTTATTTGTCGTGAATAGTCAAACATTGTAAGTCATCTTACCTCACTCGCCTGGGTAGTAACAGCGTTAGTTTAAAAAAAAATATAGGTTTTATTTACATTATCTTGGTTAAATTAAATTACGGGCAATTTAATGCGTAATTTAGACGACATTATTCTGTTGACGAACTCAGTTTTTATTTCTATTACTTTTTCTCACACTATGACGTGACCAATCCGCACAAGGCTAACGTGGTGATTAAGCCTAATCCCATCATAGTAGCGATGGCTTGATTTCTATTACCCTTTGCATATGGGACAATATAGGCTGATAGTTCAGTTTATGACGTGAAAGTCAAAACTATTTTTTTCAAAAAAATTGGCAACCCTAGCTGCCGGCCAATAATGATCTTGAAGTTTGAATGCGATTATGTAAGTCCCTTTTGTCTTTGGTCCGTGTATTCTATTATTTTGTACAGCGGATAACGATCCGTCTTTTTAATGACAAATTCATACAACATCTCATACATTAACCTAACTCCGTACTACATAGCTTAGGCACTTGTGTTACAGATATCACACAACAGAGCAATTACAAATATAATATTTAAATACGAGTACATATTATAAACACCCAGATAATGTCCCTTTAATATAATATTGTCGTAAGAATTTATCGAATGTTATCTCGTATTGCATTGGAAAGTGGATGCACCTAAAAGTGCAGAAATGACTTTAGTAGCTTCACTTACCGCTAGATGGCGTTGTATTCCTGCTTTGACAGCATGAGATAGTTGCTATATAGGTCGTTAGATGGCGAATGTTTCAGCATTCCTGTCAATAAATAGGCAATTTTGAATTGTGGAACATGCGAAATGGAAGATTTTAAGAAAAAGAGACAAATTAATCGCCTGATGGTAAATGTTTACCTGTTTACCTCCGCCGTATTTGGATATCCTCTTTACCATATGATCTAACAATGACTAAATAATACTCAAGTAGGTATTGAACATTACTTGCTATTTAGTTTTCGGCTCCCTTTGTTGTCCATCATTCAAAAGTTCAAGGCCCTTTTCTCAGGAACGAAAATTAATATCAAACACTCAGAAAATCCCTTGTAGCAGAGAATAAATCAAAATTCTAAGTCAGCTTAATCGGAAGATACGGCCGTTTCTGTCGGGTAATCAAAACCTATAGGGTGCTTCCCGTTTCCCTAGAATATTTGGAAAAATGTGAAGTCAAACAAGTTACTACGAAATGAGTAGGCAGGTATGGTGGAACCACTTAAAGTCCCCACGTGTACACCATACCTATTTGACAAAAAATCGAGAAACGTCGAAAAAATCCGTCTCCTCATCAATACAGCCATCCTGTCAGTGCCTACTGTTGACTCTTATTTCATAAGACATAAAGTTCAATAGCACTCAACTGTGTTGTAGTGACTGTACGTTCCCGTCGAATCACGCACCCAATTGCTACCTGCTGTGGTTTTTTCTTCTTTTTTTCTCGCTCAAGGCCGTGGCGGTTACGCTAAGGCATTAAACGTGCCAGTTGTGTTCGAATTATGAATTAACGTTCATTCCTGTTGCCATTAAGTGAGATTAAAAGTAACGGACGTAGAATAGAATGTCAGTTTGAATTTTTGAAAGACGGTGCGTGTTCTGGAATAAGACTTCTGGCAGTTTCGTTTTTTTACTTTTTTGTTCGTTAATTTTGATCTAAGAAGTGTACGTTGTTATAAGTTTAAGTGATATTGAACCTTAAGCTTTGACTTATAAGATTGACAGTATCATAACCGAACTAACACCATCATTACAAAACGTGGTCTAAAGCTGGTCTTGGTTTAAAACTGATGCTGTCACTTTTTGTTTTCATATTTAGAAAGGTGACAGCACCATTTAACCTTGTCAACATACTACCAACGGTTACTAAGGGGAAAGAGGTTTCAAATATAGAACAAATGGGTACTAGAATATTCTGTGGTACTAGTGTTGCTAGCACCTTTGGTGATAGATCTAGCTTTTTAAGTGTAACGCCAAATAATTTTACATTAAGCAGTTTTAGCTAAATATAGTATTTTGAGATCATGGAATATGATATCAAAGGAAGCACTGTGCTCCTTTGTTGCCTACACATTAAATTCAACACGGTAATACATCGTTTAATTTAAGTCGTTTTAATCCCGAAGCCCTCATAATGGGTAACACGAATAAAGCCCCTTTATCATGTTAGATCATCATCGGGTTGGCAACACTGACATTTCTTTTGTAAATCCAAGATTAATTGGGAGTATCCAAAGTCGCGTATTGAATATTGATCATACGTGAATTAACGTTATTTTTTTCCAGTACAGAGAATTATATCATGCCTACTTGTACCACTTTCCTTTATTGAATCGAAATGTTATTTATTATTCATGGTAAAGTAACGGATACTCTCAAAGGCGATGTTAGTTGATCTAAAAGCTTTAGTGTTGCCAAGTTCTGTTACGAAATTCGGGACAAAAAAAAAACATTTTTACAAATTTCCGGACGAAAATAACTTACTAGTCTAGCGCAGCGACCCAAAATGAGCCTTGGCCTCCGATAATAAGAGCGTACGAAAATTCGTATTTACAAGTTGGTAATTCGCCCAATCTTAATTTCCGGACAGATTAAAAAGAAATCAGCACTTAAATTTTTATTAAACTTTTGTTAACAGTTTATTTTTTTTGTTTCAGTTTTGAAACCTGGCTAAGAAACGAGGCGCGCTGGCTGCCAAAAATGCATTAGATATCGCTCGAACGATATCGAAACGTAAGTTAACAGTTTTCTCTTTAATCACTTGACATTGGCAAAATTACCTATGTCCCAAAAAGAATACAGGCCAATTACGAAACAAAAATATTTCTACAATAAGTAGATGTGATGTGTATAATGGTACTTTCGTGGTTTTGGTGCCCCTTCTAACGCGAAGGCTAGCACGTGAGAACGTACCATTAGAAGACTTATTATGATACAACGTAAAGCCCAAATTGGCAAACCACCGCTACAAACAGAGTGCAATGGCGGCATTTGGGGGAGGCCTTTGCCTAGTGGGACAACGTTGCCTAAAAAATGGCCGGAATGTATTCGGCGCCATACGTTATTCAATACGGCTAGCCATAAGTAATAAGGTGAGACATAAGACGAGTCTTTGCATACATACACATAACAAAGACAATTATGTTGGATACAGAAAATGTGTTGCTAAATTATGAAGTGAGTCTAAATCCCGAATCAGGGCTTAAGTTTTCAGTTGTCTTTTTGATCAATACGCAGTTTCACGCCAGTCGCTGACTTGACAGCTAACGAAAATAATATATCTAATACATTGAACCAAACTAATACATCAATTTGAAACTGAACAAAGACCCATCTGTACTTGTATAATAAATCAAATGTTTTCCTTCCTTATTATTGGTTGGTATTTTAGTATTTTTCAAAGGAATTGATTTAGAAGTAGTTAATATTCCGTTGGGCTTCCTCGCATCCGTTGTGCGGCAGCGAGAGAGAAATACTCGGAAATATAAAATTAGCTTCTATAAAAGTCCTAGAATTATTCTTTTAGTTATTAGGACGTATTCGTCCAAATGGTATTTGTTTAAAGTTGCAATGAAAAAAATAATAACTTTCAAGGCGCGTTTATTAATTGTTTCATTTTGTTATTAGACGTGTAAAATTATCTGTTTTTTATAATATAGGAAGCCAAACGAGCATGCACCTGATGGTAAGTGAACACCGCCGCCCATGGACATCAGCTACACCATTATTTTGTGACTAGCGGCCGCCCGCGACTTCGTACGCGTGGAGTTAATTATTGACACTTACCGTCATATTTTGGACAATCCACACAATAATTTTTATTAATTGTAGCCTATGTGTTTATTCTGATGTATAGCTATATTGTGGTAAAAGGTTTCATTCAAATCCATCAGTAGTTTTTACCGCGAAAGAGTAACAAACATCCATACATCCTTACATCCAAACAAACTTTCGCCTTTATAATAGTAGAAGGATTATTTTATTCCAGTTAATAAATCAACTAAGCACACTTAACGCACTTGTAACTCTACTGGTGTTGCAGGTGTCTATGGGCGGCGGCAATCGCTTACCATCAGGTGATCCGTTTGCTCGTTGCCACTTATGTATGACATTAAAAAATGGTTATCAAACTTGGATTATATTTCTTTATTTGCAAAACATATGATTACAGATAACTTGACATAACTAAGAGATATTTTGCGCCTGAACGACATCGCAATTTGGAATAGAGCGGATCAGGGGACCAATTGTCCTGCACTCGACATTGAAGACGAATTTAGATGTTTCATACATTCGTCCATACAAAATTCTAATTCGACATCAATGTCGAATGCACGAGAATTGCCCTCCAGATATTTACAAAATGTCTATTGAAATGTTGAATTGTCATTTGGAACTGGGACACGTCCCGGTTTACTAAGAAACGCGTAACCCTAAGCCACGGCAAAACACGCCATTGTATCGAACTACGTCTAATTAGATTTCATATTCGTTACAAGAATTCTCCATTTGTACCCACATTGTTTAGAAAATTCAACAGTAATAATAATTATTCAAACAAAATTTCGGGTTTTGATGTTTGTTTAGGCTTTGATTGCATAATTAATACGGGAAGTTCGTCGCAGGCGAGTTTGGACTTTAACTCGATTAGGTAAGGCGGGGTTTGGCGTGGGGCTCTGTTAATGTCCTAGTTAAATAAGTAACTTGATATGTGAGACGGATTTCGAACATGATTAAGTTCTTAATTGACGTCTTTTATGTATCTCTAATTGGTACTGTCATATAATCTTGAAAAGAAACAAAGGATCCGCTGTCTTTCAATATTTGTCGTCTCAAATGGAAATTACTTCAGAAAATTCGGAGAATTTCGTTCACAAATTTTATACTACATTCACCTTTCTTACTTTAATTATAGAAACTAATTGGCCACATACATTTCAACTGCCATTTATAATTTCCTTTGAGGTGATTAACGACCTTGAAAATTTATCAACTTATTAGTCCTGTCTTCTTCTAGTAGTTTTTATTTTTGTCTTCGAGTATTTGATTTCGTTTTCTTAAAACTTCTGTCCCGAAATTCGAGGTTTCGAAAAACCTAACACCACTATAGGACATAGTTATGTAAATTAGAACCAACTAACAAAAGGCTTCTTTCGTGATAAATAACTAAACTTTTGATACTTAAATAAAACATTATCACTCAATTTGACACAAAAAATGTCAAAATGTATAGAAACTTGACATTTGCATCTGTCAGTTTACTACACATGATTAAAAACCAGAGTATAGTACTAATTGTTATGTTAGTTACCGAGTGACTGTCCCATGTCACTCGTACTAATCCAAGTGGCAAACCACAATCACATAACGACTGCATGTTCCTACTGCATTAAGGTCGTCACCTACGGAACGGGGCCTACGTCCGGGTGTAATCCTGCGGCTCTGAAGTGACGGCTGACCCGGACCAGGGATTAGCCTGATGGTGACAGTTGCTGCGGCAATACCACAGTATGAAAGCCAGCAGCCGCTAAATAAATGGACATACACTTGCCTTTGTAATAATATTTTCACTACATCACATACATTGATCTGACTCTGAGATAGGTAGCTCAAGCACCTGTGTTACAGATATCAGAACCAACAGTGGGATTACAAATATATACATATAATACTTTTCTTTTGTAAATACATACTTATAATACATAGAAAACACCCAGACCAATACAAACAGACATGTTCATGCACACAAATGTTTGTACTGTGCGGGGTCGAACCCGCAACCCTTGGCCCAGACGCAGCATTCACTACCACTGTACCAACTGGGTCGTCTGTAGTCTGTTTGTAGTTCCCACAACTTCGCATGATTCTGAAGAAAATTCAAATTCGTAACGGACAAGGCTTAAAAAAAGTAAAGTCTATCAGCCTATATACTGTCCTATTGCATGGCAAAGGCTTCCATAATAAAAATCAAGTCATCGCTACCATCTTCTTCTTGAAGTGCCGCTTCATTACTGAAGATTGGCCATCAGCTAGCCAAGCCAACCAAGTCACCAAGCCCAAAAAGTTGCTCGGCAGATTTGATGCCAGTCCAATGTCGTACGTCCCTGAGCCATGACATTTTTCGCCTTCCAATTTCGCTACCATAAGCTTGAGAGGGCTATGCTCGGAATCTCCTTGCGTGATCGTGTCAGAAATGATGAGATCTGCAGGAGATCTAAGGTCACGGACATAGTCCAAAGAATTGCGTGGCTGAAGTGGCAATGGGCAGGGCACATTGCGAGGAGAACAGACGGCCGTTGGGGTGGAAAGGTCCTTGAGTGGAGGCCACGCGCAGGAGGCCGCAGTCGTGGCAGGCCTCCACCAGGTGGACCGACGATCTGGTAAAGGTCGCGGGAGTCCATTGGATGCGGGTGGCACAGGACCGATCTGTGTGGAGAACTTTGGGGGAGGCCTATGTCCAGCAGTGGACGTCTATTGGCTGAAATGATGAAGCTTCCATAATAAATATCAAGTCATCGCTACTACGAGTATGATGGGATTAGGCTTAATCTCCACGCTTGCTCAATGCGGAATTGTGGATTGGTGATCACGAACTCGAGCTATGTTCAAAAGATTTCTGTCGAAATTTCAAATGTGAACAAATGTTGTTCAAAATGGTTGGTGATACGTGGTAAAAGGTATTTAAATTTACCCTGTATAGAGTGTATCTGTGTAATTTTTTATGCGAATTTTCAAAAGTCATAGAACAAATGTTGTTCAGAATGATTGGTAGAACACGTGGTTAAAGGGATGTAAATGTTCACAGATAGGTACACCCTATATAGACAGTAGTTCAATGTAAACCTCAGGGATCCGAAGCCGTAGGGCGCCTCTAAATCATACTCCTAATGAACACAGACAAGAGAACTTATTAAAAATTAATCCCCAGAGTTGTAAACTATAACACATTTAACTTGCAAACGGGTGAAGTTTAGCCAAGATTTATAATAAATTCAGTTCGCAAGAGATGAATATTTGAATTACAAGTCGACGGAGCTCTTCCTATGTCGAAGTATTTGACAGGGTTGTCAATTAGTTGTCAATCGCTCTTCAGCGATAAGACCGCCGATACTTTACATTTTTTTAATGTGATAGGTGATAGACGAGCAGACGGATCACCTGATGGTAAGCGATTACCGCCGCCCATAGACACCTGCAACACCAGTAGTCACAAGTGCGCTGCCAACCCTTAACCCCCTTTCTCCCAATTGGACCTCTGGTGTCCCTCACTCACTCGACCGATTCATGCCGAAGCTTGGCTCTCCCACGGTTAAATTATGATAGGTTCCTGAGAAACGGGAGGTCCGTCTGCTCGTATGCCATCTATCACAAAAAAAAATAGTTCATTTAATTAGAACTTAATTTTTTGAGTGAAACAAATGCCCATATTTTTTTCAAGCAGCAACCCTATCCCTTACCAAAACACAGCATCTTGGTGTTAGTATGAATTATGAATAGGGAAGTTCCTTGTTTTTTGCCAGCAACAGGGGAACGGCCTGTCACTTGGGACTAGAGGTGAAACGATACGAGATGTTTATCGATACTTTAACTCGACGACTTTCGTCAATATCGATAGTCGTCGTTTTTGAAAGTGGGAATCGGACACACGAACTCTGAGGCAGGGTCACACTCAAATGCGCCATAAGCCTGGAAATATAGAGTAACTGTAGCAAGTATTGGTAGCTATTCTTAATTGATAAGAACAAAATTATAATAATTATAACTAACTAGGCGAGAAACACGACACAAGTTAAAACCATGTTAGGTATTGTTTTTTTTTTCTCATAAGAATTGTTAGTAAAAAAAAGTAAAGTATCAGCCTCTATACTATCCCACTACATACAGGACAAAGGTCTCCATTGTAGAAATCAAGTCATCACAATTAGGTAAACATTGTTAGTAATGAGAAAAAATTGGGTAACACTGAATGTTTTTTTTTAGAAAAACACGTTTGCCATCTACACAAAAATTGCTACGTTACGATAACTGCCTAGCGCGTAGGTCAACGAGCTCACCAATATCAATGTCAGCTAGAGCCAAACTTGTATGTCTTTGTGCATTTTGTAATAAAGTGAAGACTAGAATGCCTTCAAAAACAAATAATAAAGGTAAAATTTATGGTAATTGGTATACAATTTTCTTATCATCATCGCCATAATGAAATAGTGGCATTGACATACTCGATACATTATTTCGAAGAATCGATTCTAAAATTATTCGGAGAAAAGTATCGAGTGTTTACTCATATCACTTCATCCCTAGGGATGACACCGAAACGTTTTCCTATCGTGTCTGCTTGTTACTGTCAGCCGTCTAAGAAATAGATAGAATACGCTTTATTACACATAGAATACATTAGGTATAGAACGGGAGCGAGATATACCTACGTCAAGTATGTAAACAAACTAAGCGCCTCGTTTACCATCTCTGAGTAAAGTTTCAAGTAATTTACTCCTCAATATAAAGTAGGTTTGGAGGATACTGGCCCCTGGTTCGCGCCTTTATATAATTTATTCAGTACAAAAACCAGGGGCCAATTTTCTCCGAACCCACTTTAATTGACAAGAAAATTACTTGGAACTTTACTCAGAGATAGTGAACGAAGCCCTGAAAGTTTTTTTCATTTAGAGGTACTTACCTACATATTTTTGTGGACTTGAAAAGAACAATAACTTGCAATCAATTTATAAAGATTTTTTGTGCGTTTAAGTCTTAAACTTTAAGACTTAGTTCGCCCTCCGGTACTGTCACTACCTCGACGAAACACAGCGCGCGCTGCTTTACGCCTGTTTTCTGTGCGGCCGTAGTATCACTCCGGTCAAGCCGGCCTATCAAGCCGAAGCGTGGCTCTCCCACGGTCAAAAATCCAAATCAATACATTATTTATTTATCAAAAACAGTTACGTAAAAATATGCACACATTATATTATAAAAATACAGAGATGCATCTAGAGATCCAAAGTTCTTATCCGAGCTACCATCGCCAGGGGACTACGGTGCGGCGACTTTCTCGTGTGCAACCCGGTAGTATTTTCGTTCTGTTTGGAACTGTTACCAGGAGGGATCCTGGTGTCCCTGGGCAACAGCAAAGGCGGCAAAAAAAGCTACTCTTGCTCGATTCTGCTCTACTCCTCACGTACAATTATCGTCAAAATTAAAATATGAATGAACCATTTATCAGAAAGCACAGCAACAGTCGCGGCCGCGTAAACAGAGGGATAATTAATCCAAAATTAACTTCAGTTATGGCTGGAAGGTGATTAATGATCGGAAACGTTTGTATTGCTCGAACGTGCGCGGTATTCCAAATATTGTCAATCTATACTATTTAGAGGTAGATTTTATAGACAACGACACGACTTATAAAACCGAAAAAGCAAAACGCTTGCGCGATGTAATAGACACCCAGCGCCATCTATTACCATATTTTGGAACTAATGTCCAGAAACGAAGTTTAGTGATGGCTGGCCTACTAGTAAATAAATAAATTCACACAACATCTCATACCTGACTCCGTACTAACTAGCTGAAGCACTTGTGTTACAGATATCTATACTATTTATTAGAGATAACTTCTATAGACAACGACAAGGCTTATAGGTAAACCGAAAACACGAAACGCTTGCGCGATGTAATTGGACACAGCGCCATCTATTGGTTCATTTATGAATTACGGTCCCGAAGCGAAGTGAGGGCGGGCCACTAGTCAGAGGATAAAGGAATAACAAATCTAATACTTAAAATACATATATAACAACCAAAAAAAGAACAAATACAAGTGCTCATCACAGGAATGTTTGTCTTGTTTGTAGGGTGCGGACGCAAACCACGACCTTTGACGTATGAGGTAGGGTCACTACCAAATGCGCCATCCGACTTTTGATGGAAGCCAAATGACCATACTTGTATAGTTATAAAGTATTAAAATGGGAATTGACGAGACGTTTTTTCAAATCAAATTCTTTATTTGCATAAAACATGGTACATTTTTGGTCTTATATTTAACTTATATTAAGTAACGCATGTTTAGTCGATTTATCGACAAGCAAATAAGTCCGTCCTGATTATTATTAACAATTCAAAAAAAATAAAAATAATCAATTTCTAAAAGCACCTACATAACAATAAAATTTCCATTTCTAAATTTATTGAATAAAGTAAACCAATATAAAAATTTAAATGTCAGAAGATGCACGGAATAAATAAAAATGTCAAAATTAAAAAATCATAAAAAATTAATAAAGAAAAACAATAATTCACAATGTCAAGATTCAGAGATGTCAGTTGTACCTACTTAAATAAAATAAAACAAAATTTTATTTACAAGTACCTACATTGAGTCCGCTATTGGCGGCTATAGTCCGCGATAGAGTCCGTTTGTGACCACGGCTACTCACGTCAAGTCAAGCAGTAAGTACATACAATGTACTTAAAAATAAACGTCGCGTTAACTCCCGTTTTAATACTTTATAGTTATAATGCAACGCGAAAGTCTAAAAAACTATTTAACCGTATCGTATAGCGACTATACATAATTATGAGTTCAAAAATGAATGTCGCGTTAATTCCCTTCTTTAATAATAATGTTTTTCTCATTTCCAGTTAGAGTTCAAGTCAAGTCCGATAGAAAGTCAACGAAAGTCAACTGTCTCCGTAAGACTGGAGCGTAAAAGCCTTTCAGGATCGATCTCAAATTCAAGATCTCGAAAAGCTCCGTAGAGGTGGCTGGCAAACATTTATTTAAAATGCCATTACAGAAGCTCGGGTGTGTGCCGGGTGCCGTTTTAGGCACTTAACGGGACGTGCTATAGGATCCTTGTCTGTGTAACACGAGTGTGGGTGCTTATTGGTTAGAGAGCTGGTAATAGAAGTTTATGGACACTTATGTGCATCTACAATTTGACCGTAGGATTGGGCTCGATGGGAGTGACACCTACAGCCTCACAGAAGAAATTTAATTCTGTGGGAGAGCCATGCTTCGGCATGAATGGGCCGGCTCGACCGGAGTGATACCACTGCCTCACAGAAAACCGGCGTGAAGCAGCTCCTGTGTTTTCGCCGAGTGAGTGAGGGTACCGGAGGCCCAATCGGGGGGGAAGGGGATAAAAGGTTAGCAGCGCACTTGTGACTCCACTGGTGTTGCATGTGTCCATGGGCGGCGGCAATTGCTTACCATCAGGTGATCCGCCTGCTCGTCTGCTACCTATCACATAAAAAAAAAAATCTACACTTTGACCGTAGGATTGGGCTCGATGGGAGTGACACCACAGGCTCACAGAAGATCTGGAGGCCAATTCTCGGTTTTCGCCTTCTATGTCGAGTCGACTTCATGGAACGCATAGACCAATAAGGAATGTCGACAATAATCTGTGTTTTCCTATTGGTTATGCGTTCCATCCGGGCTAAGATGCGCACCACGACAAAATTTTGTCGACTCTCGTTCGCGAGAGCGTATCTTTCTATCCCGCTCCTCGCCCTGTCAGGTGAGCGAGAAGCAACTAGCGATGACGCCATACGAGTGTCGACAAAATTATCTCGTGGTGCGCATCTTAGCCCGGCATGAAGTCGACTCGACATAGAAGGCGAAAACTGAGAATTAGCCTCCTGCGTGAAGCGGCGCCTGCTCTGTATTGTGTATCGAGTGAGTGAGGGTACCGGAGGGCCAATTGGGGGAAAGGGGGTTAGAGGTTGGCAGCGCGCTGTGACTCCTCCGGTGTGGCGGGTGTCCATTGGCGGTCATCGCTTACCATCAGGTGACCCGTCTGTTAGTCTGCATCCTATATCATAAATAAAAGCATTTTCCGAAACGAAGTAAGCGGTACTAAGCAATAATACAATTTATTTACTTCCAATGTAAAAATAGACATTTAAATGAGTTGCATACGACATTCGGAATACCTCTCCATTCCCGATGCAGACGTGACCGCCATCTTGAAAGGATGATGCAACATAACCAAGATGGCGATTATGTATATGCACTTCCTCCTTTTAATAGGAATATTCAAAGCTTTGTCGTCTATGCTGTCAATAGTTGCTATAAATCACGTAGTTAGTATTCTATTCTTTGATATTTTTAATAGTGACAGGCAACTTGAAACAACTCTTGCAAGACTACTTTATACCCCCCTTTCCCCCGGATTGGGTCTTCCGTAACCTCACTGACTTAAATACTGATGCAGCACAGAAATTGCTTCACTCGGTTTTCTTATTCCATTGAATGAATATATTTTATTGCACACAAAAAAGATATACAAACTTAAAATAAGAAGTTACAGGTGCATTGTAGGTATACTCAGCCACACATCAGGTTACCACAACCTGTCAAATTTCCTCAATTGATATTTAACCTAATGTGTATGACAGTAAGATGAGCGTCGATTGAAGAAATTTGACAGTTTTGTATACTTTGATGTGTGAATAGGCAATTTGATGTTTCTTTAATTGAGGGGTCTTTTGATTAAACACATTAAAAAAAATCAAATACCCTATTGCACCATCCAAGCAGCAAATCAGTATCCGGCCAGCTAATCATTATCACTGAGCAATTTCTACCTGGCAACCTATAGGTACTAGCTGGAGTGGAGACCGCGTCTCGGTTGGCTGGAGCTGGATGCGAGTAGCCGAAGATCGATCAAAGTGGCGAGCATTTGGAGAGGCCTATGTCCAGCAGTGGACTGCAACAGGCTGATGATGATGATGATGAACCTATAGGTACACGAACTCAATTTATATGTAAGGCGTTTGTTGGTCTCAGTTCCCAAATCATTAGTCGTAAACATTTTCGTTGAAAATTAACAACGCCTTCGTGACATTCTCCCGCTACTGTATTTATCAGACGTTTTCCAATAACCGCAATTGCCACATAAAAAGGCGAAGGTAAAACGGTTCGTGACACCGGCAGCTAGAGTTGCCAGGTTCTGTGTCATTTTTGGGACGGGAGATTGAAATAATCGGGACAAAACAAGATAACAATGTCTATAGCTCGCCAACTTGATCCTATACAATATAGTATTACAGGTACAATATAATATAGGTACAGTCAACATAGACATGAATAGAGGGTTGTGCTGACAACAGGTCCGGTCGATCGACCAGATTTGTAATTCCTAAACTACTGTGCTAGAAAACCATGAATTTATTGGATTTACAAAGAATCGTGCTAGGTTCTCTGGTGAAAATATTGGCAATTTTGGAAGAGGGTGGTTATCAAAATCAAAAAATCTTTATTCAGTTCAAGTCCATACAGAACGTTTATGAATAGCAAACATGTAATCTACCGTTCAGCCCTCCTAATTATAAACGCAAAGAAATTTTACGAAGTGACACAATTCAATCTTATTGCTATGTTTTTAAGATTGCATTTATTCACTTTGCAAAATAGTTAAATTACGTTTAAGATTAGAACGGCAGCGCTGATTTCTGACACTATAAAAAAACCAACCGATCAGTTTAAGTATCCTACGTAAGATGTAAAGTGGAATACACGAGTCACACCACCACCCGTAGGGAATATTGCGATTTTAAATGATTCACCATTTAATTTCAACGTTAATTTCGCTCGGTTTGTGGTCACGTAGTACACCGCAGGGTCTGCCTGTGACGTATGTTAGAACGTTTGGGCGGGAAATTGTTAACTTAAACAATGATATGGTACAATGTGGTAGGTCGTACATTCAGGAGCGCTGCATTACGCCAAATAATTGGTGTGAAGTGGCGAGCACGATTAGCGATACGGTACAGTCCCGGCTGTAAGATATCCAACCACATTGCCCTGAGATGGACACCCCTAGAAGTGTCCCCCACATGGTACAATCAAAGATTTAAATCTTTGGGTACAATGTGGTACTAACCATGGAGAGCCACGCTTCGGCATGAATGGACCGGCTCGACTGGAGTAATACCACATTGCAGAAGACCGGTTTGAGCAGAGCCTGCGCTGTTTCGTCATCGAGTGAGGGTATCGGAGGCCCCAATGGGGGGAAAGGGGGTTAATAAAATATGGCAGCGCAGCTACAGATAAAATTTCGGATTTCTTGATGACCGCCTTCCTCGCGCATTAATTAGGTGATGATGAGTCACTTGCTGCTTTTATTTGGTCAGTCCACCTCATAGGCGATCTTCCTCGTGGCCTGGTTGCCTCAACTTTTCCTATGGACAACAAGTCGCTTAATAGCCACAGCCTAACTTCTTATACCAGTGTTTCAAGATTATAGCTAGAATATTTATAACTTTCATATGAATATGTATTTCGAATAACAAACACTCCATCAACTGTTACATGGCTTGTGATATTAAACGGTAGCTTAAGTGTCCACAATCAGTTCTTGAGTATGCACTTCAGGGTACTTCAAAATGTTTTTGTACGATGTACGATATACTGAGTGCATTAGACAAAATTTATTATTTTTACTCATTAGCACTTCACTTTATCCAGTGCAACGAAAAGGACATAAGTAAAAATAAACGTATTTTTAATTATTATTTATTACTGGTGCCACGCCCTATCTTCGAACGCCCCGTTGGTCTAGTGGCTTAAGTACCTACCGGGCCGTGATCTCGGGGTTCCGGGTTCGATTCGTGGGTCGAGCAAAAGTATGTTTCGAATTTTTCGAACATAGCTCGGGTTTGTGATCACCCATCTCATAGTAGTGATAAGTGGATTTCTATGATGGAAGCCTTTGCCCTGCTCTTTACTTTACTGGCGACACGGCCTGTCTTGCACGGGTGCAAAATATGCACTCTCACTGTCTATTTGAACAAAACTTAATAATCTAAAAAGTCTACTAATCCAAAGGAAAATACGAAAATTATCTTTGTTATTACGAGTAAGACAGGATCTTCGAAATAAGTGCTTATTCCTTGCCAGTAACGCATGTGTTGCAATTGTCTATGTGTGGCAGTGATCTCTTAACATTAGGTGTTCCATCTGCTCGATTGCTCAGTGATGTAAAAAAAAGAACATTTATTTAAGTTCTTGCTAGCATCGATAAGCCATACAACCGAAAAACAGTCGGTAGTTCTATAAGTGGCACTCAAACATTTAAATGGTAATAAGACAGGATCTTTCAAAAATAAGGGTGTGATATTCCTTTGCCAGGTAAGCCATATGTTTGCGCGGCAGGTGAGTGATCTCTTAACATTAGGTGTTTCCATCTGCGCGTTTGCTCAGTGATGTAAAAAAAAACATCATTTGAAGTTCTTGCTAGCATCGATAAGCCATACAACCGAAAAACAGTCGGTAGTTCTTTAAGTGGCACTCAAACATTTCAAGACGTTTGTCCTGTAATTTGATATTTTCCTTACAAAAATCCATTGAAGATATTTTCGACAAAACGCCTTTTGAAAGAGAATTCTTTTGGTTTCCATTTGTGTTTTTAAATTGTAATAAACGAAAGTTAATTGGTGTTATTTGTTTCAACCGTTTGAAATTATTGAGACTTTTTCTGAGCTACTGAATTATGAAGTGGTTATTTTAACATAAAGGAAACGCTTGTAATTCTTATTCTAACAAAATAAAGTATCCATAATTTCTTTTAAGAAATCTCTAATCACCATATTGAAACGCGGTCTAGTGGTAAAGTACTTACCGGGCTCGATTCATGAGTCGAGCAAAAAGTATGTTTCGAATTTTTTGACCATGGCTCGAGTGATCACCAATCCTCATCCCATCATAGTAGCGATGACTACAGTAGCAGAAAAACCAAATATAATGTATATTTTCCGATTCCGAGAATTCCGAGTCAGTAAAACAGATCTTAAATTACATTATTCTTCTGAACATAAGCAGTTGATTAGCGGCAATATCTCTCCAAAATCCCATAACATTTTACCTTCAACAAAAATAACAATTCCCCCAAAACTGCAGTTCTATCCTAATCCGAGGCCTTAATTCGGGCCATCCTCGCGGTATGATTTACGTCGTCAGAGCCTCAAGGTAAGCCGCCTGTTTGTCATCCAGAATGCGTCGTGTAATTGGACGGAATCGGTTTTTGAGCCGTCACGCTGGCTTACGAATTAGGAGTGTAGGACCCGCTTATGCGTTGAAAAGATGTCGCCATGTGGATTGATGGGTATGTTCGACGTTATGTAAGAGATAGCTTAGTGGATTAGATTCGCCATGAACGGGAGTCCATTTTTTAAGTTACAATCTGAGCATTCACTTTTGAATTTTTAAAATCTGTGTGGATTCAAATGGCTTCATCTTACCTGATGGAGAGTGACAATAAGGTCTAAGATGGAGTGCTTTCCCAGAAGAAGCCTATTCACTCTCGACTTGAAGACACCCAAATTGTAGCTCTCTGGGAACACAGAAGCCGGCAAGTTGTTATTTTCTTTAGCATTTCGTATTAATAAAGAAGTAGCGAAACACTAAGCCTTAGGACTGGGTTCCGTAGGCTAACTTGATGCGCTAAAGTTTCCAGATCACCAGGAATGGTTTTAGAAGAGGCGTCAAAACCAGCCAAACTACTTAACTTTTAGCTTTTCGCAGTATACCGAAACGCAGCGCTTTCGGTGGCCTGTAGAGTATATTATACGTGCAGCTATCTGGGCACAGAGCCTTGCCAGAAGATGTAATGATGAAAGTAGCAGCGAAACACTAGATCAGATATTCCTCATGTGTGTCTGTCCTCGTATTCATAAATAAAATTCCGATATTCTTTTTATATGTCAGACGAAGGTTTTAGGGTGATATACCTTGTACTTATTTTAATCAGCAGCTACATAAAACGACGCACTAAACAGTTAGCTGAGACCTTGAGATGAATCGTAAACTAAATCTTGTACCCAGGATTAATATTTCAATCCGAGTTTACTCTCGATAATTTTGACTATAGAGAAGCAAGTTGATGGTTAACTAGCTACCATAACTCTCACGCAACTGTAACTTCTTAAATACTCAAACCACACTTTCGCGAGTTGTCCAAGTGTTGAATATTAACCTGGATATACGGAACGTTTAGCCATGCAAATCTTGAAACCTAGACGTGAAATCAAAACGCATAATTCAAACTGTTACCTCTTGCTTAACTGTTTCCTAATTCAAGTTTGCGAAGTAGTATTATAGTATAACTAGCACCCCGCTCTCACTTCGCTTCAAGACAGTAGTTACATCCTGAACCAATAGATGGCGCTGATCGTCGATTGCATCGCGCTTCTGTTTCGTATTTGCGGGGTACCTAAAAAGCCTTGTCGTCGTCCATAGAAGTTATCTCTTTATAAATAGTATAGAAGATAGATACTATTATAAAGGCGAAAACTTGTGAGTCTATGTTTGTGGCCTTCTCATGCGAAAATGGTTGGACTAGCAGCGCATTTGTCACCTGTCTGGTGTTGTAGGTGTCTATGGGCTGCGGTAATCGTTTACCATCAGGTGATCTGTCTGCTCGTCTGCCATCTATCATAAATCTATACTATTTATAAAGTCTTTTAGGTTAAGCGAAAAAGCAAAACGCTTGCGCGATATAATCTACACTTAGCGCCATCTATACACAACGTTAAACTAAAATGTTCCAAAATGAATGAGGGCGAGTCACAAGTATGTATAACAGGAATGTATATGTAAACATTTACATCCCTTTAACCACGTTTTCTACCAACCATTCTGTACAACATTTGTTCAACGACTTTTCGAAATTCATCGAAAATTTCTTCGACTTCACAATACAAAAATACAAGTCACTTGACTGACTTTGTATGAAAACTTGAAAATATTTAATGTGAATTTTCAAAAGTCATAGAACTAAGTTGTTTAGAATGGTTGGTAGAACACGTGGTTAAAGGGATGTAAATGTTCACAGATACACCCTGTATATTCCTAAACCTCAAAAGCTAAAGGTTCAGCCCTAGAGCTTCTTGTGGTTGAAAGGAGGTCCCTTGAAGCAAGTCATCAACATTGCAATTACCTCGCATGTTCACTTGCAAATCTAACTAAGTTTAGTTTAATACACATAATAGAATTCGCGTTCCACCCCCAAAGACACGTCCTAAGGGGCGCACCGGTAATTGCCAAATTGGTCCTAATTGTTGATTCTACTGAAATTTCCGACTCCAAATCTTGTGTAATACTACGCTCGGGAGCAAATAGGGTTCAAATTGTACAGTAGTATTCACAATATATCAAATGGGATGTGGGGTGAGAGTGATGGACGAAAATCGATTAAAAACAAAGCGATTTTTCTTTGAAAGTAAAGTATCAGCTTATACTGTCCTATTGCAGAGCAAAGGCCTATTAAATCATCACGCTTGCCTGATGCGGATTAGTGATGACAAACCCGTGCTATGTTCGAAAAAATCGAAATATTTCCTATTTCTTGCTACTATGATATCTTATCTGAAAAAGAACATCCCCTAATACAGCGCTTGCATTGTCTTTCGCGTACCGGAATCGCACGGTGGCAGACGAGCAGACGGGTAACCTGATGGTTAGCGATTGCCGCCGCCCATAGACACCCGCAACACCAGTGGAATCCCAAGTGCGCTGCAAACCTTAACCCTTCGCCCCTCGATTGGGCCTATGATACCCTCACCCCATCGTCCAAACAACACAGGAGCTACTTCTACCCCGGTCTTCTGTGAGGCCGTGATATCACTCTTGACAAACCGGCCCATGCCGAAGCGTGTTGCTCGCACGGTTATAAACTTTCTGCACAACAAAAAGGCACATGAAGGTATTTTGAGTGACTCTTCCTTTCAAAAATCCAGGCAGCTGTAATGTGCAACTGTCACCGTGTCCAAATAACAACTGATGCCAGCATTTATTGCGGATGATGCGGCATTTATTTGAGGTTGGACTCATATCGGCGCGGTCAAAGTATGGTGAGGGCATATCCAACGAATTAAAACTTTACTAAACTCGAATTGATAATGGTGTTTTGGCGTCGACGTCACAATCTACACTATGACACAGACTTCAATCCACACTACGTGATATTTCCCGTCAAGTCTGACAATGAACACGTCATCCCAACATGGAAGTTTGGGCCGCTTCTCATGCAAATGTCGGCAGTACGCCTTCTTAATTATATGGATATTAATTAACGTATATTTGCAGTTCGAGTTATGCTCATCTGCATGCCGAGTCATGAATATGACGGGGTAATGTTTTAGGTTAGTTAGGAATTGTCGTGGAGCTACGACATAATATGTATTTAGTATATGTTGGTGGTAACACAAAGTTAAGTAATATTTAGGCTGGAAAAATTTTGGGGTTTTCCGGCCGACGCCATTCTTATCAAACCAACAATTTTTGTGCTCTGTATTAATGACTAGTGGCCCGCCCTCACTTCGCTTCGGAACCGTAATTCAGAAATGAACCAGTAGATGGCGCTGTGCTCAATTACATCGCGCAAGCGTTTCGTGTTTTCGGTTTACCTATAAGCCTTGTCGTTGTCTATAGAAGTTATCTCTTTATAAATAGGATATAAGAAGAAGATAACTGTAACTAAATACGATATGTCATCGAAGATGCTTTATGCTGCTGAGTACTAGCTTAACTTCTTAATGGGCAGTAGTTATAAATCCAATTAATTGGTTTTGGACCTTATCTCCTACACATATTTAAGGTTCAAAATATGGTGTATAACATATCGACAGTGCCCCATAAAGGGGTAATCCTAGCGTGTGGGTACGATACGATCTCTTGAAAAGTTCGTACCGTACACGTACAGTTCGTTTGTGACCACGTATTTTTGCTGTATTAGCTGTGTCATATCGACATCATATATGAATCATACATGATACATAAATTACTCTCTCATTGAAAACATCAAATAACTAATCTAATATCCTGTTCTGCTATTTATCTTCATTAGCTTCGTTTAATATTGACCATTGTCTCAGTAATAGACTGAGTTGTAGAATGTTTTACACCAATCCTATCCAAAAGTTGAAACTCATTAATATCGCAATGTTCAATCTCCACTAACAATTCTAAAACTCGATCCCTCCAACATTGTGTTAAATAAATCATTTAAATGAAACTGAGCGTTATCCTCAGAAATCTTCGTTCAAGCATCTCTCCTCAAACCCATGGGGAGCCCATTGTGGAACGAACAAAGCCTAAATGAACGAACGGGACCATTAGCGATCGTTTTTGTTTCAATTTCCCAGTTTAACACAATGGATTTGATATTAATTTGGGTTTTTTATTCCAGGTAAGTACATGCTTGTTTCGCGCGAGTGTAAGTACATGTTGTTTAATTTTTATGGGGGTTAATGGGGTCTGCTTTGCCGCAAGGGTTCGTAGCTTTGTCGGTCCCGAATTTGGTTGCAAAGGCTAAATTTGCCGCTTGTTAATTATTGCGTTATAAAGTGTTCGGTGTCACGTTCGCTGTAATTTATTTTCATGATAACCCTTTTACCGTCGAAAATGAGGCGAAATAGAAATTTAAATGTGATGAATCAAATGTGACTCACAGGTCAGAAAACTTTTAAAATTATATAAATTTGATTTTTTCCTTCGATTTTTATAATTTAAGCTAATTTGTAATATTGAACGATGAACAGTTCGAGTAACAAACAAAGAGCTTTTATCAGCCTGATAAAACAAGGTCAGCACTATCAATTTGTAGAATTTCGTTACAAGTTTAATAATAAATAATCTCACACAATTCTAATTCAATTTCCTACTAATTTCGATAGTAGAGCCTATCAAAGAACAATCTACTGCTGAAGTTAAATAAGTAATAAACAACTTGAATAGTGAAGTGAAAGAATACATCGGTAAAACATCGATTTTTTCCAATTGTATCCTAGTTCTTAACCAGATACCGTGAAAACCAAATAAATTTGTATTGTAAATACCAGGTTACTTAAAGTTGTAGTTGTGTCAGCCTTTTTAACGAAAGCATCAAATTTATTTGATTGCAGAATTTGTTATTATAAGTGCCAGCTGTTTTTCAAAGCAATTATAAGAACACTTGCATGCGTTAATGTTCTATCGATCCTAAGACGAATCAGTTCTTTAAAAAGTCAACAGATTTCTCTAGGCTTTTTTGTACTGCACAAGCAAAGTGTGTTTTTAGATTCACAAGGCAGAAATTTGTATGTTTTCTCTCACAAATTAAAAACCTATTCAATTTTGCGTGAGAGTCGCATCACTATCGATTCTAATCGATTTTTCATGAGAATCGCATCACTATCGATTCTAATCGATTTTTCATGAGAGTCGCATCACTATCGATTCTAATCGATTTTTCATGAGAATCGCATCACTATCGATCCTAATCGCAGCTCGTGAAAACAGTGTAATTTGCCAAAATGATGTGATTGATCTGTTTCCATAGTGTTTTTTCTATTTCTACATTCGTTTGATAACTCCATCGCGTGTTAAAATTCAATCAGTATAATGTTGGGAAAGGTTATTGAAATAGCAACTATTCGATAAACTGGCGTTTGGTGTTACGTAAATTGAAACGCAGAGACCTGAAACAAATATTAGAGTCAATTTAATTTTCACGTTTCATTATACAAATACTTGATATGAATGGGACTAAACGGGTGGATATTTAAATATCTTCTTCTATACTATTTATAAAGAAATAACTTCTATAGACAAAGACAAGGTTCATAATTATGTGAACCGAAAATCATGAAACGCTAGCGCGATGTAATCGACGCCCAGCGCCATCTATTGGTTCATTTTAGAGCTACGGTCCCGAAAGCACTCACTGTTTGACGTTTCTACAGTGTTCATAAAGGTTGGTAGCACATTTGTAATTCTACTGGTGTTGCAGGTGACTAATGGGCGGCGGCAATCGCGTACCAAGAGATGATCCGTCTGCTCGTCTACCATTTATCACTTAAAAAAAAACAATATTATGGTCATCATCAGCAACCCACGCTCGTCCACTGCTGGACATAGGTCTCCCCCAATGCACGCCACCGCTCCCGATTTTCGGCCACTCTCATCCAGCTCACTCCAGCCAGCCTTCGAATGTCGTCTCATCATTATGGTCATGTTATCTGGCAAAACTCACATCTGTGAGTCTTTCTCCTCAAAATTCGTTATCTATGTGTATCTTTTCTTGTTTAGTTCGGTAGTATTTGTGTAGATTCTATACATTCTATACTATAGAATGATACTTCTTTAATTAAGAGATGAATCAACAGCAATTTAGTTATTGTAGCACATTTGCACATCGTTACATCAAAAGGATATTGTTATATGCCTATTTAAGAACTTGTATTACATAATCTTGCAAATAAATTATTTCTGATACTCAAATTTACTTGACATTGGCAGAATTAATTCTCTCTGTTCAAGGCGTGATAAGAGCCACAAAAAAACATGCTTCAATTTAAATTTAAATTATATTTTTTTATTGAAGTGAGGTAAATTCATTATATCCTTATATCCCCTGGACAAGCGGTGGAGGGGCGAACTGCGTCGGACAGCGCCCCCTAGTGATAGAGTATCCAGTCATAAATGCGGGACAGGACAGTCTCGACAATTTTTTTTTTCAAGTCAATACCGTGCTTATTGAACGTGGATTGTAGGTTTCGCTGGGTTTGATGCTAAAATGAAAGGCTGGTATCAGCAACATACTACTAATTTCTCCAAAATATCATCACAGCGAAGCATAGATAAAAAAGTAAACAAAACAATAATTGTAATATGTATATCAAATTAGTAAAAAACATAGAAAACATAAACAATATAAAAGGAGGCTGGTCCAGCCGTCGATCCATAACAGTACGATTACTATCATAAAATGTACTTTGCAGTGATGTCACTGTGGAAGGAGTCGTTGTTCATTTCAAGTAACTTTCTCAAGACAATGAATGAAAAATAAATGAATTTACACTATGAACAAAGCACTAATGACTATAAAATATTGCGCCCAAAAGAATTGATTTTGAGGAACTATTCAAAAGAAAAACTTAATATTCGCAAATACTTAAAATTTTTTCATAGAAGCAAAACATGACAAAACATATGAAATCTTATAAAATATTTTTAAACTGCATCCTACTACTATTATAAAGGCGAAAGTTTGTACGTATGGATGTATGGATGTTTGTTACTCTTTCACGTAAAAACTACTGAATGGATTTGAATGAAACTTTAAACAGTATAGCTTATACATCAGAATAACACATAGGCTACAATTTTTTAGGTTTCTAATGTGAGGTCGTAAAACCTAAAGTCCACGCGAACGAAGTCGCGGGCAAAAGCTAGTCAACAATAAAAAATCAATCATAGGTACTATCCTAATTAATTTATCTCATTAACGCAATCTTCTCAAAATATTGAAACAAAAACTACAATCTATTCTTTTCCATACGATACCTGCCCAGTCCGGCGGAAACGCAACGTGTGGCGACACCGCGGCGGGACGGGGGCGGAAGTGACGACATCTCCCGCCGCGTCGCCATGGCAACCGCCGTGTTTACCGCGCCCTATCGATCCGTGTGTTTACGTTCCGCTGCAGGGCTGGGTGCATCCGATGTCGCATTTTGGGGAGACGCCATTTTTGACTGTTTTAGGTTTATGAATCTTATTTTAGATAGACTTCGCTTTGGGACTCGAGTTCGAAACTGAACCAATAGAATTCACAACTTAAAAACTAGACTTTAACTGTGGGAGAGCAACGCTTCGGCATGAATGGGCCGGCTCGACCGGAGTGTTACCACTGCCTCACAGAAAACCGGCGTGAAGCAGCCCCTGTGCTATGTTTCGCCGAGTGAGTGAAGGTACGGAGGCCCACCTGAGGTGGGAAGGGGATAAAAGGGTTGGCAGCGCACTTGTAACTCACTGGCAAGTGTCCATGGGCGGCGGCAATTGGTCACCATCAGGTGATCCGCCTGCTCGTCTGCTACCTATTACATATTTAGGTACAATTTCGGCGGTCTAGCTTTTCTTTTGGCTATTAAGTATAGTTAACGAACACTAAGGTTAGATAGATTCAACAATCTTCATAATAAAGATCAAATCGTTGTAACGCAGTCGATTTCAAGTTGAGTCCGCTTGTGACCACAGCTGTTGTAACGCAACGCAGTCGAAACATCAAGCAGTATGTGCTAGAATGTACTTATTAAATCTCCTCGCGTTTAGTCCCGTTTATACGAAGTACTTGTTTAATGGAACGCGAAAGTTTAAAAACAATTTTCAAACCGTGACGTTTCTGGAAGTAAGTCACATAATAATATCATCAAGTTACCTTCAATAAAATAAATAAATGAAAGCGCTAGACAATCACACCAATCAACCCAGATAAGTATCGTCATATGAGTACCAGATGACGATACTTATCTGGGCGCGTCAACCAAGAACACCCAGAACGAAGAAAATTTAAAAAATGTAGTTTCCTAAATTGACTTGACCGGGAATCGAACCCGGGACCTTTCGTCACTTCGGGCAAACTTAGCCACTGCGCCATCGTAGGCCGTCAATTAGTCTCGCCCCCTCCCCCCTTATCATCAGTAGACTGCTCCGTACAATTCGTCTGGGGCCGTCTCCCCCATACGTCTGTCAGGCGTCGTTCATCATCCACTTCCCAATTGCCACCCTCACATGAAAAAGTTGACGTTCAGCTAATCATCCCTTCACCCATTGTCACTCAGAGAGCCTACAACGAAACAGGATTCACAAGCCAGTCTTTCCTTGTATAGCTGGCGGCACGAAAGAATAGCGATGACCGTTATTTTGCGCACTTGTAAAAAAGGAGACTTTCTATTAAAATTGGTTTCTGCGCACTCAAGGTCATAAGAACTACACTTTCTTGCCTCAGACTATACTATATACCCTTCACGCGCTGGACCCCAATTGTCGTAATTTTCGATATGAGAAAACATGGCGGATGTCGCATGAAAACCATATTTTTTCGATACTATAAGGATGAAACATGAGGGTTTTTGCAAATGCGAAATCCGAGATGGCGTTACGTTGACGTCAGGTCCAACAACGAGTGGTTCCATTTTGACGTATCTTGTCATAGTTACGAAGTTACGTACAAAACGACCAATGTCGTCAAAGTTGGACCTGACGTCTTCGTAACGCCATCTATCGGATTTTGCATTTGCAAAAACCCTCATTGGCGGCCAGGTAGTCTAAACTCGTGCTCAGCATTGAAGTCGAATTTAGAGATTTTATTCGTCCATGCAAATCTCTGATTCGATTTCAATGTCGAGAGCACGACAACAGCCTCCCCCCAGTACGTTTCCTTTGTTTGCAAGCGACATGTATAACGTCGTTTGTTCGGGACGGTTTCGTTGTAGGCCCCCAGGACCGGTGCTACAAAAACCCTGATCCCAGCCTCAAGTAGCGGAAGATCCATCAATTACTGGAGCTTCAGCCATTATTGCTTAGTGATGTGTCAAGTCGGAGGCTTAAATCGAATTCGAATTAAACGCGAGTTGATTCTCTCTGAATCGAGAAAGAATCCTCCCCTTCATTCACTGATCAGGGGTTTAAAGCAGTTACTTTTCAACCCCCTTCAAAAAAACGAAGGATCTTCCAACATCGGTGATACTGTCATTCAATGTTGGATTTATATTGGTGATTAATTTAAATACAAAATGGCAGGCACTTTTAATGTCAAACATAGACAAGTTAAATCTGGATATTTAACCGCGTAGCATGCTAACCAGTTCCAAATCTCAGTATACAGGATGTTGCTGTGAACATTTACATTCCTTTAACCACGTCTTCTACCAGCCATTTTGCATAACATTTGTTCTAGGACTTTTGTAAATTCGCCCAAAAAATTCAAGTTTTCATACAAAATCGGTCACGTGACTTATTAATTTTGGGAAGTCGAAATTTTTCGACGAATTTTCAAAAGCCATAGAACAAATGTTGTACAGAATGGTTAGTGGAAGACGTGGTTAAAGGGATGTATATGTTCACAGATACAACTTGTGTAATGTCATAAAACTGTGTTATCCCGAGATATTTTTTTTGATTCACGTGACTATCAACTTGAATCGCTCTTATCTCGCCCCGGCACATCTCTATCATCGCTCCTCGTCTAAATATCCGTTATTCCTCAGGGCGATATAATTCGTATTCGGCCATCGCGTGCCGAACATCGTTTTTAATTTAAGTAATTGTTTTGTCAATCAGGGAGATTTATACCGTTCTTTGTCCATGATAGGGTTGGCGGACGAACAGACTGACTGACTGACTGACTTTTTGCAAATGAAAATTGACGATAAGTGTCATTGTCTACTGATATTCGCAACCTTAGGCAGAAGAACCAAAACAGGTTACAAGTTTACGGACTTACTTGTAAAGAAATCTTCTAGACTATTTGTAGTGTGTCGATGTATAATGAATTCACAACCACCTTCATCGACATACCTTGTGTACAAACCGAAAAGGCGAAACACTAGAGCAATGCCATCAACGCCCAGCGCCATCTATTGGTAGACAGTGGAACCACTGTCCCGAAACAAAATGAGGGCCACTTGTAATTGATAAAACCGGCCAAGTGCGAGTCGGGCTCGCGCACAAAGGGTTCCGTAGCAGCAAATAAAGGTTCAGCCATCGTTTTCAGTGTAAGCACAATAACTTAACCAAAATTACAGTTAAATCAACCTATCTCAAAAACTATAAGAGATACTTTGATCAAACCAAAAATCGTTGAAAGAGTTAATTAGCATGCATCACCTCTATTTTTTTTAGAATTTTATACCCCGTAGTTATAAAATAGAGGGGGGGGGACATACTTTTTACGACTTTGAGAGCTGATATCTCAAAAACCGTTCACTTTAAGAAAAATGTTTTTTAGAAAACTTTATATCATTTTAAAAGACCTTTCCATTGATACCCCACACGGGTATGTACATCGAAAAAAAAAATTTCATCCCTCAGTTACATGTATGGGGGGCCCCACCCCCAATTCTTTTTTTTACTATTTAGTGTCATATTAGGGGCTAAACGCAATGCAGACTTTGACATTTATATCTGTCGGATTCGCATAAATTAAAAAAGAATAGTTTCTTAAAAATCAGAGAATCAATCGTTTATTTCTAAATTAATTTAGTCAAAATCTGTCTTGGGCAGTGTTTATCCTTCAACCTGGCAACCCTGGAAAGTCTGTTAACACGCAAAATGCAAAATTGCAAGTCGGAATTAATGTTGCCCTAATATAATAACTTGGATGTAATTTGGTGGCAATTTACATCGTGGAATTATTTTGACAGGAAAATCGTTCTTATGAAATTTTGACACGTTTAGCTGAAATGGAATGAAGTGCATGAATATTTTTGTTTGTTTGTATTTCGAGTCTGGCTATGTTAAATTACAAGTTCGGTAGAATCTAGGTACACCTAACTACCCCCTATAATAGGCCCTCAATTCTCGTGATTTTCGATATGGAAAAACATGGAGAGATATCGCATGAAAACCATGTTTTTGCGATATACCTACGTAATGTTTGAAAAGAGTAACTACTGAGTTTCTTGCTGGTGTGTTCTCAATAGAAATCGACGTTCCGATCCGAACCAGTGGTAGATTATATGTTTTGACATTCATAAGTGTTAGTATGGACCTTAATTGAATAAAGATATATTCTATTTCTGTTTCTATCACAAATACGAGAATTGGGGGGTCAGTTTGACCAAAATGGTGATTGGTTATTTTTGATGTGAGATGTCAAATGTCACTAAACAACCAATGACGTTGAAATTGGATCTGAGTCTAACACTGCGCCACAAAATAAAGACTTTTGACACAGAAGGCTGACTTAGCCTTGATTTTGAATTTAGAAGAGTTCGTTGACATATGCTAGGGTTGTTGCACGGCATGAGTACATAAGCGCGCGGCCTCTACCATAGACCTCGACAGTTCGACAATCTTATGTCATAAGTTAGGATTAATGTGGTCGAAAAGACGTTTAGTGCGCATGCGTGAGTACATGACATATTTTTAGCTCTTAGTGGGCATTCAGCCTTCTGTGTCAAAAGTCTTTATTTTGTGACTGCGCCATCTAGCGGATTGCTCACACGCGACGCCCCTATTGGATATTATATTTTTGCTACGAGTGTGACACACAACACAGTCATCTAATCAACAACTAGGAGCTCAATTATCAACACCCACAACGATTTCCGCAACGTCACACTGCTTTAAATGTCTCTCAGGATGTTTGTCTTCTGACAGCCCAATTAGATGAAGGTCATGAGTGGTCCGGATGTTGGTGGCAGGGTTGGCAGATTGGGCCCAAGGAATGATGGGTCACTAATTCATCTATTCTATGAAATATGAATCTACTAGCGGCCGCCCGCGACTTCGTACGCGTGGAGTTAATTATTGACACTTACCGTCATATTTTGGACAATCCACACAATATATTTTTATAAATTGTAGCCTATGTGTTATTCTGATTGTATAAGCTATATTGTGGTAAAGTTTCATTCAAATCCATTCATCAGTTTTTACGTGAAAGAGTGACAAACATCCATACATCCATACTTACAAACTTTCGCCTTTATAATAGTAGTAGGATTAAGAAAAAAAATCGTTTTTACTTACACAATCGATAATTAACCGGTTAATTTAACGCTTCGGCATGAATGGACCAGATCGACCGGAGTGATACCACGGCCTCACAGAAGACCGGCGTGAAGCAGCCCCTGCGCTGTGTTTCGTCAAGTGAGTGAGGACCGGTAGGCCCAATTAGAGGGCAAGTTAAGTTGTCAGTGCACTGTGACTCTACTGGTGTTGCAGGTGTCTATGGGCGGCGGCAGTCGCATTACCATCAGGTGATCAGTCTGCTCGCCTAAAAAAAAAAACAACAAAATATATAGATAGCGAGCTTTTACTGTATCAATCAAACCATTTATTGCATCAGTTAAAACATAAAGAGAATACTTAAAAACTTATATTGCGCCCAGACACTGAACACAAGTGTTCATTACACCAATGTTTGTCTAGAGTGGGGATCGAACCCACGCCCTTTGGCGTATGTGGCAGAGTCACTACCAAATACGCCATCCGGTCAGTCATACATACTGTAAGTACGTATTGATAATGATATTTTCCTTCATCGCCATAACACTTTTTGTTATCGTTACTATTTTGGCGGTAAAAAGTAGTAGTGGTGGGAAATTTTCACAACTATTTAAACTTTACATAAAGCTCGACCAATCTTTGTTTTCTCTACACGTTAAAATGGCATGTTTATAGTCCATAATTCCCACCATAATCCTTTCACGCTGGAACGTCCGCAATATTCTTCCCATTTCCCGTCCGCCGGTGACTATCGTTAACCTTTTTGTGATTCGGTTAAAAAACAATGCAAATTCTATCAGGAAACTTATTACCAGCGGGACACCGCTCCGCGATAAAACGGCGAAGTGCTAGTGATGTAAAAATCTTATCGATTATTGTTTTAAATATTGGTAAGTAAATAGACATAAATGGCCTAAGGGTGTCTTGCCCATGCAGCACCCAGTTGCAATCATAACCAGGTGCTTTTATCAAATGGTGGACATTTTTGTGAGAATTGTAGATCAAAGCGCCCTCCCCGTAAAACATAATGTGTGCATAACTGTGGAACCATCTGCCAACTATGATGTTTCCGAACAGAACGACCTAGTGATCTTCAAGAAAATGGCTTATTCCTTCCTTAAGAGCCGGCTACGCATTTGTGATGGATCATTAATGGGCGGCGGTGATCACTTACCATCAGGTGAGCCGTCTGCTCGTTTGTGCGCTATAATGTAAAAAATAAATGTCGCGTGTCTGCTATGGCGCCTCTTAACACCCGGCGCCGGTAAAGTCTCCCCCGGGAAAGGCCGGCAAAGAATCAGCGACCTCTGATCTCGCTGAGGTTAATGGGAGGCGATTATTGCTTAGCATCAGTGACCCGCTTGCTCTTTCCGGTTCTATAATCATTAAAATAAAACTTAATATCTATTTTCTTAAACCGTCAAAACTTATTCATATTTTCCTGATGGAAAGTGATTACTGCCGCCCATATCCAACAGAGGAGTCACAAGTGAGCTACCAACCTTCTAAAAAATCAGGCCCACCCATCCCAGGAAACCCATCTGACGACAGTTCAATTGACAGTTATATTCTATCCAAGTACATTTGAAGTGAAGTGACATTTTACGGGAAGATTTTAGAAATCTATAATGATTTTAGATCGGCATTTCGTAATCGATTGTTTAATCGATAAAATTAACTACTCACGTAACTCTCACATCCCTACGAAGTACACAAAAATCGAGTTATGTCCATATTCAGGCGTAATTTATTCCTTTACAATCAGCGGAATGTAGGTACGCAATCGAATTTCAATATTGGAGTGTGGATTGAGCGGCGTTTGGTGGGAAATTGGAAAATAAATTAATGTAAGTTAAGAGGTTGCGACACGTCGACATTCATCATCGGTAACGTCTGATATGAAGTGTCTGTTGAATCTGCGTTTTTTATTTAATTCACAACCAATACTATATGTACATATACCGTAGGGGTAGAAAAGTTCTTGAGCGGAGACCGCGACTCGAAAAGCGTAGTGTGGGACGGCCTCCGGCTAGATGGAGTGACGTCCTGGGATATGCGGTTGGTTGGTATAGACTGGATACGTCTAGCCGAGGACAGGGTAAAATGGCGAATGAGATATCAAAATGTCACTAAACAACAAAAATCGAAATACGTTAAAAGCGCGCACGTTCTGTCTTATTGTTGAGATAAACCAACATATCCTAATGATTTATTTTTTGTTTCAGGTAAGTCAGCAACATCATACTTACAACACCAGAAGGATGTTTTAAATTGTATGTATTAATTTTAAGACCCAAAAATGCTAAAACCATGTTAAAAGCAGTAGATCTATACTATTTATGAAGAGATAACTTCTGTAGACAACCTCAAGGCTTATATCTGTCGCAGCCCGATCGTATAATCCGCCGTATTACAATATGCCTAGCTGTTTTACAACACAGGGCCGTTTTGAAATGCGGCAGAGCTAGGCGTAATATAATACGGCGGATTATACGATCGGGCTGCGACATATCTAACTTGAAACACAGATGCGATTTAATCGGCGCCCAGCGCCATCTATGGGTCAAGTTTGAAACAGCAATCTGTAACGAAGTGAGGGCGGGACTAGTAATAAAATAAGTTGCAAAACCCTTGCATAAGCAGCCGCAGTCCTTCCGCTTAGTGTTGCGTTTCACACCGCACCGACACGACATCGAACCCGGGACACCCGACACGTACCGTCTGATATCGATTGCAGGTGGATATCGAGGTTAACGAGTTCTAGATAATGTTGAGTATTATGACAAAGAGAATTTAATTTTAAACATAATACATTTGTACCTACGTGAGTATTAGCACAAAATAAAGACTCTGAGACAGAAGGCTAACTGCCCACTAAGAGCTAAAAATATGTCATGTACTCACGCATGCGCACTAACGGGCAAAATCGCCTTTTCGACCACATTAATCCTAACTTATGACATAAGATTGTCAAACTGTCGAGGTCTATGGTAGAGGCCGCGCGCTTATGTACTCATGCCGGGCAACAACCCTAGCATATGTCGACGAACTCTTCTAAATTCAAAATCAAGGCTGAGTCAGCCTTCTGTGTCAAAGTCTTTATTTTGTGGTATTAGCCTATACAAGGCCTTCCATCATAGAAATCAAGTCATCGCTACTACGATGTTATGTAAAGTATCAGCCTATGTACTGTCCCACTGCAGAACAAAGGCCTCCATCATAGAAACCAAGTCATCTCTACTATGTTGGTATTAGGCTTAATCACCACACATGCCTAATGTGGATTGGTGATCACAAAACCGAGCTATGTTTGAAAAATTCGGAACATACATTTTATTCGAATCAGAAACTCAGATCGTGTACAAGTAGCTACTTACCTACTAATTTTTTACATAAAATTATGTCAAAAAAATGGCCGTTATATTTTTTTCCTTTGTTTGTTTTGATTGACCTGCGATTCAAGTCGCAAAAATTTCAGTTTTGAAGATAATGTTTCGCTAGAACGTTAATAAATTTCTGATGCTTTATCAATTACTTAAATATGCACAAAGAACTAATATGCTGTGAGAAGAGCATCCGAATGTGTAGGTTACTGTGCATCGAAACAGAGTCGATTTCAGCGAGATTTCCCGAAGGACTCGGAGGCTGTCTGTGACGAATATCAGTATACGAACCCGTTATCCCGAGCTATGCCTCACTCGATCTGGGAATCAAAGCGAATTCATAATCTAGTTCGTTGGTTCCAAACCCGAATTCGCCTTTTGGTTTTGAACCAATGCACTGTTATGTCTATGGGGAGAATAGCCAGAGATTTGTGACGCAGTACGAATTCAGTCTAGGTTATTTTGTAATGGTGGTTTCAGCAATTATAAATAATAAATAGATTCACACAATATCTCATACCATTGGCCTGACTCCACATTAAGTAGCTTACACTTGTGTTACAGATATCGGTATGATAAATAATAGAGAGAAATTACGAATATGTGATTGAGTTGTATTTTAACTGTATATTTGAATTTATTAATCTCAAATAACTTTGAATGACTAAAAAAACATTACAGTTACATTAACAGTCTTAAAACTAACGAAGTATTTAATTTAGTACTGACTAGCATGTATAGGTCGGTAACAGGGTAGCAATGAATGCGTTGCATAGCTATGTGACGCTCTAACTTCGCAATGTTTTCAATTTTAATTGTGGGAGAGCCATGCTTCGGCATGAATGGGCCAGCTCAACCGGAGTGATACCACTGCCTCACAGAA
The DNA here is from genome assembly GCA_014851415.1 of Cnaphalocrocis medinalis. Classification (NCBI taxonomy): domain Eukaryota; kingdom Metazoa; phylum Arthropoda; class Insecta; order Lepidoptera; family Crambidae; genus Cnaphalocrocis; species Cnaphalocrocis medinalis. The sequence goes on from CM026292.1 coordinate 2,720,372, forward strand.
AACCGGCGTGAAGCAGCTCCTGTGCTATATGTGTTTCGTCGAGTGAGTGAGGGTACCGGAGGCCCATCGGGGGGGAAGAGGATAAAAGGTTAGCAGCGCACTTGTGACTCCACTGGTGTTGCATGTGTCCATGGGCGGCGGCAATTGCTTACCATCAGGTGATCCGCCTGCTCGTCTGCTACCTATCGACATAAAAAAAATGTGAAATAGGCCCTAGAACACGTATATAACATTCAGATTAACCAACAAGAAATCATCATTCAAACGTTTATTCATAGTTGAAAGCGAATCAAGGACCTAAAGCATGTACCAAATAAGAGAGAAAAAGCCGTAATTGTTTTTCGCCAAAAAAGTCATTAAACAGTCTAAAATCCATTTCCCTGAAAACCTTCGTTAACTTTTTAATTTTCTAGGAACTATGCTTCAGTTTTCCCCGAAACTGATAAATGCAACACAAATATAGAGACCGTCGACAGATAGTGGATATTTACTCGATCCATCGACAAAGTAGTTTGTCTATGTCCTGCACGACTTGCATAGTGCTAGGGTTGCCACTTTCGTATTTCCAGTCAAGTTAGAACAATATTAGTGGCTCGTCCTCATTTTGCTTCGGGTCTTTGTTTGTTCCAATTTGTACCAATAAAATTGAAGACCTTTTTCGGTTGACCTATAAGCGTTTTCGCATTCTATTGAATTTACTTACTGATAAGTTGTATGAATTTAGTTTATACCCACATTTTGTATTTCTCTTATAAGTGAATTATGTATTATTTATAGAGAAATAAATGACTTAAACCGTATTTTAATTATCAGACTTATCATGTGTTAGATGGGTTATGCACTGTAGGTAATGATTTACTGATTATTTTGCATAATAAACACATAAAAAAATCTACAGAGATCTAATGAAAATGGGTGCTTTAAAGTCATTCTGGACCACTTAAAGTTAAGTATAAGCATATACTGTGCCACTGGATGGCAAATCAAACAAGGGTCCATCATAGAAATCAAGTCATTGCTACTATGGCTTAACCACGCTTAAACTAGTTTAGGTTCAAAAGTGTAGTTGCAAAGTAACAACCCTACCTAACAGCCGTTTTACTGGCGTCGGTCAACTGACACAGTGGTAACTAGTACCTAGGAGGAAATTCGAAGATTTTCCCTCGTCACTCGGAAATGGCGAGGAGATCGAGTGGTACATTACATTACGTCTCGGTTTGAGACAAAACCTTTGTGGATCTTGTTGGACACGAAGTTGGAAAGATGTATGAGTAGAAAAAGGACGCAACGTCAACTTAGGTACCTATTTGACAAGCTGGAAGTTTGAATCTGATAAAAAAGAAGACGGTAAATATAGTTGGACGTCCTTTTTTGTCTTAAATAATTAGGTCGTTTTTCATAAATATATTTTTATAATAATGGCTGCTATCGTGCTATAACGAGCACATTTAACTCTGCCAACGTCGAGTGATTAAAGAGACACGTTATTTAAAATAAAATTGACCGGTGTGACGAGATTAACTCTTCTGGATTTATAATATTTATTATTTGAGTTTTACACCATCTAGAACAAAACAAAACAACAAAGATTTATGATTTTATAAACACATAAATGGAACAGTGTTAAGAGTTTGCATAAATGAAACTCCTATGTAAAAACTAATCTAAATTTCAGTTGTCAAACTTAGAAATCAAACTGTCAAAAATAAACTCTTGTTGTTTTAGTCCACTTTTTTCTTATTGAAATATTAGGGATATGCAAATACTATTATTATATTTGTTCATACATACAATAATTTTGAATATAACTGTTCACACTAATAAAAAATGAAGTAAATAATTGGCTTTTTATGTCAATATTGAACTGGCTAGCCTAAATCATAAATATGCGACTAAAATATCTGAACAGTCAGCATCAAAATAATCTTAGCGTTCAAACGTACCAAAAATATCCGAGCATTTATCGAAAATCAAGTGTAGGTATGGCAAGTTGCATTTTCATTTGTTCCAGAAAAAATGAAAGAGCACTTTAAGGTGTTTACGCAAAGATCATTTTGATGCCGATTATACATACGACGTCTACACGTTGTACTATACTTTAGTTATATCCATCGCTATACCAAATGCGTCATATTTTTACGATCTCATAAACCATCTAAGAGGTCAACGACCGGGTCAATGACCCCGTGATACACACTTAGTCCTATAGGTAATTTCCATCCGGCCTACCTCAACACTGTCACTATGAACAGGTGCATATTGCACACCTACAACTGCAACCCACCGCGCCTCTATCTTTCAACCACTAAAGTCCAATTTTGAACAACTGAATAGATATCGATGTTTGTAACCCACCGTGGAATATGGTTTAGCTACATTGTTTTAAACGTAAAATACGGTAGGTTAAGTCTTAATTGAAGTGTAGTAGAGTTTATTATCGATTGGTGCGGGCGACAGGTGGCATATTAAGTGGTTTAAAATAAGTACTGAAAACAGAGTACACTGCGGTCCTTTTTATTTTTATTGTAAATCCTGTGTTTTACGTCTTTAGATTATTGAGTAGCTATGGAGTATATTGCTTACGAGAACACGATAGAAACATAACCCGATATATTTGGATTTAGAATATAGGGTAGTTAAATAGTGTCTCGCCTTCACTTCGTTTCGCTACTTTAAACAAATACTAATAGATGGCGCTAAGAGTCGATTACATTGCGCAAGTGTTTTGTGTTTTCGGTTTACCTATTAGACCTTGACGTGGGCTTTGAGAATTAGTGACAGCTTTTATACAATGCCATATCTAAGACAAGGGATTTTCCGCATATGGATGGGCCAGCTTTATTTATTATTATTACAGACAGTCTAATGGGAGTGGGTTCGAACCCAGTGTCTTGCCGAAATGTATACCTGAGTTTTTATGGCATGAAAATTTCAAATGTCAGAAGGATATCGGCAGTCTTGCATCCCTTTGCCTTTAATAGATATGCATACCTAATATTATGACTGTATATAGATTAATAATATACATACGAATGAATATCAATAGTTTTTTGGATATCGGCAACACGATTTGTGATGATACCCCTCTAGCCACTGCATACGACGAAACTTACTTTTTACCCAAAAAATAATAATAATAACCTAAATAGCTCAATTTTTTTTCCCCAATAAAAACAATTTGGAATAAAAATAATAACCAGTCTGTTCTCGTCCCGACCATTTCTCATTCACTCTATCCCCACCCGAATTCCCTAAAAGTAGTTAATCATAAAACAAAACGCACACCCCTGACGCGCGCACGCACACACACATGCGCGCGCACACCGACGCGGGCGCCCCTATGCGCGTAACGCCAGACACGGCAGCTGCAAAACTCGAAACCGTTGACAGTGGTCCTCAACCTTTTAGGGCATCAACTCAACAAAAATGTATATTATATCAGAATGATATTACTATGGGACCATTCAAGTATTATGTAAGCAGATTTTTTAGGAAATATAACCTCCTCCCCACTTGTTAGGAAAAATTGGCGATAAAATATACTTTCTCTTCCTAAATTTATCAAAAGTAAGCAGAGCCAAGACCCCGGCTGCCCCCATCGACGCTTACGTAATAATTGAACGGTACAAAAAAAAAGGAAAAATGTAATAATTATTTTTTTAATAAATAATTAAATAAATGTTATTATTTGTGCATCGTCCAAAAAACCAGCGTATACTGTTTTTTCCTCATTACTGAAATATTATTGCTTATCATGGAAATAAGCTCTTATTAGCTATACCCCGCGGTGTTATTAAGGGAAATAAATACGTGTATTAACAGCACAAATTATGACTAATAAATTTTTTAGAAGCAACATTATTTACTGTCATTCTATTTCCCATGGGAATAAGATATTTTCCGCAGTAAAATATAGCTTTATATTAATCCAGGGTCTCAGCTAACTCCTTACCAAATACTTACAGACGATTTGAGAACCTCCTTCTATTTGAAATCGGTTAAAAAAGAACATATGTAATGAAGATCTCCCGTGGACGGCTATCACGACAACGAGTAAACTGACTAATCAAATTGTTTATTTTATTTCATCAGAAAAACTTACATACCATGCATAATTCGAAATAGCCGTAGATTTAGGCGCGGCAGTTTTTTTTTAGACTACAAGGCCATCTTGGTAATTCAACAGATGTATCAAACTGGTTGATAGTGTCAATCACCTGGTATTATGGACATTAAAGAAAAAAAAGGGGAATACATATTGCACACAGTTGGGTGGTTAGAAATAATTTACGTCAAGTTTATTTTCGTAGGACCTGTTGAATTAAAAATGTATAGGATGAAAAAAAAATACTTTATTAGTAAATAAGGTGTTTTTTTTTGTTTAAGTATGTTTTTTGTAATAGGTGGCAGACTAGCAGACGGTTCACCTAATGGTAAGCGATTGCCGCCGCCCATAGACACCTGCAACACTATAGTATTTATTGTATTTATGTTTTTATATCTCGTGGCCAATAAATGCATCTTAACTTATCTTAATAATATCCCTTCTCATGAAGAAACCTAATTATATCTTTAATTCGTAATGAGATCGTATGAAGGTGACACAGGTACATTTCTCGAAATAATGAGAAATGACTATAATAATAAAAAATTCAAGACGGCCAGAATAATAATACAATCAAAATGAGATAAAAGACAAATTTGAGCAGATAATAAAATAAAAGGTAAAGTTCAAGAAACGAATGAGTGACATAAACTTTGAATATTATATTTAATGGAATTGGATATCTGTCCATCTTCAGTTTATAAGGATTTTTTTACTAATGGATTTGTTTTGTAAAAATAGCAATTACTGGAATCTCGGTTCAAAGGACGATCAGTTACCATTTTGTTTTAGTAAAGGTGCTTTGAAAAATAAAAGGTGCAGGGCAAAGGCCTCCATCATATATATAAATCAAGTTATCTACTACGATGGAATTAGGCTTAATCACCACGCTCGCCTAACGTGGATTAAAATAGAGTACTCGTATTTCGTTAACTTTTTCAAATTATGAGCACAGATATCTATCATCATTCTAAATGTGCGTTTAGTGTATGGCACCATCTTATAAACCGAAAAAGAGAAGCACTTGCGCGATTCAATTGTCATTCAGCGCCATCTATTGGTACGTATCTGTATTAGGTCCCAAAATGAAGTCAGAGCGGCCATTAGTCTGCTTTTTTTTATCTTAAACAAAAACCGATCATTGGAACTTCACAGGAATGACAATTTGACATGTATAAGGAGTATGTAGGTACTTACTTTGTAGTTTCCCATTATGGATTATATCATATTACCTTTGTGTCTTACCTCACATATGTATACGTACATTATTCGCCATCATTACATCACATTTTGCACCTGATACCTCACCTGATTAAATATAATCGATTATATCAATAACACTGTAGATTACGTTTCAGAGTTATTCGATTACGTAAAGCTATTCCGATGGTTCCACTAAAATCATTTATCAGTTCTGAATGCATATAATGTCGGAGGAGTTTCAAACTTGCTCCAAGTATTGGTTTTGTCTACGAGGGATTCAGACTAGCGATTTTTGCTCGGATAAAAATATTTTGTTTTTCTAGGAATTAGCACTTTCCAAGTTTCCACCTATGAATCTTGCCCGAGCATCAAAACACGATTCCAATATAGGATTTTACACTTTTGCGATGTATTCTTTTTTTGAAATTTTAAAACAAGTTTCTAAGTTTATCGGCTGATCAGTAACCAAACATGATGACGTCATTTTAAAATTGAATGTTATTTCTTTTTTATTCCTTGCATTTCTTTTTCAATCACTAATCTCTAATTTGTTATGAAGCCATTTTTATAAACCTTCACATTTCATCAGCAATTTTTCAGCAGTTCTACAGAATCTGTCTGATGTTTATTTTAGTTGAATAAAAAAAATTGCCTAGTACTCGTACCCAATGGGTTGAGAAAATTTAACTAATTTAGCTTTATCGATCTGTTTTCTGCATTCTTCTGCGTCTGCAGAAAGTAAGCTAGTCTAAAACCTATCTAACTCTCAGTCTAGACAACTGTCTTCGGATCTTTGCCCCTACAAAGTGTAATGACATTTGGCGAACTATGACATTTGACTAACGATGGCGGTTTTTATTAATCATCAAATGGCGGGTCGGTTGTGAATTCAAATCGTCAAATTGTACAGACAACAGCATGAGTTACTTCAATCAGTCAATTACCTCAATTGATACTGAACCCAATTGATATGACATTAAGGTGAGAATCGGTTGAAGGATGACACATTGTAGTAACCGAATGTGTTCTTCGTACGTAATTACAGATTTCAACCGCCTTTTTTTGGGGAAAAACTAAATGGAGGCGTAGCGTGTTTTCGGCCTATTCATCCATGGAAAAATGTGGCCATTTACTTACTTAATTTTTTTATTGATTTTAAGGAAAATAAAGCTTAGAAATCTTAATTGCTTACCATTTAAATACCTCCCAAAAAGGTTTGAACCTGACCGTGATTTAATTCTTTTCAGCGAAATTTAAGTGGCAGTTATATTTACTTTTGTATGGGAAAACAAAAATAAACTCGTGACTCATTCATAAGTTCGTTATCATCGCTCACTTTGTGTATGGAATAAAAATGGCATCATTAAACGGCCATAGAAACAGACTTGTTTTGTCTAGTACCTAATTTAATTTTTATGCCGTAGAAGTTATATAGATCCGAGTACAACGAACGGAGGCCGATCGCCTTGAAAACTTGTACTAGGATCGATTCGAAAAAAAAAACAGTCAGTTCCAGTTAGTTATTTCAATGAGATCATGTTTTAAAATGTACGCTGATCATTTCTCGAAATCCGTTAAATGTTTTTAAAAATAAAAAGGGTATTCTTTTTTCGAACGCCGAATCTTTGGGAAGCGTCGGCCGATAATATTTAGGGTTCTTTTTTGTTCGTCATCTCATCCGTAACGTATGGGCCATGGGCGCCTTGCCTGCTACAACTTTTTTTTTCGAAAATTTGACCTCCTCAGTTATGATTCGGCCGTTGACGGGGACGGTTGTGCGCTCCCCGCTTGGAATCTAGTCATTGTGTCCAAATTTAAGTGTGTTTTTGAAGTAGTGTAAGCGTGTTCCTAGTTTATATTATTAAGTTAACAGTGTTTTAAATTTAAATCTCGTTTATGATAGTTTTGAATAGAAGACTGACTTTTAATGAAAGGATTTGGTTTGCTTTGGTGAGTACAAACTTTATTGTGAGTTTGAGTTTATACGGAACCTAGTGCATTGTTGACTATAAATGTTATTTTGTTTAGTTTAATACGAGCGGGGTAATATTCTCTGTGTGTGTTCAGTTGATATTACAAAGTCGGAAATTAAATAATGGTGTGTTATGAGAAACAGTTTGCAGTTTTTAATTAAAATTACCTACTATTGAATGAAAGAAAAATTGTTCGTGAATGTTTACGAGTTAATTACAATTTGTTGATTTTGTATTAATTGCCATGAATAAATATTTGTTGTTAGTTAAATTTTATACGATATTACGAAAAGTTTAATAAATTAGTTGTTTCTTTAAAAGTTAGTCAACGATGCAAATTTTTTATACTTACTCTATTACTTGATATTTTTCCGACTTTTGCTTGGCTATCAGCCTATACTTTTATCTATTGTGATTGTTTATATCTGAGATAGAAACACGTGTGAAAAAAGTTTTAATTTTTTGTCACCTACTTATTATAAGTTTCATCATAATTACGTAAATTCAAGTGACTATTATATTCGTGCGAATGTATTTATTGTATTTTTTATAGTTCAAACTAAATATATTTACTTCCTAAATGCACAGATTATGTGCTTACATGTTAATTTCTTTTTTATTGTTTTATTTGTATTTTATTTTTCAATCGAAAATCTCCATGAGGGTTCTGCCGACAAGCTATGTCACAGTTTGGCAGATGTTAAATTGTATTTGTGTATTATTGTTTGTGTAAAAAAAAGATTAACACTCTCTAGTGAAATGTACACCATTTTCCATAGAAAATATTTATGAATGAGAAATAGAAATAGGTAAATATTTTAAAAATTAAACAAACAAATCCCACCAAATAATGGGTAATGTTGTATACCTAGACAATGCATCTATATAACAGCAGTAATAAATTGTATAGTACTTTTCTAATGCAATAAATAATACCAACAATCCTGACTCATACTTAATATCAGCGAAATCTCACCTTAATTTTATTAGCACCAGACCACTTAATAACAACCAGAGGTGCCACTAAACCCGCATTTTCCTCCTAACAAATTTGCCGGGCAAATAAAAAAGAAAGAAAGAGAGATAAGAGCACCTACGGCGGGCCTGACAACCGTAGGTGCCAATGCGACCTCTCTGAACCCAGCCACAAATCTAGGGCCGCGACAGCGCGCTTGGTCGTATTCGGTGTCTCTTAAATTCAGGAGAAATAAAAGAAAATGCATTGGGGCTTTATTTATTTACTTTTTTTTCTTGGTATTCTCTGAGGTTGTATTTTTGTTAAAAAACTTGCCTTAACAACAAAAAATATATTTTTTAATTTATTTTAAGCGGAACCTTCTTATTACCAAACGGATACTAATCTTAAAATTTGTTTATTAAAAATGATGCTGTCACTTTTATAAAAATGAAAAATAAAAGTGATCATTTTTAAACCATGACAATTTTTATAAGGCAGGATAAGTCGTAAGATATGTGTTGTGATGACTTGGACAATAAACAAAGGAAAGAAGAATTAATGGTATTTTCTCAGGGTACATAGAGGATTAAAAAAAACACTAAAAACATACCCAATTTCTTGATAAAACGTATACGTCTTTTAATAGAAAACAAGTCGAGTCGGGAGCTCATACTAGTATAACATTAACATGGGAAGTACTTTAATGTTATTTAGAATGCTTGAACCCCACATAGGGACTGTGACAACACCACAGTGTAGAAACTTACAGTAAAACGTCTTACCTTAAGTTTCGAGTTGACTCCATCAACGATCTGCTCATAGATACAGAAGGCCTAAACCTGTTGTTACGATTGAGAACTGTCGCATTCAAACAAAAGCCAGGCACAGCGTGCGAGAAAGGAACGAGAGTAAAGATTCGGTTGTGTATTCCGTGAAACTACTAACTTTCGAGAAAATGGCGAAATTAGAGATTGTATGTCGAATTCGACACAATTTAAAATACCAAGAATTGGCCCTCTAGAGTTTTCTATACTGTGCGTAACACTCAGAACGATCTCATTTCTCGTGCTTGAGCGATGTTTATTTGTGCCCCCAACAAATTTTTACCAAAGTACGTTTATTTTGCTCTCCTGACGGTTCTAACACAATTGTTATATTGTGTCGTCGTAATATTTGTCCACTCTTATCCCGGTACAGGCAACAACGGGCTGCTTAACTCAATTCCCCTTACATTTGCTAAAATAAAGTCCGAAACTGTTTAGTTAGTTTTGTTGGCGAGTGTACTTTGTTCGCGGTACCTTTTACTGGAATTACCTTGCAGTTTTGAGCTTGTCTTTTCTATTGGAGTTGATTGTGTTCGTATGTACGTAGCTCCTCGTATAGTCATGTTTTTCTATTCTTTGGATTGAGATATTGAAAGTTTCTGAGGTCTCAACGCTATACAATACGAACACAAATATTTGTTGATGAAACAGATATTTATGTCGGGTTTTGATGTTTGTGGTAACTTCGTTGTTCTTAGTTTCCATAATACAAAGGAAAACTTTAGTTTGGATAAGGTATGTGATTTGGTCTCAATTTATTTATTTATTAATACAAATAGAATTTGACCAATATACGCTCTAATTTTTGTAAGATAATTAATAATTGTTGATATTCCTCAAAAGTTCTTGCAAACATTCCTTACTGTTCTCCTATTTTATTGTAAACGTTATTGACTCTTTTTTTGTTTGCTTTACTCCGAGATACGTCATTAAGTTTTAATTAGCGCGGCCTCGTTTTTGCTAAACGGCTCTAAGCCGATTTTCAAGTTCACGGTCAACTTGATAGAAAAAGGTTGACGACCCCTGGCATATGATTTCAAAACTGTTCGAAACCCCGCCCTTTTCGCTAAAAGGTTGAGTACAAAGACAAATTGCACACATTTTAGGTACCGCCAATGTGTTGAGTTTTGAACGTATATTTTGGTTGGAAATGGCGACATCTGTTGTTATTGTCTGTGAACATCTGTTGCTTCAATTCCGGATCAAAAAAAAACTCCATATGTGCGAATGTTGATTTCTTTTACCGTTATTTATTCAGTTTTGTATTTAATAAAAATTATCGTTCAACTTCTATTTGAGTTCGCACGTAGTAATAAGTGGTACCTAGTCTTATTTCGGAACGGGGGGTTTTTAATTTCGCACTTAGTAAGTCGAAGTTTTATTTGGAAATTTTAATGTGAGAATCATACATGTCAAGGTCTTAGATATTTACGTAGTAAGAGATTTTTTTTTATGAGACAAGGCAACCTGACTATAGCTATCACTGCCGCCCATGTGAAAAGCACCAGTACTTAACGACCTAGGGATCTTCAAGAGAAGAGCGTATTCCTTTCTGAAAACCAATGCACCAATGAACTCTCTGATCTCCATGTTAATTGGTGGCGGTGAAAACGTACCATCAGGTGGCCCGCTTGCTCGTTCATCGCCTTTTACATGAAACATGCATACAGAAGCGACACTAGCTTTCAAAAAGATGTAGGCACGTCTCTTGACGATTTCAAAGTCATATTAGTTCATGTGCCTCTCAGCAGGCGGTCATATAGTAAAGTTATAAATCAAATCTCCAATTTTTTATAATTTATCTCATTAATGTTTTACTCGAGTCAATGACTTCAAATACACATTAATGTTGAACGACCGACAAGTATTTTAATAAATAAGATCCCATTTATGGCAATACTTCTTTAAGAAATCTTTCCATAACAGCTCTTTGAACATTTCAATTACTTCATTCAAATTATATTAATTAAGAGGACGTTTACGATCTTGTGTGAAATACAGGTATTCTAAAGAAGTGAAAGTATCAGCCTATATCCTACTTCGTACTTGTCCTACTGCGGGGCAAAGGCGTCCATCAAAGAAATCAAGTCATCGCTACTATGGTGGGAATAGGCTTAATCACCACGCTTGCCTAATGCGGATTGGTTATCGCAAACTCGAGTTATTTTCAGTTCCTTATAAAAACTAGAACATAAATATCCAGACAAATTATTTAGAAACGTGGCATACTTATACTCTGATTCATAATCATGTAAAGTAAACTGACAGATGAAAATGACAAGTTTCTATGCATTTTGATATTTTGCATGTGTCAAATTGAGTGATAATGTATGGGGATGACACATTGACATCTGTCAGTTTACTTTCCATGATTATGAATCAGAGTATAGTTCTGATGTTTCAAAAATCGCCTTATCCTTCTTTGAGTTTATGTTGTGAATTGCCATCTTGTGCAATGAGAAAATATGTGCAATAGCTTAAAAACTTTTGTACAAACAGCCACATCGTTTTAAAAACAACCTGTCAAATTTTTTTTTATTGACAGTAAGATGAGAATCGGTTGAAGAAATTTGACAGTTTTGTATACTTTGATGTGTACGTACAAACTTTAACAAAATCTAACATACTGATCAAAAGTGGAAACAAACAAACTCGAACAATTTGAATGGATCGGGCTTCGAAACTAAGCATATATGATTGTTCAAATAGTTGTAAGTTCTACTTCGTAGGTACTAAAGTAGTTTTAGGGTTTAATGCTTAATCCTCGGATCTGCTTATTTAAGTTTGTAATGTCTAGGCTTTGATCAAATAAGATTACTTTAGTATAAAATCACGCTTTCAGTATGAATTTGTACATCTAGAGATCGAGAAAGCGTTTGAAAAAGTGATGCCAACATCTCTGTCTGTCTGTCCGCGCTTTTGTTCTAATGTGACAGGTATACTCTTCTATTCTCTATTCTCCGCCTATTTGGCGCGTTTGGCGGAGAGAATTATTGTTTCTTTTTTATTTTAGTTTTACCTACATTAAGTTAGAAATAAGTTTCCCTGCTGTAAACAGGCTAAATAAAGATATTCATTCATTCATGCTCATTCGTTACGAGACGTCTTCGTTATAAGCCACCGTAGATGTTCATACTCTGTCTGTCAGATAATAAGACGAAGTCAAAGCCTTTGAATAAGTCTAAAGGCTATCTTAGATACGCTACCCGCTCCCACCATCGCCATACCTTATTTAACTACGACTAATGCATTTAGTGGTGTTTATTGATTCGCTATCGGATCCAGTCCACTGTCGATGGACAATCGAAAGGCTCTATAGTGAAAACAAAATTAACAGTATCGATGGTACGACCAGTCTGGTGTCAATAGTATCGATATGATAGGGAAATGTGTGCAACAATATTGATAACACCAATACGATACGGTATACCAACCGATACTATTAAAGTATCAGCCTATATACTGTCCCACTGCAGGGCAAAGGCCTCCATCATAGAAATCAAGTTATCGCTACTATGCTGGGATTAGGCTTAATCACCACGCTTGCCTAATGCGGATTGGTGATCACAAACCCGAGCTATGTTCGAAAAATTCGAAACATACTTTTGCTCGACCCAGGAATCGAACCCGGGATCGAGGTTTAAGTACCAGCCGTGTTAACAATAATCAAGTAAAAATAATCGAATGTTTGAAATTCCGATAATATTGCTCCCATTTGTTTTTTTGTCGAAATCACAACATTATTGATGATATCGGATTTGAAACTGACAATAGTATTGCTCCATTTTTCCTCTCAAATTCCTTAATCATTTTCGAGATCAACCATCGATAGTTGATATTGAAACTATCGATAGTTCAGCAACTCCAACTGAATTTGCTATTCAGATTTGAGTTGGGGCTGATTTGATTAATGGGCAAAGCGGATGTCCTCGGTATATGTACTAGTGAATCTCTTTCCAGTTTTAGGAGGCGATTGTCTGGGGTATAATGAATTAACTTTGACTTACGCTTATTTTAGTTAACAATGGCAGCTCTAAACAAGTCCGGGTTTAAAATTTAAGAATTTAAAATTTAAGAATTAACGCGACGTAAATTTTTAAGCACATAATAATATAGTTACAGCTTGACGTTTCGTCTGCGTTACTTACAGCACCCGTGGTCGCAAGCGGACTCTTACCCTTAAGTTTCCTCTGTTGTCTGTTATCTGTAATACAAGTGTTTAAGCTACTTAATATGGAGTCAGATCAATGTATGAAATGGACCCTGAGGTCCAACTTTGAAATAATTGGTTGTTTAGTGACGTTTTGATCCAACTCTAACTGACGCCAATAGCGGATTTTGATAGCCCCCATTTCTTCATTCTGTGAAGCAAAGACTTGACCCATGCTGATTTAGACTAGAGGCATATTTGGTATTTGAGGAACCCCGTCCATCTCTTAGTTGAACTGACACGCGTCTGTCAGCGAAATCCCTTGCAAAACGAGAGGCGCATATTTACCGCAATCAAAACCGTCGGAGCGGCAGTCGTGCATGCCAAAGTCAATATCAGCCTAAAACAACGTAGCACGCCGAATCCACAACTTCAACTATTCCTAGGGTTCGGAATTATCGATACTTTGTTATAGCATCTTCAATCATATAGACCCTAGAGACAGCGTGAATGAAAAGCGATGTCCATGAAGGCTCCCTTAAAAAGCGCCATTTGTCATTTTCGGAATTTATAACCAATTGCTACGGAATACTAATAAGTGTAGAAAATAAAATGCAGTGACGTCATTTTTGGAAATCAAAAGCTATAGGACCCTTGTAATTTATTCTCGCGTTTTGAGACAAAACACAAAATAACAAGATGTTTGCCATTCTTGATAATTATAATTATTACTTTGGGGTACATGCGAGGAAGATTTTAATTTTCTTGATATTATTGGTAGGTGTTATTTACTTCTTCTTTTTGATACACAGTCAAGTATCAGACTCTATGGTGTATCAAGAACAAAGATAAATTTCTATCTTTCGTAAATAACTGGAGCATAGTAAATCGCCTAAATATGCGTGTAGTTATGAAAATCTAAGTGACGAGTCATACTTGACATCTAAAACATATCGACACTGACATCTAACAAATATCGATAATCCTAGCGTACCCCTATTCCCACGAAGCGGTCCAACGTTTTAATTTAAATTCAATTGTTACCAGTTTGCTACCCCTGCAGTTACAAACTTTGTTCTGCGGTCGCCAAACTAACTTTCACACAATGCCTCTTTGGACTATCTGTCCGCCGACTGCAAACGTAACTTTGTCGTCTTAAGGAATCTTACCTGTTAAGGGTTACCAAAGCCCTATTGTATTCTTAGTGCGCCGTTTCTTCAGGTAACTTCAACTAAACTGTTATTAGATATTAAACCTTTTAAAGTTATGGCTGTACCTTGTTATCAGCATAGATACACATGATGATAAGATTTAGCTTTTCTAAGAAACCCCTTGTCTTCTTTGGGTGGGAATAAATAAAAAAAGGTGTAAATCTGTTAAGATAAGAATAAATAAGGTTTTATGTGCATGGGCTTAAGCGATACAGCTAAGTCAAGACAAATATGCCTCATTTTGGTTTTGTACGATAAGGTAAAATACATAAATACCTGTTTCTCTTGGGAGATTACAGACGAACCTCATAAATATGCGATTTCATACATAGATAGAGTATGCATATGTTCTTATACAGATGGAGTTATACTTCAGGGTTATTCTCATAGATATGTCATTAAAAAAAACATATTGCCCCGAAATTGGCATCAATATCTTAAATTGTAGGTACGTACAGCCACACATCAAAGTAAACAAAACTGTCAAATTTCTTCAATCGACTCTTCATCTTACTGTCATACCATTAGGTTGAATATCAATTGAGGAAATTTGACAGGCTGTGGTAACCTGATGTGTGGCTGACTGTACCTAAAGGTTTATTTATTATCTTTTATAGTAAAGTAAAAAAAGTAAAGTATCAGCCTATATACTGTCCCACTGCAGGGTAATGGCCTCCATCATAGAAATCGAGTCATCGCTACTATGGGATTAGGGTTATCACCTAATACGGATTGGTGATCACAAACCCGATTTTGTATAGTGGCTCAGTAAATTTATTGACTCACCTCAGCCTGATGATGAGCAAAAAGAGAGCCCACGTTGCAGTTGCAACGGACGCGACGGCACGGCATCACATCCGTTGGCACTGCCATACTGGCCCACGAGATGCTTCTTCACGCTTCGTTTAAAGGAGTCCATATTGTAGGACAGAAGCAACACAAATTACATCCTAAAAAGTCGATGCATTTTAAGATTATGCAATTTTGGAGGAATATCTGTGTGAGGACTGCCACGGCAAAGACATTTCTATGAGAATAACCCACCACTCCCTGATTAGATCGCTCCCCGCCTCTAACTTTAAATTAACGATCTACAATCCTTACAATTATTCATTCCAATGCAACTGTTTTTTCATTTTAAAGTAAGTCATTAATTCTTCTTCAAAATTAATCACCCCTTAAATTATTCAAAAATTAAATCCATGGGGTGGGCTCAAATTACCCCCATAAACCCTCTAATACATCTAGTCAGTTTATGGCGTTAACAGATATCTGAAGAAAGAAGGCTGAATGCCGGCATTACTCATCGAGGAATTAGGGAAGCCCTTAAACCTAATGCCGGACATCGAATAATCGAACAGTTAGTTAAAAATAAGCCGGACATTTAGGTCTTAAAGCCGGACATCCTGATCGGCCCCGAGGGCGCGTTCGAGACACTTTAAGGCGTTAACAGATATCTGAAAAAAGAATGCGGTCAACTAAGGGTCTCAAAACCGAAGTTAACACACGTACTTACCATTAAGCCGGATATTTAGGATTGAGGATAAAAAGCCGAACATTCTGATTGGACCGAGGCGCATTTGGTAGTGGCCCTGACTCGGTTAAAAACCAAACCTGACAAATAAAAGAGTTTCAATGTTGGAAGCACAAAATGATTTATCATTTATGGAATCAAAATAAGCGTCCATAATAGATGCCAGAATAGCAGATGATGTGTATGATACTATCCCTTCGCATCCGTAGTAATTACGTGGACTCTCCTTTTGCTAACTATCAGGTTAAGGTGAGCCGGCCCAGGCGCCGTCTAATTTGGGCCAACACGCAACCAAAAACCCTAACTATGTCCGGCTCATTCCGGACGCCTGGCAACCCTCGAAGATGCCACTTGCGATTAATCAAATTAATTACGTTCATTTCCTAGCGAAGAGGCGAGGGTTTGGGTCAAGTCATAAGAGACACTTTCGTCCAATCCAAGTTATATATTTCTCAGGAAATACATCGGCGGGTAACAGGTTTACTAAATGCTCAACTTAATTAAAAACAAGTGATGTAATTATTTATAGGTTATCCTATATAACGCCCTCTTGGACTAGTGGTTTAAGTACCGGGCCGTGACCTCGGGGTTCCGGGGATCTTCCCCTCCAGCAAAAGTAGTGTTCTCAAATTTTTCACATAGGTCGGGTTGGTCGATCACGTGATCAGCAATCGCCATTAGGCAAGCGGGTGGTGGTGTTTAAGCTAATCCCATCATAGAGCGAATGACTTTTTTCTAAGAGCCTTGCCCAGTATTAGACATGATAGTTTACTTTATCCTATATCCGTTCTTTCTTACAACTTGGACCGCAACGACCGGGAAAAGCCTCTTCGTGCGGCCTCGCGGAAATGCCATTTCGGCAACTTGAAGGGGAGGGGTTACGTTCGGGAACGTGCGACGCCATCTACCGTCAGCTTCGGATCATTAAACCTTCAGGTCATCTTTCTGCCAATGTCGTGACAGTTGTGCGATTCTCATTTTGAATTCACAAGCGCTACAGATTATGTTAACCTTTTTATACTTTCCAAACGTCTTATTATTTATAACCCACATATAATATAATATGTACCTACAAGGTGTATCAGTGAATATTTACATTCCTTTAACGACGTGTTCTATCTACCATACGTTAGTATCTACTTCCTAGTCTGTGGTTCTGAACCACATATCTGTTCTATGAGATTTGGAATTACGCATGAAAAAAACAACTTTTCTTACAAAGTCGAACACATGACTTGGTCATTTCAGTATAGATAGAGAGTCTAAAAAAATTTCGATGAATTTCCAAAAGTCGCTGAACAAATGTGGTTCAGAATGGTTAGTACAACATGTGCTTAAAGGGATGTAACGGCTGGAGCGATTTTAATAAATT
Source organism: Cnaphalocrocis medinalis (assembly GCA_014851415.1). Classification (NCBI taxonomy): domain Eukaryota; kingdom Metazoa; phylum Arthropoda; class Insecta; order Lepidoptera; family Crambidae; genus Cnaphalocrocis; species Cnaphalocrocis medinalis. Next base: position 2,737,702 of record CM026292.1, read on the forward strand.
TAGTATGTAGTTAGTATTAACACTTAGGCTAGTTTCAACTACGGGTAACACCGCGAGACACAGTTTCCAAAGTATATAGATAGATAGATAAGTCGTTTATTTGTAACCACATTTATCTATCTAATCGTTAATTCTCCATCGATGTCCCCGCCCTATCCGCTGATGTTACGTAACATCCGCACATAGATAGGGTCGTAACGCAATTAACAACTTCGTTACAGCCCGATGTACCGGCGATCAATGTACGTGTAAACGCATTAGTGAGCAATCAGAGGTTGATAACGCGTACGCAGGTTACTTGTAGGGTTTTGGGCTGCGATCATAGAAACCGTGGAAGAGAACCGCTTCGGCATGAATGGACCGGCTGGACCGGAGTGATAGCACGGCCTCACAGAAGACCGCGTAAAGCAGCGCCTGGGCTGTGTTTCGTCGAGTGAGTAAGGGTACCGGAGGCCCAATTGGGGGAAAGGGGGTTAAAGGTTGGCAGCGCACTTGTCTGCCACTTATCACATTGAAAAACCCCGAGATACATCGTGAACCAGTTAAAAGTTCGCAACGTTGACGTAATAAAAAACGCCATCTTGCGATCAAAAACAATTGTCCACCAATACGACTCTGAGAAACTGCCTATCTCGGAATTTCCCACGGAGAAGTCAAATAAAAAGGGCAAACAAATTAGGCTGAATAACAAAAGATTCTTTACGCGCGTTGACAAGAAAAAAATGTTTAATACAAGTATCCATGACCAACCGTTAAGACTATTAAACTATTCCTTTGCCTTAGCAACCCCAAGATCGTGTCACCCCTATTTGTCTATGATTTCTCACGATCAGGTGCCATTCTATTTTCAAATTCAGTCTGTGGGGTCCGACCTGTTTCTAAGAATTTCTCCCAAGATGGCCGACCAAGATGGCGGGTAGGTAACGGTTGCGGCCATTGTTGAATTTTTATGGGCTTTTATTTTTATTGTGTTGACATGTTAATTTAGCGGGTATTTTCTGTGTTATAGCTTCTTTGAGACCCTAGCTGCCGTCTTTAATCAAACGAAACGTTTTATAGTCAAGAAGTTGTAAAATATATTTTTGGACGGGGTTGGAACATTGAAATGTAAAAATAGAATAGTACGACGTATGCAGGTGATTAAATAACCATGTGCTACCGATAAAAGAGTCTAAATAAAGCTTCAGCGTGTATTATACAAATTATTAATACGAATGTATGAAATGATAAAGGTACTTCATGTTTGTCTATACCTGTACCACTGCCTTTAAACCCATCGAAATAAAAAATATGTTTACTCAGAAATAACAATAATATTCATTCATTAAACAAAGTGTCATCCCGCTATTGTTACATTAACGACAAAATTAAAATCTTTTTTGCAAATTTGCTCAAATAAGCACAAAGTTTTTATCTTTCTACCCAGCTCCGCAACAGCCACAATGAGAAAATGACAGCAAGTAACCTCATGTTTACGTTGAATTTATGAAGCTAGGGAAATATCGCCAAAACTTGCCTAGCTAGTGGTGAGTAGTACTACATTTATAATCAAGTAATCACACTTCTACACTACTGCAGGTAGGCCTTCCCTAAAGAGCGCTAATTTTCATGCTCACAACAGCCCCTTCATCATCTAGCCCCTTCTCCCCGAGAAGGGGCAGAGGGCATCGCCATCCCGAACGATCTTAAGCTTCGCGGTTTAATTCCCTCCAAATTAACAATGCATTTTAAAAATTTCTCGTATGATTCAAGTGGTATTTGAACCCACAAGCTTCCACATTACGAGTGGCTATTATCGTGGGCTCGAGTCCCACTGGAAGTCTTAGAGCGTTCGATGCAGATGGTGCAGTAAATACCTAAACCAAAAAACAAACAAAAAATAAACGTTATCTATCTATCTATCTAATAGTCCCACAACATCTTGTTCCCCACCTGTGACATGGTGGTTTCCCCTGAGAAAAAAATAAAGTACAACTTGAAGCTTACTTATTCATGATTAGGAGTACTTAATGGGATATAAGACAACGGAAAATTTTGTTGGTTTTCGCTTTTAAATTATTAGAGATAAAGTTAAAAATCAGGTGCTATTTCCCCATTGCCTTATTAAGGGTTAAAAAGTATTTTCACTGGTGCTCTCTTCACTGTGCATCAACACTTCCAAGAAATTGCTAAAAATATCGCGTTTCTAAATAGGCATTTGAGAGGGTAAAAATGATCAAAGGAATATCTTTTACAACTCCTTGTATCATTAGTAAACCTTAATTTTCTTTTTGTTTGTACTGTAGGGACGCTTGTCCTTAAACCGTAGGATAAACTCGGTATAGGATAAAAATGCAAGGAATTCGTTTAAACAGACCGGATTCAATAATTATGGAGAAAAGATACGAAAATCCAATATTGACATTTTTATAAAAATATCTAAGGAAATTCTATAATTTTATGGGTTTGTGCAGTAATTAAGAGCGCCCAATGAGAAAACTTCGGGTTAATTAATTAATTTATTAATTAAAATAGCTTAGGTGTCTTTTAGGTACTAAAAGGAATTTAGGTAGATGGGGGAAGCCTTCAACTTACTTTAAACTAGTACCTATGCATATATGGAAAGGTCCTAGTTTGAGATTAGATGATCATGAATACATGGTGATATGTGATTATCAATACTATTTATAAATTCACACACAACATCTCATACATTAACTTAACTTCGTACTAAGTAGTTTTGAGCACTTGTGTTACAGATATAAATAAAATAATACAGAGATAAGTATAATAAAGAAATAAGTACTATAGAAATCGACAAATCTTAAACCAAAATTGAAAAAGCGCGATGCAATTGACACCTAGCGAAATCTATTACTATGGAACTAATGTCCAGAGACAATATGTGGGCCATTGTATGCTATAATATAGGGTTATAGCGAAAAATAAATGTAAACCTTATTTTTTTCACCTTTCGGTTCACAAAATTTCTTCTTTAAATACTCTTGCATCCCTCTTTTTTCCTTGCCTTGACTGTGCGTAACATATGTTACCGCGTCACTGGTTTACAGTTGATTTATGATATGTCACACATGTAGATCGCTAACCGGGGTTATCCTGAAAGCTTCAGAATCGCTTCGAGGGCGATTTGTTCAGCCATTCGTATCTAGTGATGTTTTTTGATTCGTTGAACGGGACAGATGGTTAAAATTGTTGGGTTGGTTTTAAATAAAAAGATGAAATTTTAAATTTGGATTTACTACTTATAAAGAGATTAATTTTATTGTCATCGACAAATCTTATATACAAACCAAGAAAACTAAACACTAGCGCAATGCAATCGGCATCCAGCGCCATCTGTTGATATGGTTTAGAATGAACTAGCTTCGCTCGCGTTAAATTCGGGGTAGCATGGAGGAGGCAAAAAGTAGCCAATGTTACTCTCCATCCCTTCAACTATCTCCACTTAAAAAAATCACGTCAATTCGTCGCTCCGTTTTGCCGTGAAAGAAAGACAAACATACAGACAGACAGACACACTTTCCCATTTATAAATATTAGTATGGATAGCAAAATTACTTTCCAAAACTAAGTAAGGGAGGGAAAAAATATGTTTAGACTTCTCTTGAGTTGAATAAATCAGGATGTCCCGACATTATCGGGGACATTTTTAAATCGGAACATCTGCTGATATCCTTAAATCGGGACACCTGACAACATTATTCGTAACCGACTGAGATCATTTAACACAAGCGTTTTTCATATAGGAAACGCGGGTTTTCAGAAACTGCCTTCATGCCTTACACGTATTTATCACTTTGGCATAGACAAATCGCATTTTTTTTTTTCTACCACTAGGTCGGGCTTTAACTCTTTTTCCCAATACCCGGCCTTCAGCAATGTCGTTCCTCGGTTTCCTGTGAGTTTGTGGTTGCAGTCTGTTCGAGACAGCCCATGCATGCTGAAGCGTGATTGTACCTTTTGAACATGTTCATTGTTATTAATTTCTACGTCATTAACATACCCTAATGATCATGTTTTTTGTTTCAGGTAAGTAACTCAGTCCACATTATACCCAGGATTCCTGCAGGATGGAATACTATAGTATGTACTTATATTAAGTAGAAATGTGTTCTAAAACACACTTTGCATATCTATCAAGTAATATAATAAGTATATGTAAAAAATGCTTATTCCTTCCTTAAGAGCCGGCAATGTGATGTCTCAGGTTGTTACAGTACGAGGTTCATATTGGCGGACGGGCTCACATTACCTCAGGTACCCGTCTGCTCGGTTGTACCGCTATAAATGTACAAAAAAGAAGTTATCTTATCAGACATTAATGAAAAGGTTCAAGAAGTTAAAGAAGACATGGCAACGAGAGCATCTATTTCTGAAACGTGTAACCATGATTCAGTTGGTCTGGTTTCCCTGTTAAGTCTTTGAAGATGAGACTGTAGTCGCTTCTTTGTAATTACCAGAATCCTCAAAACCGGAATCATGGTCTAAACGCACCCCGGGCTCTTAAGCAACACCTTGGCCGTACCGGGAAATCACACGCGAAAATGAGTCGAAATCGTTGTAACTTAGTTGCAATATTAGATATTAAATCGAAATAACGGCAACATTAGAATCAACCTTATCATTTCAAGAGATCTCTCGCATAACCTTTATTCACGCATATACCTTCCATCGTACGAGAGGTTGGGAAATTATTTTTACATCTACAGTAATACGCGTTCATTTCGCTCACCTGCGTAAACTCAATAGAGATGGGCACAAAATAAAAGGTATTGTAGTATCGATATTTTGACTGCTCTAAAAATAGTGTGCAATATAGTGTGTTAAGATGGAATAGCTTTTTTTTCATCTGATGGTAAGCGATTGCCGCCGCCCATATCGACACACGCAACAAAAGTGGAGTCACATATGCGATACCAACCTTTGGGTGATAAGGGCCTCCGTTATCCTCAATCAGAGCTTAGGCGGCTGCCTCACGCCGGTTTACTGTGAGGCCGTTGTATCACTCCGGTCGAGCAGGCCCGTTCATGCCGAAGCATGTTACTTACTCGTAAGCTTAATTAGTGATGGACCAACTTTTGAATTCTTTAATCTCCTGCTAACAAATCATAGATTAAACCAGTTAGGTACTTTGCTAACTTATAAATAAATACGTACATTTTAAGTCTCCAAAAGTCTAAAATAATTTTGTCAATAACTTTACACAATAAACATGATTGTGTTCATAAATACGTGATCATTATAAAAATAAAAGCCCATCTTTAATACATTTGGATTTTTGGATGTCTTTGCGGTGGTGGTGATAGCTTCGCTTAGCATCAGGTTGGCTTCTCCGTTCGCCCTTTTATAAATAGACTGCGTTGTAAAATATTGAACTCATTATAGGTTAATTCACGATAACATTGATACGAGTATTACTATATCGATATAATATCATACACATCTCTAAAAGCGAGCCAGAGGGCTCTAAAACGTAATTGCTATACATATTGCTTCATCACGTTTCGTGCAAACGTAATCGAGTTAAAAGTTGCCTAAAAACGCTAATCCGAGGAGCACACGCCGCTATTTATGACAACATATCAAAATGTATGTTTTTTTTTTCGAGTGTTGGTAGCTTAATGAAAAAGAACGCACCTCCCTTTCGAGGTGGGAGTCGTGGTTCAAATACTAGCATGCAAGCCGTGCATGCATGTATCCGATCCGTGGGAGAGCCACACTTCAGCATGAATGGGCCGGCTTTACCGAAGTGATACCACGGCCTTGTTGTGACTCTACTGTTGTTGCAGGTGTCTATGGGCGGCGGCAAACGCTTACCATCGGGTGATCCGTTTGCCCATCTGCCACTTATCACATAAAAGAACTTGTCATATGGGAGGTTTTGGGTCGAATCCAAGACCTCTGGATTTTTCAAATCTATGTGAATATTTCTACAACAGCAAGTCGTAGCCGTCGGAAATACTTCTGCAGCCAAATCGTTCAAATCTGAGGTTTGTGGTAGAAAATTGGAAAAAAAAATTAAATGATGATGATCATATTTTACAAACTGAGAATACTGGCAACACTAGCTCAAGTTATATGTATGATTGTATGTGTGTATGAAATAGGGAAACAATATCTCGGGTTCAGTGCGTGGAAAATCCAATTTAAGTGGAAAGGAAAGTCAAATAAGTTTCGTCTTGTTAAGAAAGTTCAAAGAAGTAATATTACTCGATGTTATTGTATGTTTTGTAAGAAGCTGGCATATTTGGGATTTTTGCATATGGGTGATATTAATACTAAGATAGTAAGTGATCTAATTCATTAATAGAAAAATCGTTTTAATCTATACGTGCTATTGCTCTTAAGATTTCTAATATTAAACCAAACAAAGAAATAACAAGCATGTTTACTTAGATAGCCCAAAATTCAGCCATACTTGTTAGCATTTTGAATTTGAACAGGCCGGTATTTTCTTTTTTTTAAAACGGTTTTATTTAGCTCACCCCGTTTGTTTTATTATTTTTGGTTAAATTTAGTAATCCAAATTTCCCTCTTCCTGTCACCGATTAATCGAGTATTTGTATACACTTGGCTTTTATGTGTAGTTGCAAGCGAGCGTAAGATTAGGGATGATCCTAACTCCCTTGCTCGTTAGCCTTCCTTTAATATATAAAAAAAAAAACCCTCTTTTGCGAATGGAGTCTTCATTGGCGGCACTTTTTGCACTTTCACGCTGTATCTAAGGTTTATGCACCTACAGAAGAAAGTAAAAAAAAAATACAATTAAAAAAATTCGAACCCCCGTCCCCCCGTTTTTGCTTTCGGAAGACGTGCGTTGTTATTTACTGAGCTACATCGCTCTCGAATCCGATCCATAAAATACCGATTTACGAAAAAAAATCCATAATTCAAGAATGGATACTAGTGCTGTGTGGCCTAAATACAAAACAAAATACCGGTTATTTATTTAATGTTCTTAAAAATTAAATGTATTGTAACAACAATATCTTCTTTTATGGTTGCTATCGTATGACGAGCACATATTAACTCTGCCAATATCAAGTGATTAAAGAAACGTTTTGACAGTATAAAATTGACCGGTGTAGTGAGAATATTCTTCTGGATTTTATTTTTAATTGAGTTGTCCATCATCTAGATTCTAGAACAAAACAGCATGTAAACAAACAAACACATATACGGCACAATGTAAGAGGGAGATATTATATTTGATATAATATTATCTACATAAATATTCCATATCGTAGGAGATGGATACATTAGAAGAAAAGAGATGTTTTGTAATACTAACATGTATTATTAGCCAAAGTAATTTGTCACTAGGTGTCTTTTTCACACTCCACAATAAAATAACTACTATTTAATTAATGCTCATAATATCCGTCACTATTAGACATTTACTGCCAACATACACGTTTAAATGTCAATATTATGTTAATGTTGGCAATAAACTGATTTGACTTATTTATACTCGTGTTAATGTGAGAACACGTGGGCGAGACCGTTAGTGTTATGCAAGTGTGATAGACAAGTCTCGTGATAAGTGGCACTTTTTTATGATAGGTATAGGTGGCAGACGAGCCGACCGATCACCTGATGGTAAGCGATTATCACCGCCCATGGACACCTGCTACGCCTACCACTGGTGGTATATCTAGCAAACTGGATCAAAATTTTAAAATATTTTAGTTTTTCCTTAATTCATACACCAAACACTACTTATGTTCTAAATTTGAAGGATCTAGGTCTGCTAGAAGTGCCTTAGAATTTTGATGATCGGTGAGTGGAACAGTGAATCAGTGAGTGACAAAATTAAAAAACTTTGGCCTGTTATAATTCTTAAACTACTGGTTCAAATTGATTGAAATTTGAAATATACCGAGTCTTTACAATGCCTGCATGGTTACTGAAAATTCAGTCTTCTAGTTTTATCCACAACGAAGTTACAGGGGGTCGAAAATGGCCTGAATTGATTCGAGAAAAGGATGGGATGGTACGGCCGTGCTGCTTTTTTGTTCGATTTTAACTTAACTCCAGACAAAGTATGTGTAAATAACTCACTTTATTTATTCACTGATGGAAAAGTTTACATAATATTATACGTTGATCGAGCACTTTTACAAAGTGATATATTCATTCGCAAAAAGTCTGAACAAAGTCCCGATATCTCCATCGTAACAGAGCAACCACATTGTGTTTGGGCGAGAGCCCGTAATTGATATGGGAAAACTTGTCCCATTAGCAGGGAAAATGATTTCAATCCTCCGGAGGGCTCTTGTCGTTTAGCCGGCTAACCGGAAAAAAATGACGGGCCTTGGCCCTAGTACAGTGTTGAGTTAATCAGTAGCAAGATGATTTTAAACTTTCGAGTTGTATATGAGTTTGAAATACTCTCCTCGCTATCGAAAACTATCGCTTTGTCTCTTTCATTGTGATGCATTTGAAAGAGACAGAGCAATAATTTACGTAATGTCAGTTTTCGATGTCAACTCATGGTAGCGCTACTGGAGTGGAGACCGCGTCTTGGTAAACGTAGTGTAGGAAGGCCTCAGACCAGATGGAGTGACGATCTGCGCAAGAAGGGCTGGCTGGAGTTGGATAATAATTTAACCGTGTGAGAGCCACGCTTCGGCATCAATGGGCCAGGTCGACTGGGGATACCACGGCCTCATAGAAGACCGGCGTGAAGCAGCGCCTGCGCTGTATTCGACGTATGAGTGAAGATATATTCGGATCCAGATGCCCTATTGGGGGGAAAGAGGGTTAAAGGTTGGCAGCGCACTTGTGACTACTGATGTTGCAGGTGTGTCTATGGGCGGCGGCAATCGCTTACCATCAGGTGATCCGTCTGCTCGTCTGCCACCTATCACATAAAAAAAATCTAATTCTTTAACCCTTGATGATTTTTATGGCATATGAAATAAAAAAGACATAAGTACCTATTTATCAAAATTATACACTTCTGACGTCTTTTCCTCCCGTACATTTAGACCGGTCCCGGACAGTGAACCCCTAAGGTCAATGTGACCTTTAAGAGATCGCCTCTATAGAGCTACTGGTTATATCTGTATTCACAGTATGAGTAGCTGTGATATTGTATCATGTTACGCGAGCATTTGTCACAGTCTCGAGTTACTAGGTGCTTGATGGTGCGAGGGTTCCATTGTGATTTATTTTCTACTATCAGAGCTATACTTTATTTACTATCAGCTTATATTATGTAGGACGACTACCTCGTAATCAGGTCAATGTATATTAAGATATGTTTTTAATGTGACAAACGAGCAGGTGACCCCTGAAGTTTAGTCATCACCGTGATATTCTGATGTTAGCCTTTTAGAAAGGATTACGCTCTTCTCTTCAAGGTTTTTATTGCGAAGTACCTTACTGCTGTTTCTGTTCTTGTATGAATCTTTATAGATCTGTAAATTATTTTCTTTAGATTCTCGACTTAATTTAAAACAATTTTAGTTCATGATTTGTGTGGCTGTCTGTATAAAGAACACAAAAGTACATAATCATACTAATTTCACAACTAAGACACTCACGTAATGTCACTCAAAAATGATGTTTTATATGTATATGACAGAAAAACACGGGAACGAATTTGGTTTGACTCAAGAATCGAACCCGGAACACATAGAAGGTTTATTCTAAAATACAAAAACCCACAACTATGCACCAAAACCCATTGCTAAATAGTATTGTAGGACGACCTATATAAAACAATGAAATACAACAGTTGCTTAATTAAACGAAACGAAAACAGAGCTCGCTTAGAACTTTTGATTAAAACGTTAAACGGTAGCTGTTAACCCGAAAATAACGGTATAACAATAATGCTATCTAGTGATGGGAATAGCTGTGACTTTGACTCAAGTGACGTAAAAACTCTTTTTAAAAATGTCACTGCTAGTCCTAAAAAACTCTTTATAAAAATCATTAGCATTTTTTTTGTGATACGTGGCAGATGAGCAGACGATTCACCTGATGGTAAGTCACAAGTGCACTGCCCAACCTATTAACCATATTGCCAACATCTTTCTCCCCCATTGGGTCTCCGATACCCTCACTCACTCGGCGAACACAGCGTAGGCGCTGCTTCACGCGGGTTTTCTTATCCGAGGCCGTGGTTCATATTCATTTCATGAATACTTGTGTTATTTCAGTATCCATCTACCTAGATAGACAACAGAGGTATTACAAATGTTTTTAATTTAAGTATCTAATACATTTGTAATACCTCTGTTGTCTGATATCTGTAACACAAGTGCTTAAGCTACTTAGTACGATGATCTTGTGTGATTTTCTTTTTACCAGCCAATTTTACAATTTCTATGGAAAGGAAGAGCATCTCGCAAATTAGTCACTTAAGATATTAAATATATTAAGTGATAAAGTTCTAGTCGAGTAGCAACACTAATGCTGTCCCGGTTACTTCCTAAGCAAAAACCCGCCAGTGAAGTTTATTGTTCAATTTAGTATATTCTGGATGTTTTGCTTTTATTCTATTACAATCTACAATTTTCGCTTGGCTATGAAACCACCTTTTCTGTTTAACTTTATTCAAAACTAGAGAACCGCCCTCACTTTCGTTATGACCAATAGATGGCGCTGGGCTTTGATTGCATTGCGCAAGTTTTTTGTCCTTTTGGTTTACCTTAACCGTGTTCAATTATTCCAGCCCAATACTCCACCACAACGATTGCACTATCGGTTTGATTATATGCTGTTTTTAAGGCCCATATCAATATTTAAGCAAGCATGCTAAAACCTAGCATGCTTTTGAGCACAATTCAAAATACATTGATTCGAGAAAGGATTGCATTTGACCTTCTAACAATTCTTTTTAAAATCAGATAGCGAAATAATCGTTAAACCCATATCCTATCTCCCATTGGTCCACTACACCCGACGCTGGCTTGCGGTAATACCGGAATACCGGACGGTATCCGGAGATCCGCAAAACCGCGTTAAATGCTAGGAATTTCGTTTGTCAAAGCTTTAAAGTGCAACCTGTTTGAACTATGCACTTTTTAGACAGAAACTATTTTAGTTATATTTTCATTATGCATTTTTTTGCTTAATTTGTACGTTTAGAGCCACATAGATAGATAAATAGATAGATACTCTTTATTGCACAACACATTACAGAACTTAATGCTAATAGTAATTTACAAATACCGGCGGCCTTATCGCTAATAGCGATCTCTTCCAGACAACCTTAACACGAGTACACACATAATACGAGTAATAAAGAACATTTTTAGTAATCGAATAGACGGTATTAAAACGGTATTGGCGCAAGATCGTGTGAATTTAAGGAATTTCTTTCGTAGAAATTTTGACCGTAAAAGACTTACACTTCGGTATGAATGGGCCGGCTCAACCAGAGTGATACCAATACTTCACAGAAGACTGGCGTGTAACAGCGCCTGCGCTACAGCGCTATTGGTAGTAAAGTATCAGACTAATGTATACTGTCCTATTGCAGGACAAAGGCCTCCTTCATAGAAATCAATTCATCACTAATATGATGGAATTAGTCTTAATCACCACGTTTGTTTAATGTGGATTGGTGGTTACAATCCCGAGCTATGTTCTAAAAATTCATAACATAATATTGTTTGCTTGACCCGAGTACTTAAACCACTACCCAGACCAACGCGGTAGGCTATTGGTGGTAGTAATGGTATAATCGGTTTTGCTCGACCAATACCGATTAAATACCTATCTCGAATACACGACCCTATTCTCAATATCAGTTCGAATTAAAATCGATGCTAAGTCGAGAGGCAGCCGATTAAATGGTGCAGAAAACGGCCCAACTCGAGAATATATCGGTTTTCACTCCGGTTATCTCGAAAACCGGTGGGGATTGAAAAACTTACGAATATTGGGGATTTCTGCCGATTGTGAACTGTTGTGTGAAGTTTACAGCCCTGGATTATGTTGGGGTTGTTTCTTAAAGATAATAAGAATTGTAGCCTTTCTGTTATTCTGATAATGTAGGTAAGCTATACTATTGTGAAGAATCAATAGTTTTTGCGTGACGTAACATACAACAGCAATATACTTACATAATAAATTTTGCAACATACTTGCATACTTCTAGTTTATAATATTAATAGTGTTCAAGGTTTTTTATGCTATAGGTGGCAGACGAGCAGACGGATCGCCTGATGGTAAGCAATTGCCGCTGCCCATAGACACCTGCAACACCAGTAACGTCACAAGTGCTACCAACCTTTAACCTCCTTTCCCCCAATCGAGCCTCAGGTACACAAAGCAGGTGCCGTTTCACGCCGGTCTTCTGTGAGGCCGTGGTATCACTCCGGTCGAGCCGGCCCATTCATGGCGAAGCGTGGCTCGGCTCTCCCACGGTTAAAACACACATTATTGGTACTGCTATCTGTGAACTGGTAAAAAATGATCAGCAATTATTTTTGACCAGCTCGAAAATTAACGAAAGCGGAGGATTTAGTGGTAAAACTAGACCCTTATGACCGAGTGGCACGTCACATTTTCCCTTGCAACTGCATCCCCCATCTTATCTCTCCAACCACTCGCAGTCATCCCCCATTATTCCATTGTATCATGGAATTCAACACAAAATACTCCAGTTAGATTTCCCGAATTTTCCATCTCATTTCCCATAACCACCTTCGAAACAACAATGGCCCCGGGAGATTGTATAGATTATAATTCGTTTGTCGGAACGTAACAATCGAATGGGCACGTTATAATCGAGTCACGAATAATCGTCATGAGATTGTCATCGTATCGGGTGAATGGTTTGTTTGGGGGTAAAATGCTGAATATTTTGTGTGAAGTACGATTCTTATCGATTGAAAGATGAAAACAGCAAAGTTCGTCAAATTACAAAAAAATCTTCTTTCATTTTAGGGTCATATATACTTAGACCGAATAAGCAAACTGAATTGGCAGTGGGCTGGTCACATTATCCGCAGAACTGACAAGCGTTGGAGCCGTAAAGTCCTTGGGTGGAGACCGCGACTCTGTAAGCGTAGTGTTGGACGCCCTGCGACAAGATCGGATGATTACATTCGAAGGCTGGCTGGTGTGGGCTGGATGAGAGAGGCCGAAAATCGGGAGCGGTGGCGTGCATTAGGGGAGACCTATGTCCAGCAGTGGACGAGTGTGGGTTGCTGGTGATGATGATGATATACTTAGAATTAAATCAAAGCCAAAGAAATAAAAAGGCCCATCTTCTGGCATACCCTATGTTCTCCGATAGCTGCACGTATAATGACCTCCTCCAGGCCCCTGACAGCGCAGTTCGTTTGGCGGAGTTTACGGCTGAGAAAGTATAACTTTATCGCCATCCACTCGATAAGAAGAATAATTACACATCTACGAATAAGTTACTTTTTTAAACCTTTGACACTATAATCTCATCCCCAGTCATCACTGTATTCCCTACCCAATTGTATGTTAATTAACCTAAAAGTAAAAACTTTTCCCGGAAAAATACGTTACAAATTAATGGGTTCTCATACACATCAGTCAAATAACAGTTTTGTAATCAGAAACAGAATTTCTTTTCGATGTGAACATTTTCATTCGTAGTTTCCTTTTGACGTTGTTTTCAAACTAAGTTGTCTTTCAAAAGCTCTCCAATTATGTTAGTAAAGGAACAATTGAAGCAAATATTCGGTTCATAGTTTCTTGCGCTTTCATCGTAATAGCCGTTTAGATAGGAAAATTTACATAACTTACTTTGCAGTTTTGTCCCTACCAGTCCTTACAATGGTAATATCATTAAGTTACTTATGTTATTTGGGCATTCTAATAAAAATACTGAACACGGTTAAGAATCTTAAATTTTACTAGCTTAGATGTGACTTTTAAAATTCTGTTATAAATGTAAGAGACATATGGATTTAAGGCTCGGCGACCTGAAAAAGTCTTGGACTCCGAAACAAGAGAACACAAAGCATCACTTCAGCCAATAATCGTCCATTGTTGGACATAGGCCTCACCCATCGTTCTCCACACAGATCGGTCCTGTGCCACCCGCATCCAAGGGACTCCCGCGACCTTTACTAGATCGGTCCATCTGGTGGGAACACACACATACACATACATACATACATCGTTACGAATCCGAACCTGGGCAACATGAGAGTAAAAATATTTTGCATTAATCCTTTAGGAGAATATTAAACTCCACGCCGCGGGCGTCCATAGTCACCAATACACAAAACAATCAGCGAGGCAACTCCACGACGGTTATCTCAAAAAGGAAACGATAAAAACACTAAACATCGCCAGTAAATAATTTTGGGCAGTCCTAGCGCGATTTGCGTCAAAACGGGCGTGCCTAGTCGTTCCGTCACGTCGCAGATGGTAGATAAAACATGCGGCGGGGTAGTGATGTAACGAGGCGGATTGTAAGGTCACTCGAGTCAAATTCTCAAGTCAAAGTTAAAGGAAAAATCCGCACAGGGAAAACGCATTGCGATTCAGCGGGGTACTGACAGCAGTTTGGGATACTGCTATGCAACTTCAAGGTCAAGGTATGGTTCTAATTATTAATTTGGATATTTTCTTTGTTTGTTTTCAAAATCTGTCGACTTTGGCTTGCGATTATAGATAGTCATTTGAATAACATATTCGTTTTTTTTCATCTCAATATTTTCACCGACATACTGCCCGAATGATTGAGACACACTTGTGAATCTCAAGAATGTGTAAGTAGTTCATCGTCGTAAACGAAGCCTTGAGATCACTACGTTCATTTGTGTACGATAAAAGTATAGGACGCGAAACCAATACCGCCTATAAAGATATCACAGGCAACAGATCACAAGGAAAGCTACTGCAGTTTGAACGGCTGTGTAGGCGTTCTATATTTTGAGGTTTAAAATCGTCTATAGTCATTTTACCGCAAAAGTCGGAACTAATGCTGTTTCCCTTACAAGTGTGACAAGGCCCCTCTGTCACTAAGAGGTCCTTGTGATCATAGGCCTACTAAAACATTGTTTCATTTAATCCTTCATAATCTCTCTTTCATCAATTAGGAAGGAAACTGCTTAGGTATATGATAGAGGTTCTATGTGTTCGTTTCAATCATTTTATTCAAAAGTTGCTTACTATCCCGGTATGGACGCTATATGTTAGCGTATAATTCATCCTATTTGACAATTACCTTCCCTATTCCGACACCACACGTATCACTCGAGTAACATTACAATCCGCCGCTTCCCTACTCGCCAGTATTTAAATCATGCCCCGTAAACCACGAACGCTACGTCGCCCAGCCTAACCAGACCTCTGGCAACGGCGCTGCCTGTCATACCAAAATGCAAGCGCACGTACAAACTTCGCCTCTTATCTCCACCGCGAGGGTCTAGCTTCGCTGGAGGAGAGTGTCGAGTTCATTAATTACTTTTTTCGAGTTCCGAAGGAAACGGTTGGTGATACGCTTCAAGGGGATAATAGGTACCTGTGTGTTTAAATTTAGAATGAGTCTTTGTTTCCATTCGTTCGTTTGATGAACACTTGTGTTTGTTCTGTGTCTGGGGATATCTGGTGTTACTGGCGCCTTACTTGATTTAAGAATGGACGTAGGCGCTGTTTTGCTGAGACGAACTTTTAAACTTCCCTTTACCAAATATGGGAGCCCCAAAGAAGGGAACTTTAATAGTTGGCAACGCATTTATGACTCCACGGGTGTCCACGGGCGTCCATGGGCGGCGTCCAAGTGTCTGCTAAAAAAAAATTCAGCATCAAATGTATGTTTTCTTTTTAAGTCAAGTTTATGACAGAGATTACTTTATTATTAGGATCAGGTTGATTTATCTGATGGTGTCTAAATATACTAAACGGATCGCTGAAGTCCTTATGAAGATTTCTTAAAATCATGATAACACGAACGCAATTTATGTGTCAGCAACGAGTTTGTGATAATTATCTTGGTTGTTGCAATGGACCACGATGACCGTCTCCTAATTAGTCCGTTATATAACGGTTCAGCATTGTCAATCATCATCATCATCAGGCCGAAAGTACCCACTGTTGAGTATAGGCTTCATTTCTTTAAAGTAAAGTACCCGGTCCTGAGCTGATAGTAAACAATAGTAACATTGTCAATAGTAGTGGCTAAAAGCTGATCTATAACAAAACATCTGTTACCAATCAGCCTAGTCAATATCTAAACAACCTAATTCTACAAGTCTACAACAGCCCACTATTGCCACAGAACCATTAACAAATGAGTTGCCTTATCGCGCCTATAGGCATAAGCGACCCAAATAGGCCACGTCAGGCCTAAAAATACCCGATTGGTTTGGCAACAAGTGTTCGCCATTTTGTATGGCCTGATTGTCGAGAATGCTATAAATGGTCGTATGTTAGTCATAACTGACTGACATTTGTTTTTTTAATAAAAAAAAATCCTGCTAGACACATTTAAGTGGCTATATTTCGTGCTATCAAAATAAAATTTGATTCAAAAAATTCTTGTATATTTTTACCTCATTGGGAAATCTCTGACCTTTTTTAAAACTCCTATCTATGATAGGCCTTTACATCTAACATAAGTAGCATTTAAAGTAAGGTATCCTTACTGAAGTTACTGTAGTATTACAACTTCGCTCGTGGCCTATTCGCTTTTGTACTTTTCGTCCGTATTTGCGGCAAGCGAAACGAGTGTCGACTTTTATTTTTTCAACTGCTTAAATATTTGTGATTTATTTATTTTCTTAATTTTGTTGCAGGTAAGTTCAAACCTCCTGTCCAGCCTTCAATGATTGCTACTGCTGAGAGCTATGGTGATTTTTTATCATATTTACTAGGACTAGGGGTCCTTATCGTATTATTATTAACACTTAAAACTGGCATCAGACGGCATTAATATAATTCGTGAATGCGACTAGACCAAGTACATAGGCACCCATTTAGATATCACTTCTTTTGACGATGGACTTAACGAAAAAAACTTGTTGACGAATCGAACTCCCATTTCACTATTATAATTTCGATGGGTTTAACTTATCAGGATTTGCGCCCGATGTTGAAAATTAATTTATTAATTCTGTGATAGTTATTGCCATAGTTACTAAAATTTTACACCCCCGGTGTTAAGCGTAAATTCGATACGACGCAAGACAATTTAAAAATTTAGTTTCGTGTTTACGAATAATTCGAGATTTAAGTGCTTTCCTATCACGCGCAAGTGGATGTTGGCCATTCAAAACTAGTCCAATGTATAACTTAAACAAAATAATCATAATTTGAAGTAACAACTTCACATTTCCCCCGTAATTTAGATTCATACTAAAAAAAGTACTAAATCAACTTTGTATAAAATGGGTAACACCATTCAGGCGTAGAATCTCCACACAATGTAGTTTACGACTGAAATTTCATGATTTTTTACGATTATGATATTGGGATGAAAACCTCAGCTAAAAGCGGCAGTAAAAACTCTTTTAAACCTTAAGTAACTCAAATGGAAAATAGCATCAGTAAGCAATACTGTGTAATAGCACAGAATGGTAATAGTACAACGGTAGTAAATACACTTATAGGTATACATTGACCCTATTATTGGGTAATACAGGTGTATGTATAGGAATACAGTAACATGGACACTTATTTTAATTGTATTCGTGAAATTGTTGTTCGAATCTTCTATACTATTTATAAAGAGATAACTTCTATAGACAACGACAAGCCGTTATAGGTAAACCGAAAACACGAAACGCTTGCGCGATGTAATTATACACAGCGCCATCTATTGGTTCATTTCGGAATTCCGGTCCCGAAGCGAAGTGAGGGCGGGCCACTAGTTTTCAAATAAAGGCGGTTATTCCGTTCGGCCATTTTGTTTGGGGATTGCACAATTATTGTGTAAAATTCTAAAAATGTTTCGATTAAAACGTGATCCAACCTGTTTAAATGTACTTAGACATTTATATACACAAACATGAAAAATCTATATCGGGTGTCCTGTAAATATCTTTTTAAGAAGAGTATATCCGCTTCGTGTCTCAAAAATAAAAGTCTTATTTTCCTTTTAAAACGCTATATTTCATCTTTCTCGTGAGCTTATGAAAAGATACGATAGCATAAAGATACCGCAGGGATAGAATATCTAAGGTTATGTATCTTTCTATCTACGTCGACGTCTCATATGGCAGTTATTTCTTCAACCTAAAACAGACGGACTTTTATCCTAATTTTATTACTTGTGTGTTCTAGGCTATACTACTTTCGCTTAGTCTGTGAATTGGTATAACAGACATGGCGTAGTATTAGGTAATAATTTATTATAAGATAGCCTATTTGTTCTTTTTTCTCCCTTTCTTATACAGAAATAACATAATATATGTAGGTTTAGGTTTAAAGATCAATCAAGACAAGTAGTCACTAACGTAATAACATGTTTAATAATAGAAAGAAAGATATTTTTTGCCCGTTATTACATTTTATGTTGTACTAGTGGCCCGCCCTCACTTCGTTGCGGGACAGTAGTTCCATTGTCTACCAATAGATGGCGCTGGACGTTGATTATATCACGGAATTGTTTCGTGTTTTCGGTTTATTTATAAGCTCTGGCGTGGAACATTAGATTAACCTCTTTATTAATAGTATAGATGTACGCATAGCAACACATCAAAGTATACATAACTGTCAAATTTCTTCAAGCGACACTCATCTTACTGTCATACACATTAGGTTGAATATCAATTGAGGTTTGACAGGTTGTGGTAACTTGATGTGTGGCTGACTGTATGTTACAAATAATATCTTTTGCAAGTAAAACATTTAGTACTGCTCTGCGTACAATTCGCGCTGTCTCCTAAACTATTCTACCTGACGTTTTACAAACCGTGGCTAGACTATGTTCTCTCTTGTTTGAAAAATTTACAGCTAGAAAAGGGTCGCCATTAAAGAGTCCGCGTCTTTATAATGCCCAACTTGTCAAGCTCAGAGTCACAGCCGTTGTAGGGGAGATATAATAAAATCTTGAAAAATCGTAAAACCGAGTCTAGGACTACATTTGAGCGCATTATCTAACTAGCTACGACCCGCGGTTTCAACCACGCAAACTTTGGATAATTTTATGTACAGTCAGCCATACATCAGGTTACCACATCCTGTCAAATTTCCTCAGTTGATATACAACCTAATGTGTATGACAGTAAGATGAGAGGTGATTGAAGAAATTTGACAGTTTTGTATACTTTGATGTGTGGTTGTACATACAATATATCTTTATATTGGAGCCTATAATGTAAGCTATATTATTGTGAAGTTTCAACGAAATCTAATCAGTAGTTTTTGCCAGAAAGAGCAACAAACATACATTCAACTCATACATCTTCTCTAACTTTCCCGTTCATAATAGGGTTATCACGTATCACGTGCCTCAACATAATGCGCCCTTAGGGTTCAAGATAGATAAATGTGGTTCTTAACGGGAGTTCATAGGTTTGAATCTATGCACTTCTGGATTTTTCACGCATTATGGTGTATATGTACCATATGAGCACGGTGTATATGCGCTTGCGTTCGCTATCAATATGTTCGACACCCTATTTTGGTAACCCTAAGATTTCCTTCACAAGGTCACCGGTTCGACTCCTGAGCTGGCTAGCTTCTATATCATTGTACTTACTCTAGTGCAGTATGTTTAGGTCGTGAATCAACAGGTGTGCCAACGATGTCACGTACGCTCTCTTTGTCTTCTTGCTTCTTTAAGTCTAGTGGAACACTATTTTGAGCTAATATGTTTGTCCGACGTAGACATACTCCTTATTGCACGAAACAGGCTTTAAGAAGTAGACAATAATGTCCTCCTAACCAATAACACGGCTATAGCGGTCAATCTCAACGATCAGCCATCGACGCAGGACATTTATAGTGCACAAGTGTATGCAGACACAAATGTCATGACATGACTCTATCTCCTTACCCTCATATTTCGATGGGACACCATTGTGACACGACCGAAGATCGATCAGGCGCAAGACCAACGGCTTAACGTGCTTTCCGAGGCACGGTGGTATAAGACCGCCATCTTCCAGACTGAGAATTTCTGAATTTCAGAAAAAATCTGGTACAAATTTTAGATCGAACCCGAGACCCCAAGCACAGGCCGTTGCTTTAAAGTGCGATACACTACCCACTCTGCCACCAAGGCAGTAAATACGGTTATAATGTTTTTGGCTGAACTTGACTTTTACCATCAAATTATTTCGTTCTCTTCGTGTTTCATTTCCCATTGGAGTCATTAACTTTTCCTACAAATTATCAACGTGACCTTCCAAAAACTTCGTCGGCTAGTTGCTAACTGGCCAGTGATGTCGCATACGTAATTTAATCAGGCCTAATTCCCGGCCCGGTGTCAAATTTGGCCGGTTACTTTCCCATCAGAATTCAACCTCCATTCCTCTAGCGAAGGCTATAATTCCGAACCTTTATGTAGGGATGTATCAGGTATCGATAGGCTTAAACATTGAAAAAAAATCGCTATTTTAATACCTCATACCGACTTAACTCACAATTTAAGGTAGATGGTTATGCCAGTTTTCAACAATCTTAATCCGAGAAGAATATACAAATGGTATAACGCTATAAAACATTCGACTCGTAGCTTTATAACATATCCAGATATAGGTATCTGCATATGTTATAAAGCTATGAGTATAAAATATCCTATATTATCGGATAAAATCGCCGAATCGGACCTTAAATACAGCATATTATAGGTTAAAAACTTTAAACCTGTTCATTTAACAAAAAATTGGAGTTAAGCCATTGTTTTAGTAAGAGTGCGGTATGGTGAGAGCAAAGATCCTCATGTCGTTATTTCATTTAAGACAGGGCATCTTAAAGGTCACCCTAGGTGACCCTAGTAGTAAAAGTGCACAATCCTAACTTACCCTCATATTCCGATAAAAGTCGATGGTACATCTTCAACTTCTAGACTCTAACACTGAGAATCTAAATTAGGTGAACCTAACAAAATTCCTATCGAACTAGGGATCTCTTACTTACACATTTGTTACTTGCACGTCTGTTGCAAGAATATGGTACCATAACTAGTCTAAATGAAGGGTATTATGTGACCCAACAACTGTCGCCGTTAGTTCCTGCTAACACTACCCTGAGGACAGGGGTCTCGTCCCTTACATTACAAAGTCGTCGATATCGACTATCGATTCCCGGCATTGTTACACCCAAGGTACCTACGCCAATCCCTTTTTTCGTACTATCCAATTGGGGACTATTTGGAGTCACATTCCAACTGTTTGCCGCCCTTCAACGCTTTGTTGGCGCTCACATCCAATATTGGTTCAAACACCAGCGACGGCCTCAAAAGAAATAGTGAAATTTACTTCGGGCTTTACTGAGAACATTTGATGTTACGTTCTATAAAGCCTTTGATTCGCGGGAAATGTATAGGAGTTGTGTTTTGCTTACCTAAGAATTTGTTAGAAGTGGAACACCTACTTGACTTACTACATAGGTAAGTTTTTTGTTATTTAAATCCATTAAAATCAAATGCATCTCATAAGATTTTTTAAAAATAATCACGTAATCTTTACCTACAGTTATTTACTTACCAAACTAACGTCATATTTCTAGTTCAACAATTTATACTCGATTGGTTTTTGGATGCTTTAAAACGATAAAAGATTTCTAATTCTTCAGCCGGAAATAAGATTTGTACATATTTTTCTGTTCATTTCTGATTAATATTCACTGTCTTAGAATATAAAAACATTATCTTCAAATCACAAACTTCTTTTATTCAATTCACACTCAAAACATCCACTCAAGATCCGCGGCTTAAAGAGCACTCAAAAATTCCAATATCAAGACAAATAGAAAATTATTAAAACATTCCGCTGAGGCGCGAATTATTTGCGGGAAAAATTAATTACTTCCCCAAGAATTTCCATTACGGGATTGTGTGATAGGAAATTTCAAAACTCACTTCGCGTCATTATTGGAAAAAAATAGTTCAAAAGCCGATTTTCCAGGGAAAATTGGCATTAAACAGTTGAGCTTTGGTGTTGGCGGCGCGCCAAACAGTGCCCAGTTTCTTTGGCACTTAAAAGAAAAGGTAAAAAAATAAGTACGTGGAAAATTCCCTATAGCGACTGGCAGTCTTTGTGCGAGTTATGAAACGGCTTTCAATCGAATTAATTCGCAATCGGAGTTAGAATTTTAGCTGTAGACTTGTCATTTGCAGGGTCCTAGATATATCAAGTAGAAATGGCGGTGCGGAACATCGGGAAATATTCTTTTTTC
Organism: Cnaphalocrocis medinalis; assembly: GCA_014851415.1. NCBI lineage: Eukaryota > Metazoa > Arthropoda > Insecta > Lepidoptera > Crambidae > Cnaphalocrocis > Cnaphalocrocis medinalis. The sequence goes on from CM026292.1 coordinate 2,759,992, forward strand.
TTAACAGCGAACGTATTCGTGTCTATCCAAGTTAATACATATACAAAATCATTTACCCATAATAAATAGGATAGGTACATATTAAAATGTAGATGGTGTAAACAGATTTATGTTTTTCAACCTATTTTTAAAGATATATGAAATGAGAAATAGTAAATCTACAGGTGCCTGCAGAAGTCCAGACCCCTGTAATTGCTATACTACCGTAGACCTCATCTTTATCTCCATTTCAATTAATTAGTTGCGATGAGTAAGTGAGTGGCTGGCTGGCTGGCTGATGGCTATTTGGGCAAAAAATCTTATGAAAAGGTCATCTACCCTTATTATCTCAAGGGTAGATGAAAAAATATCAATAACAACTACTTTCAACTTGAATATTATTGGATTCCTTCGAATCAAAACACGTGGAGGCTTTCGACAATGATCGATAAGATATTCGTACGTCGACCCAAAAAAGCTTGCAAATAGCAATAACTTAGGCTGCTGACACTTTCGTATTGGTGTCATGTCATTCGCATACATTCGTATTTCATGTACTTGTAGACTATTAGGTTTGATCGAAACTATATTTATGTTACCATGAAAGCTCGAACTACGGTAAATCTTAAGATTATCCAGTAAGATTAAGACTTTTAATAACAATTCTCTTAATAAATCTTAGTTTTAAAAAGTTTGATTATTTTTTTACATTTACCATTAAACATAGGTAAATCTTAGGTTTTCTTAAGATCTACCGTAGTATAAGCTTTATTTATTTATTAAATTCTATACATGCATAAAGTAAAACCAAACTATCAGAATGCTAGTCACAAAAACACAAACATAATTGAAGGTTCAAATTGTTCAGAAATCAATAGGACGTACGCAACCAATAACTTACTCATAAAAATACAGCGCTATAAATACATAAATAAAAGTCAGTCAATTAGTAAAATAAAATAATTCTGTATAAAATTTAACTTTACGGTAACATACACATTATACATGTTAGTATATTATGTGCTCTTCGAATGCCTATTATTTCTAGCGGCTACGAAATTCTGGACTCAGACAAAACTTTTAATTAAACCTGGATTGATTTAGCATTCTTGTGGGAAACTTTTGATTAATTTTTACCTAACACACCAAGTATACTAGAGGTAGTATCAGGTGTCAATTTGTAATTGATAGACCTTCCTTCTTACTTCAGCGCTGACTTTGCGAGGAATCAAATAATAATAATAAATTCTTAAAACATCATACATTGACCTGACTCCGTACTAAGTATCTTAAGCACTTATGTTACACATATTCAGACAACAGACACAAAATAGTGTCACTAATATGACATATTAGTTATACATTTTGCAATAACTATTATTTTTTTATGTGATAAGTGGCAGACGAGCAGACGGATCACCTGATGGTAAACAATTGCCGCCGCCCATAGACATCCGCAACACCAGTAGAGTCGCAAGTGTTTTAGCAACCTTTTAACCTTCTTTCCCCTCTATGGTGCCTCCGGTTATCCGGTATCCTCACTCGAAACAGTGCAAGCGCTGCTTCACGCCGTCTGTGAGGTCGTGGTATCACTCCAGTCGAGCGAAGCGTGGCTTTTTAGCAGTAATTATATGAGTATGTATTTCTAATATCAAATACTAGTGGCCCGCCCTCACTTCGCTTCGGGACCGTAGTTCAGAAATGAACCAATAGATGGCGCTGTGCTCAATTACATCGCGCAAGCGTTTCGTGTTTTCGGTTTACCTATAAGCCTTGTCGTTGTCTATAGAAGTTATCTCTTTATAAATAGTATAAATATGTATTTCATTTTATCCGATGGGCCATACATGCCCAGACATGTCGCCTCGTAATCCCAACATTTACATCAGATAAATATGAGTGATTGCTATATTCTCGATTGCAGACCTTTTTGCGACCTTTGTTTGTGTTTGAATTTACGAGGCACGAGGCAAAAATTGTATAATTTCCACCCGCAAACATCAAATGATTAACACGAGATTGAGTTATCGTGCCGTTTCCCTCGCTCGTTCGCTTTCAACCAATCATAATTGGCGGAGAGTTGTTAAAGATTTATTCTGAAAAGGTAAATTCTATACGGACGTACACGGTGCGTAGTGTTTGCATGGGATTAGGATAAAAAAAATATTATGGAAGGTTTTGGTTGAGTGTGCATTTTATAAAAACAATAAGTTTTTTTTTTATTAAACGCCCCGTGCCTCTAATGTTTTGTACCGGTACCGGGCCTTGATCCTAGGGTCCCGGGTTCGTTTCCTGAGTCGAGCAAAAGTATGTTTCGACTTTTTTGAACATAGCTTGGGTTTGTGATCAATCCGGCAATAATTCCCATCGTAGTAACGATCACTTGATTTCTATGATTGAGGCCTTTACCCTGCAGTGAGACAGTATACCTAAAGGCTGATTTATTTTTTATTATTTAGTCGCCCTTAAGGGTAAGGTCGAAATTCAAATCATTTTAACCGCCTCACCTACGAATAGAAAGACCGTTAACAGTTGGTTTCAAAAGTCCCCTCGAAACCATTTATTACTTGTTAAGTCGACCTCAAAAGATAACCCTTACATAACTCCGCAGAATATCGGAGAGGACACGAATCTTTTGAGAAGGATACCGTAAAATTTATTGGGCATTTTTCTGTGGATCTGTCAGATTCAATGCGTTAAAGGCAGGTTAAGCGAAGGGGTTTCGGCAAAGCCCTACTGGGTCTGTGACAGGTGGCAGAGGACGGAGTGTCTTCCTGGACTTAAGTCCAAGTTTAGAGAACTTAGCGGGGTCAATTTTTAAAAAAGGGCAATCTAAATAGATATGAGACAGCGGAATCAAACTAACCTTAGGATGATTCTACTCACATAGTGGCGGTGGCAGATCATGCTTATACGTTTAAAATGTATCTTAAACGGGGGTCTATGACGTGTAAAAAATCCGCTAGATGGCGCACTGTAGAACTGAGGTCCATTTACACGGTGATTGGTTACTTTTGATGTGAGATATCATAATGTCACTAAACAACCATTGACGTTGAAGTTAGACCACAGCCTAACAGGACGCCATCTAGGATTTTTCACACGCGATAGCTCACGTGTAGTGTGTCCAAAGTATGTGGATCTATCGTAGTCGGTGTTTTTCCTTATCGCTATGACATTGGAAGCATGGTTTAAAAAAGCTCACACACCTCATTAGTATTTCATGAAAACGGTTATCACAAAATCTTTTTAGTTAACCTAACCTTATTTGGATTAAAATACTCGCACATAGATATAAAATGCAGTTCTCTCGATACATCAAAGGAAAAAAGAAATCCTTAATTATCTGAGCTAACTAATTAATCCTCTCCGGAGCTCGTTCATTTATTAACTGATTAAAAATCTTATTCTACGATTGAATCGAAAGAAATTAACTAACTTAGCTTATGGATTATAGAATTAATCTTTTATTAAAATGCATTCTAATTGGATGAAGGAATTCTTTTGCTACTTTTGTAAGAACTTAAACGAGGGGTATTATAATACGGTCCAGTCCTGGGTGTGGGGTATCCGACCGCGATTGCGCAGTGATGGACACCCCAGGGGTTTTGGTTAGGGCTAGAGTCCCACACACTACCTTGTCCCCCACATGTGACAAGGTGAAGGCCATGATGGTTTCCCCTGGGAAAAGGGGGGTAGTACGAGTAATAAATATTAACACGCGACCGTAAACGTCTTTAACGCAAAGTCAATTACATTGACCTAATTCCGTAATAAGTATCTTAAACTCGTGATACTGATTGGTGTTGCGCTTAGGTCACTACCAAATTTGTGGAGCCAAGGCTTTGCTGGATTCCTATGATCTCGCTTAATTATGGTGATGAGGATGCACCGTTGGTGTTTTAGCGGGTATGCCTCTGGGCTCCAGTCCCAGACAGAGTGCATAAGGCATGGTACCCCCATTGCACTTCGGGAGGGCCGCATTTCACCAGCGATATCAAAAAAAAAAGGTCACTACCAAATGCGCTGCTGCTGATTTTTATTCCTTTACTTACTGAAAACGCCCCGTTGGTCTAGTGGTTCAAGTACCGGGCCGTGATCTCAGGGTCCCGGGTTCGAATCCCGGGTCGAGCACAAAAATATGTTTCGAACTTTACGAACATAGCTCGGGTTTGTGATCACCAATCCTCATTAGGCAAGCGTGGTGATTAAGCCTAATCCCATCATAGTAGCGATGACTTGATTTCTATGATGGAGGCCTTTGCCCTGCTGTGGGATAGTATATAGGCTAATACTACTTACTGAAACACCGTTTGATCATACCATCATGTGAGACATCTATAAATGTCGCTAGTTTCTCTTCGCTTGTACCACCCTGCAATTTAAGTAGGCAGAAAATGAATGTCCCTTCCGATACCTAACAGAATGGAATCTATTTTATCCTCTCCATGCTTGTGCCGATGGCAGCTTATTTATAGTCGAAGAGCTTATAAATGTAATCCTATTATAGTCTAATAACTCCTGTACTAGCCTGTGTATTGTCAACGTTGCTGTCGTGAATTAAACTCTACAGCCATTAATTTAAGGTCGGTAGTATTTATGAGTACGCAAACGGGCGAGGTGTTAAGTAATTTGCATATCAGTGTAGTAAATTTCTATAATGTTGCTAATAGCGACATCTCTTATTTCTTAGGGGAAATATAAATTTTCTTCCGCTTTGTTGAAAGAGTGAAAAATGCTAGTTTTTGTCTTTGACATAATGTAGGCACTCTTTATTGTATAAAGAAATAGATCTGCAGACATACAACATCAAATGGAGTGACACAATTTACTACCTTAATTCACCTTTAACCTCCATCAATATCAAAATGATCTTAGCATTCAAAGCTACCAAAAATATCGGAACATTTGACAATAACACTTTTAGCACCAATAGTTTATGGGCTTAGGCGTACATTCATTAGTAGTCATTTGTTCTCGAACAGCAAATGAAAATGCCTCTTGGCGTATACTGTACTGACATATAGTTGTATCTTGTCAAATGTTCAGATATTTTCGTAGGTTTGAACGCTAAGTTCATTTTGATGCTGACTGTAAGTACTAAATTGCTTTGTCTGATGTCACTTAGTATCAAAGCCATAGACAATTATAGCCATAGACAAACATCTACGTTTAGGGTAGAGTCGTGACGTCATCGCTATAATTATGCACTCAGCTGTAATCTTACTTAATCTTTCCAAAATTCAATGTAAACAGACCCCACCAATGCACCCCCGTAAGGCCCCACAAGTTGGTGTAAGTACCCTATTTCCATAAACTTAGTATGTTTGTTGATTAGGGTTGGCAAGAGCCACAACACAACTGGACATTTTGTCAGTTAAACTCTAAGCAAATTGTACTATTTATTTATTTATTAAGGTCCGCCAACAGCACATCATACAGAAATACTATTTATATAGGCTTAGTCTAGTTTGGGGCCCATCAATATAGCCTGTTTGAATATGCTTCAATGGATGCTATTGCGTGTGAAAAATCCGCTAGGTGGCGTAGCGTAGACTGAGGTCCAACATCAACGTCATTGATTCTTTAGTGACATTTTGACATCTCGCATCAACAATAACCAATCACCGTGTAGATGGACCTCAGTTCACCAGTACGCCAGCTAGCGGATTTTTCAGGCAATTTACAGTCAGCCACATATCAGGTTACTACAACCTGTCAAATTTCCGCAGTTGATATTCAACTTAATGTGTATGACAGTAAGATGAGAGTCGATTGAAGAAATTTGATAGTTTTGTTTATTTTGAGGTGTGGCTGTAGGCACTACTCATTTAATGTATAGCTGGAGGCACGAAAGTATAGCGATGACCGTTATTTTGCGCACTTGTAAAAAAGAAGACTTTCTATCAAAATTGGTTTCTGCGCACTCAAGGTCATAACTACACTTTCTTGCCGCGGACTATACTTAATTTTAATGAAATTGAGCTTTTCGGTTGTAAGAGTTGGCAACCCTAGTTAACCCTGTACTATAGAGTAAATAAACTACCTCAGGAGCCCTCCTCAGGGCGCACGTGACCTCTCTTGATTAAATACAATGATAACCACAGGGCCTACAACAAAATGTAATTCATGACCGAATGATAACCACGGGTCCTTCATATAATCCGGGACTAAACGCGACGAGATTTAATAAGTACATTCTAGCACTTACTGCTTGACGTTTCGACTGCGTTACAACAGCCGTGGTCAAAAGCGAACTCAGTTCGCTTACTTATACTTACAATAACACAGCCATAAAGCTACCATTAAAAAAAAACACGATTTCATACAAAATTACCCAAACCCCTCTGTGACTATTCTCTTTATTTATACACAATTTTACGCACACCTCTATTTCCTTGCAATAAAGTTGGTATTTAAACACCACCCGACAGAACCACTTAAATTTTAAATTGCGAACGGTCGTGACGGTTGACTTGCGTTGCGCGCCATCTGTCGTGTCTTTTGGTAGTTTGCGTATTCGGATTTTAAATTGGAAACATTCGATTAATGAATCGTATAAATACTACGAATACAATAATCGATATTGTTTATTATTCGTAGATCGCAATACGGCAATAATCTCTACATACACAATTTATAACAGACAGCAGTTTGAAAAAAATATTCCAACAACGCTATTAGTATGTTGTACAGCTAAATATTTTGAATTTCGAATGTGGCCATCGAGGTCGAAAACCAAATGTAGTAGGTATTTTATTTTCGACTTTAATCCATAGTAATTGGTTTTAAATTTCCGAAAACACTCTGCATCTTTTGCGCACATTACATACCCAATACCAGAAATGGCTACTTCTCTTGCAAAATATTTTATTGAACCTAATTCTAAATAATTGCTTTTACTGTACTAATCCAGATCCTTATAATATTTGAGCCAATCATTTGTCACCATTAAGTTTACTGCACAATTTAAATTGATAGCCGATTTCAATGGCTATTGAATTTTACGCCATCTGTCGAAATAGTCGTTAAACTAAATGGGCTTAGCCAGTGTGAACTATTTTAGTTTACCGCTGTTTTAGGGTTCCGGGTCTCAAAACGAATATAAAATATCCCTTTTTGTTCGTCTAAACGACAACTCAATATTTCGTATTAAACTCAGATTATTATCAAATTAAAGTACTATAAGGGAGAAGAGCTCTCCTTTTGCTTATCGTCAGGCTGAGGTGAGCCAATATACTGAGCCACTATTTAAAAAAAGTCGGCAGCGCACTTGTGACTCCACTGTTGTGTCCATGGACGACAGTAATCGCTAACCATCAGGTGATTTATCTGCTTGTTTGCCTTTTATTGCAAAATTAGGAACGATGGTAACTAGATGGATGCGAACGCGTTTTCCATACTTTAGGTCGTAGGTTCGAATCCAAGCATTCACCTCCATCAACAATACGGATGGAACGAATGGAAGACACTTCCAGTGTCTTAGGGTTTCGATTCCTGTAAGGGATTATCATCATTATTTCAGCCGATAGACGTCCACTGCTGGATATAGGCCTCCCCAATGATCTCCACTGTGGTTCGGACCTGTGCCACCCGCATCCAAGAAATTCCCGCTCTGATGGATGAATTTACCTAATATAGTCCGAGGCAAGAAAGTGTAGTTATGACCTTGAGTGCGCAGAAACCAATTTTGATAGAAAGTCTTCTTTTTTACAAGTGCGCAAAATAACGGTCATCGCTATACTTTCGTGCCTCCAGCTATACTATTAAAAGGTATAGAACCATCTGTGCGCGGGTCCGACTTACACTTTACCAATTTTTTGTTGACAAATCCATTATTTTATTTACGAACCTTCTGGCACGCTGACATTTATTTCTGTCGTTAAAATGTAGTGAAATATTTTGTGTGAACAATGACATTTTTACATTTCACTTTTATTTACTTTTTACCTGTGGATATAAAATTTGGTACGGCTGGGAAATACTGCAGTTTGCCGTTGACGAATTTTACAATAAAATTTTATGTTTTATATATAAATCATATCATTTTATTTTAGCTCTTTTAAAATTTATCGAATTTCATAGTCATAAAATAAATGTTGTTCAGAATGATTAGTAGAAGACGTGGTTACAGGGATGAAAATATTCACAGATACTTCTAATATACCTCTGGAAAACCCGCATATCTCCGAATTCGCGTAAAATGAGGCAGCGTAAGTCGGTGTACAGTCACAGTGCACTAAAAAGTATAAAACCTCATTCAACTATGAACCTTATAGTCCTGACATAAGAGTCGAGCTGTTTACATTTCATTGCAGGCGACTGTACTGTACTTAAATATTCCTATTTGTAACGCACTGCGCAGCGAGTTTAAGCCATACGCCTAAAACTACAGATTAATATTAAACCGTGCACCACCACAACACCCCTGTATAGTTCTCATAGGAATTAACCCTAACCAGCCACGTGCCTCACAAAGCCACGGGGCGACTTTAAAGGGTGCGGAACCAATTTGCCCATTTCTATAACCCTGCACAATCTATCCATCCCACTCACACACATCTCCCTCACCTGCAACAAAGCGAGACGCATAATAGCAGCTAGATTTTTTTTACAAAGCGAGGGTTGGGTAGAATTGAGTAATAAAATAATCCGTTGGGTTTGTGCGTGGAAAAGATATACGTAGATGATAAATGTAATGCTTTGGCACAGCAATAAAGTCTTTGTTTCGCGGGATCTTTGTATGTGGACTACATAATGCTGAACCGGATCGCCCATTGTTGATAGAAAAATATGTGCTAACTTTGTTTTCCGCGGATAAATAATACAACTTATTTTAGCGCGATTCTCGCAACTCTTATTCTCTTTGTGACAAAAACTCCAAAACAAACTAGGAAACGGGAAGCAAAATAAAACAGTGCGTCGTATTCGCACAAAGAATCCATTTTCGGGGCGCTAATTGAAAGCGAAAAAGGCGCGAAAACTGACAGTGACAGTTCAGATTCAAAATGGCGGACATAAAAGAGAATTAAAACATTAAATTCGCGCCATTTCACCCTTTTGCCGTAAAATTACACGGGCGTTTAATTGATAGGTAGAATTGCAGTGCCATTTCTTTCTCCGCTTAAATTAGCTGCCATAAAACGTAGAATATGGCGTTTTGGTCTGTTCCATTGCTAGTTTATGCTAATTCGTCGGTTCGGGGAGGTTTTCCATTACTTTTTGCTAACGTATTTTGTAATTATGCGCGCCTGAGAACGGGAAATGTGAGGGCCCTTTGTATAAAAGACATGCAGGAGTATACCGACTTAATTTATTCATTTTGTAAACGTTAAACGCAGTTTTGAATGGAGGGCGGAGTGTGTGTGAGATTTTAAATCGGTTATTATTGCCATCAAGTTTTCTTATTTTAGTTTAAATGGGCATTATCTTGAATTTAAAACCCCTGTTTATTTTTTAAACGTCGCATTTAGTACACGATTTGTACTATAGGTACAATCGGCTTACACAAATAACTTAGGTATACACTTTAGTTTCTTGTCAGTGGTCACGATAAATACCATCTCCGTTTTTTAATCAATTACGTAAATAGTCTACAAAACCTGTACTTATGACTGCGTAAAACATTCCAAAATTGGATAATTTTCACTGTAGAAAAACTACAGATACTATCTTACTCCGTCTGCAAAGTTTGAATGAATTTATTGGCTACAAAGCAATCCAATTTTCGCAGTGTGGGAGTCCGACATTATTGATAATATCTACGCGAAAATATATAGGGATCGTGGCTTTTATGTAACGTTTATTACCGATGTTACTCCTCCAACCGAAAATTATTTGCTTTCGGCATTCACTTTTTTTCGATAATTTCCCCGCCTTTTGTGCTCTTAAAATATGATTTTATGGCGCCATTTTGAACCGCAGTGTACTAAGTAAGGCTATTCGTCAAAAATAAAATGTTCTTTTAAAGGATTTTCATGTTCTTTTTCTTTTAAATTAATGTTTATGGCTTTTCATTTTAAATGCAGTTTTTGAAAAGCTAATAGGAAAAAGTAGGTACCTTTATTTAATAAATGTTAGTCATTGTTATAAAAATTATTCTGTCACTTTTATAGAAGTAACAAATAAAAGTGACAGCATCAGAATTAGCCCAAGACTAACTGTGAGCCTCGTTTAGTAATAAGAGGATTTAGCCTACTTTCAAAATGAATATTTTTAATATATAAATTAAATTAAAAAAAAACTATTTAACAGATAAAGTGACTCGTTACTAGGGATGGGTCTAGGACGCGTAAAAAATTAGTGATGTGCACAGACATCGATTTCCGCGATCAAGTTGTCGAGTCACCGCTTATTGTAAACACTTCGGATATTCACGTCAACATAACCCAGATACTATCTAATTCGGTAAAGGCCAGATTTTTCCATTTATTTTTTATTCCCCTCGTCCGTCATGCTAACAGGCCTAAAATCGATTGTAACATGATCATTAGGGCCGCCCAGCCCTTGACAGTCCCCACCTTGTTTATTCTGGCACATTAAATTATACTTAGTATACACTAGAGTATCGGTTGCCTGTATGATTGATAGTGCAAAAATGCCAATGACCGTGATATTTGCTTAAACAAAAGAGGCGGTAATTGCTGTATGCGGTTAATATCAGCTGAATTTCAGGGATGGTTTTGGGTATACCAAAAAACGTGTCAAGATTCGTATACATTTTCTGTAGTCGTCCTTACCAAAGACTATACAGTATATCGACGCACAATGCCATGTGGAAAAGTGTTACAAATGTCCACAGGTGGCGGTGATCATTTACCAATACCTATGTGTACTTATAAAAAATCTTTGGGCCTTACTTATAGCTTTGTATACGGCCAGCATCTGACCAAAATGTGATATTAGCAGGTAATAGTGTAATGTCAATAAGTATAATATTTTTTGAATGTTCTCATGTAAGTACATAGTTTTAACCGTGGAAGAGATAACAAAAGACTAGCGTGAAGCAGCCTACGCTGTGTTTCGTCAACTTAGTGAGGGTACCGGAAGCCCAATTGGGGAGATGTGGTTAAAGGTTGGCAGCGCACCGTGACTCGACTAGTGTTACAGGTGTCTATGTGCGGCGGCAATCGCTTACCATCAGGTGATCCGTCTGTTCGTCAGCCACCTATCGCATAAAAAAAAAGTTAAGTTAGTCAAGTGTTTCCCACTTGTATATAATATTCAGCATGTTCATTTGCTAGATAAGCTCATCCGTAATTTTGTTCCTAATCTTCCCGTTGCGTGACGAGAATTTTTCGCGGCTCTCCCAGAGTTCCCAGTGCTAAGTTTATATCAAGTTTTAAGTGCCTCTCAGCTTCTATGCCTTGGCTAACTAGCCAGATAGGGATGTGAGGTAATGTTTTATCGATATTAAAAAATACGCGAAGATCTATTTGCTAAAATTATATTTGTGGAACTTAGTATCACTAATCTAAATTAATGAAATCTAGTCGTTGAAATAAAAACGTACTTATTATAAATACTAATTAATTTAAATTGCGTAAGAATTATGTTACGCCAAATATTATTTTTGATCTTTCTATTACTTATTCCAACGGCAGAAAAATGGTTTTCCAACTTAAATATTATAAAGCTAAAACTGATTGCGGCAGCAGCGCTGCTGTAAAAGGCTATTTTTCTAATTTAAAAACATATGTAGATATCGATAACCCCACATCACTATTCCAGTAATTATCCCTAAGCCTACAACTTCGAAACTTTCCATACATAAGCCCGTCAACAACTGCTGACGTTTCAATACAAGTAAACTCTGAATTGCTGATGGCAGCTTTGTTCTGCCTTTTCAACAGAAATTGTTTGATCGAATCGCTGTTTATAGCAGCTATAAGTAGCGATTGTCATTGAACAACGGGGTTTTCTCTGAAAAATATGATTAATTGCGTTACGTAGAGATTAGTCAAATTTGACGACTTTGTTTTTTACTTACAATTGTTTATCTACACATTTGTACATGCTAATGGTACGGACGTGTTGAAACTTTAGATATAATTCACCATTAATAATGTACATTTAACAATGTTTGAACCGATATAATTTATTTTGAACGTTCGGTTCGGTTCGATCACCGAGTCAAGCAAAAGTATGTTTCGAATTTTTCGAACATAGCTCGGGTTGGTGATCACCAATCCGCATTAGGCAAGCGTGGTGATTAAGCCTAACCCCATCATAGTAGCGATGACTTGATTTCTACGATGGAAGCCTTTGCCCTGCAGTAGGACATATAGGCTGATACTTTACTTTTAATTGATGGAATGTGGTAGTGTGAGTGTGGAAGATGGAAGGTTCTAAAGGAAAAATAACGCCTAACACCACACACAACAAAATCAATCAACAAATCAATGCTTACCTATGATTGATTGAAATAAAAGCCGTTCTTACAAATCCATACAAACCCCTCCCATATATTCCGATCAGAACTGCCGTGTCAAAGCGAGTTACATCAAAAATACATGTGTGTACGCGATAATGACCGATGTGGTCCTAATGGATTGTTGGCTGAGTGCCTCGTAAAACGTTGTCTCGTATAATTTTCGTCGGGAATGGTCTTTCCGTTTGTTTCCACTATGTTACTGAAACATTATTTTCTTTTAGTTTTCTTCTTTTTGTAAAACAGCGTTATTATGTATATTTATTTTCCTCCTTACTTCTTTGAAGTGTTGGCAGGTACCAAAGTATAGGTACTAAGTTGAACAACATAACCTAGACCTTTTTAAGGCAAGAGTAAATAGGTTTTTCACAGGCAAGAATGGTCTACCTTAGATCTCATCTTCACTTAACCTCATGTGTGATTGAGGCCAAATGCTTATCCGTCATTACATATAAAAGGTCACATTATATCTCAAAATAACTTAAACATCAGAATATATCCCCGTGTTCCTTGAAATATGTCACAAACATAACCTAATTTTATTTAGAACTGTAACATTCATTAGCTGAAAGGAAATTCAAATGTAATTTGTCAAACCTTCTATCATCGTTCTTAATTTGGTTATACGACTCCTGCCTACGATGTGCTGCGTACATTTATGCTAAATAGACCATTTGGCTTACATCCATGATACATATACGAATAACTGTGTATTTACACTTTTATTAGGGAACTAGATTTAGCTAAGCCAAACCTCACGATTCGCTAGAGATGTTCTTTAAAAGTCACAGTTGCCAGGAATAGTGATTTCAGTTGTTTTATCAGTTTCTGATATACGAGTATAATTTTACTAAAATTTATATTTTTATCTTTTACAGGTAAGTACCAGATACTTTACTACAGACAGACACTCCATAGATGACTAGCGTAAGTATAAAAACCTTCTTAACACGGACTAAAAGCCTCTGCTAAAAGCAATATTACTGAATTCTATTAAATCACTTTTGACGGCACTCTAAACTCGCAAATATATTTTATAGAATCATGAACTTCATACCTATAATCGTCTCTTCAATCAATGAAGTTAATGGTCAAGAAAAGTACGACAAAGGCTAAAAAAGGCACAAACTGCCAGTCGCAAATAATAACCTAATACCTAATTCTAACATATTATTTTTGAGCCATAACAATACGGGCTGATGTATCTCATACACGCTTACGCACTCGCACAAATGTTATGTTATTTTTGCCTGTATCTGTAAGAAAGCATCAATTCTCATAAGGCCGCCAGTTCTCGCTGCCGGGTCATTTTTCAATGCTTCCGTAGAATAGACTTCGGGGGCTTACCAACGTTAATTTTGGACAGAGATAGACATACGGGAGAAAGGCACACGCAACCCGGTACATTAACTAAATTTATATTGCGGTTTGGGGAGGGCTTCATACATACAAATTCATATAAAGCTACCCGAGCAACTTCCTCAGGAAACTTATGAGTTACTTATCGAGTTAACACTATTTTATCGTGAACGTAAAAAAGTCGTTCGACACTTTTATAAGCGCCGGCATAAACGTGCTTACACGTCACGCATCGGGGCTTTTAACACAATGGCGTTGGCGACTGCATCCGAAACAAAAATTACAAACGAGTAATAATAAACTCGAAAAAGCGATCGTAATAATAATGCATAATTACGTGAAAGCACAGCGCGTGCCGTATTATATTTACAGCTTAAGGGGGAACCCGACAGCTGCGTGCGAACAACGCATCTGCCAGCCCTGGCACACACAGAGACAGCAGACACGCACACACGGCCCGCGCCCCCCGCGCACGCACACAGACGCACTCACCTTGCGCTGTGTTGGGGTGCTTCCCCATTGTGCGACACTCGCAGGGCTGTCTCGATAACAGTTTTGTTTTTACTTGTTGAATGCGTTTGATGGATGATCGCCGATGATTGATTGAGCTTTTTCAAGCCGTATACGCACGTAATAGATTCAACAAAAGAATCTTTCGCTTTTTTGTGCGATTCTCTATTCAGGAATCGGATTCGCCCCCGCCCGATTAGGGATTGATTTGCAAATTCGTGAAATCGGCTTTTACTTTGTAAATCTTTAGTTAAAGCGGGTTCATTGTTTATTGTGGATTATAAATCGGCGTTGAAATGAATTAATGTGTACCTTTTGCTGATGATGTACGAGTATGTGTCAGCCCTCGATGCAAAATAATCGGCTAATGTAATAGGGCTGAGCCATGGTTTACAGCTGGCAATAGTCGGGCTTTAAAAGGCTGTCAAGATCCTAAGTTAAATTTATGAACGAGCAAACAACAATGTTTGAGTTGTTTTTAGGGCGGCCATCGGGCACGGGCTCGGCCTAATTTGAACCTTCATTAACCATGTTTTGTCGCTAATTACGGAAACAGAATTAGCTAGTTGTGATGATATCGAGTCAAAATTTATTGTTGCGGCCATAAGTTTCGTGTTCTAATTGAGACTGGCATGTCATTCTCATTATGAAATGTTGTTTCATATTGTACTAATTATTCCTTAATTATATCCAGGTACTGCAAAAGATAAGTTGTTTATTTAAATTAAATTATATTATTTTTTTAAATCACAGTTAAATATTACAAATATGCGCACTAGGGTTATTACGCTAAAATGTAACAGATAATAATATCAAGTTACTAAATATCACATGATCCAAACAAAATGTACGAGTAAGAGCAATTCGATAAGTGGCTTCGTCCTTCCCCCGGTTTTGTCCTTTATACAATTTTATTAGCTTTCTGTCGTATAAAACTTCGGGCGGAGGAATTTCTGTAACAATCAGATCCTTCCGAAATCGCCGAGGCGATATTATACTTTTGATTCTTTGTGTTCTTTGGCAAATTATATTTTGTGGGATTCAATCGTGCTCTATAGATTTGTCGGTATAAGATGGCTTTGATTGAATTGGTTGCGTTATTTAGCCTATGTTTTGATATTAGGGTGGGGTCTTTTGTTTTGCTTTGTTCTAAGAAAAATACTGACGAATTGATCGGAAAGGCCTCTGAAAAATTACCAAAATTAATAAAGTTCCCGTCCATATTACGCAATATCATTATTCCTAGTGACGACGTAAATAGATCTAATACTAAAGAGACAAATTCTATATGCATCGATAAATCTTATAAACAAACCAAAAAGGCAAAACACTTGCGCGATGTAATAAACTCTCAGCGCCACCTATCGGTACTGTGTGAAACTATATCTCGAAACGAAGTGTGCGCATGTCTGCAACACGACAGCCCTGCCTACTTGAGTGCATCGAACGCGCGTATCGGCGTAGCGTACCCCATCTAACCTCAAAGTTGACCCTTAAAAGTATAGTCTACAGCAAGAAAGTGTAGTTATGACCTTGAGTGCGCAGAAACCAATTTTAACAGAAAGTCTTCTTTTTTACAAGTGCGCAAAATAACGGTCATCGCTATTCTTTCGTGCCAGCTATACCTTACGTTGACCCAATAGCTACGTAACAATATGACGACAATATACAAAGAGGAAAACAAAACAAACGGATATTGATTGCCCAAGTGGAACCAAAGTAAGGACTTCCATTTACATAATGTAGATGTGAACTTTTCGAGGAATACTCACCTTCCAAATTCCAAATGGTTAGAGCTGCCCAAAATCCCAATCTTGAATCTCAGTCTTGAATATCCGCAAGACCGCATATTAATAACTAGCGGCCGCCCGCGACTTCGTCCGTATGGAAAAGTAAAAGTAGCCTGTGTTTTTTCTCAGGGTCTAGATCATCTGTATACCAAATTTCATTTAAATCCTTTCAGTAGTTTTGGCGTGAAAGAGTAACAGACAGACAAACAGACAGAGTTACTTTCGCATTTATAATATTAGTTAGGATTTGCGGAACTCTAGAATTAAGCAAGTGAAGTCATTAAGCCTAATTTCATTATAGTAGTGATGCCTTGATTTCTATGATAGAGGTTTGTGGACCAAAATATAGCTGTGGCAGTTATATCGTATCTTGTATCTCCTGCATGTTGATGTCTGTCATTCACGGTGAAACATGGCGAGATATTGTCTCTAAGCGTGCCTGGCCTGAATGTGTGCAGTCTGTTTTTGTCGCAATATAGGCCAGCCTGTTGTATTTAATTATTTTGAGCTTGTGCCGGCGCCATCTATTGATAAAAGAACCAATGTAATAAGAACTAAGTACAGATAAAAATGCAAGAAAAATAAAAACATAAACACAACAAACAAAACCAAGAATACACCTACTTTGCTCATGAGGTAAGCAAGGCTACTGACGCAAGACTGTGAACAGATATCTGGTCTTGAATTTGGACAACTCTATTCATATTCGGGGTGACTTCCCTGCGGCTAAAGTAGGAACTGCGTGTGCGAGTCCCGGGATCGTGTTCCCAACAATAAAGAAAAGTAAAAATAAGTATTAGTAAAGATAAATACTGCCCTCCTAGTCATAAACGCAATACAATTTTGCGAAATAAATATGCAATCTTGCATGCAACTATGTTTTTAAGGTCGGATTTTTTCATTGTGCAAGTTTTATAGTGTTTGGGCAGAATATTTGATTGTATGTTTGTACTATGGTAGCACAATGTAGTTTCCTAAATTGACTTGACCCGGAATCGAACCCGGGACCTCTCGCGATTCGAGCGAACACCTTATTGCGCCATGGAGGCCGTCAATACGCACATGGATTAAAAAAATACAGGGTGCATGCTTGGATTTGAAACTACCATTTTCTGTATGAAATACGCGGTCTTATCCAATGAGCTAGCTACCTTCGTTCCCCCCAAATAGTAAATCTATAATAATATTTATAAAGTGGTAAATTCTATAGATAACATAGATCTTATAGATAAACCGAAAAAGCAAAACACATGTCGACGTTAATCGACACCCAAGCGCCATCTATTGGTTGCATGGGAAACTATTGTCCCGAAACGAAGTGAGGGCGGGCCACTAGTAGGACAATAAAATAGGGCGAAAACAGTGATAGATTTTTAAAATTTACTTGCATGTAGAAATTAGATATTAATCAACATAAATTAAGATTAACGCGCTAAACTTACACGTTACTAAATCCATTAAACCGGACAATCTGATAATGGAATTTCCATCAGAATAGGGCCAGCCACGCGACGGGGTGCATACTATAAATAATTTAGATAACAATATCGAAAACGTGTTACTATGCATGAAAAATTAATCTTGACTGTCAGTCTTTCTCATTGTAGCCATAGAGAAAACAAAGTTGTACGTTTTATTATGTTGTCTAAATACAGGTTTAGAACATAACTTTACGACGACCCGATGGTCCAGTGGTCCATCTGCTGTGATCTTGGGGTCCTGGGTGCGATTTCTGGGTTGAACAAAAGTATGTTTCGAATTTTTTGAACATAGCTCGGCTTTGTCCGTTAGGCAAGCGTGGTGATTAAGCCTAATCCCATCATAGTAGCGTTGACTTAATTTCTATGATACAGGCGTTTGCACTGCAGTGGGACAGTATATTATAGGCTTTAGTTAGATCTCAAAGAATAACCAATTTATTACTTATTTTGTTAAAAAAAACTCATGAATTCAAAAACCGTGTAAGCAATGTACAAAATCTAATTTTAGTAATTAACGGACAATTACTTAGGTTTGGCTTACTAACGCTATGATTTCCAGTAACATTTTCATTCCATACGCCTGTGACTGTGAAAAAAATAACAACAAAATTAACCCAAAACAAAAGTAACTTAATCGGAATAAAAAGTAATTAAATACTATTTTTGTATATGAAAGCCAAAACAAAGCTAAATTCATGACGTCCATACGATAACAGAAGTATTTGCCATACAAACACTCCATACATCCGCCGATAGTCACGTACTCTTTAATTTTACGATCACACGGCACGAAAATGTTATAGTAACTCATATTTGAGTCTCATACAACTTTTTCCCATTGTTTTTTACTTGTTAGAGTGGGTGGTGAGATATCGATACTTTTTAAAATAATCGCGATATACTAAAGTATCGATAAGACCGGCCTACCCCAGTGGCTTCATTGTCCTCTATCACAGTCGCTTCATTATCCATACCAGACTCCCCAAATTCTTGATGATTTCTAAACGTACGAGAATGTGCAAAGGTTGTCTGGTAGAAATTGCTATAAGCGATAACACCGTCGAAATTGAACACAAAATTTCTGCAATAAAGTATAATTAACTATACCTCATCGTCACTCTCTATCAAGTCATAGTGTGCTCTTGCATTTGCTTAGATTTAGCGAAAAATAAAGAAGCCCTGCGTACTTTCCACTTAATATAACGGCTAGATGACATAACTATAATCCCCAATCCCTCTTCGGTCGTGTCACACTGGTGTCCCATCGAATTAAGATGGTAAGGAATAGGGAGTGCACCCGTGTTGGCGCATACACTTGAGAGCACTAAAATATGTCTTGCGTATTTTGCTCGTTGTTAAGATCGGCCGCCGCGCCGTAGCCGAATCGGTTGAAGGTTCATATAATTTGTTTAAAAAGCATCGATATTTCTCAATTATATTTCCCATCCCTAAAAAATTTACGGCGACATAACAATAACAAAACAGACTGCCTCTGTACTTGAAAGTTTTGAAACGAACGATCAAACTGAAATGTTACACACGCAACAATATCGCAATCTCCGAATAGAATGCGGAGCCGCCATCTTTACGTTCAACCATTCATCGTTCCGTTCGGCCATTCATCGTTCGTTCAACCATTGATCGTTCAGTTCGGCCATTCATTCTATGTAAATGTTGTTGTCTTTAGTTTTGTTGGAGGAATTCGCCGATAAGTCTGTAATCGGATTTTTTGCCTTAGACGCTTTTCTTCTTTCGAACTTTAATTGTTAAGACAGTTTGTATACTTCAAGTTGTTGGACTATTCTCGTCGCTGCTAATTAGTATCTTTTACTGTAGCAATTCAGTTAAAAATAAAGGTTATTAAAAATAATATTAAGGAAAAACAAAGTTTTAGGGTGAAAAATATAATGGCCTTTATTATCTTTTGAGTAATTTGAAATTTGAATTAAATAATCAAGGAAGGGTCATTCTCATAGAAATGTCTGTATGCAGCGCCTGCGCTGTGTTTTGTCGAGTGAGTGAGGGTAGGTACCGGAGGCCCAATTGGGTGGAAAGGGTTAAAGGTTGGCAGCGCCTCTGGGGTGACTGTACTGGTAAAGGGGACTCTACTGGTCTTGCAGGTGTCTATAGTCGGCGGCAATCGCTCACCATCAGGTGACCCGTCTGCTCGTCTGCCACCTACCACATAAAAAATGTAATGCCTTATAGAAATTACATATCAACAATTACAAACCCATATACCACCAAAATTGACATCAGAACCTTAAAATGTAACTTTCCCGTATATTTTTAGTTTTCTATGACGATATGGATTTTAAGACTGCCAAATTATATAATATAACATTATTAATGACACAGCAGTTCTATTATATACCTCTGTTTAAATCAACTTAGTACAAAGCACATAACATGCATATATTCAAGCTTTGACTTTCAACTAGTTATGGTAATTTTCAACTAGTTAGTTAATTGAACAAGATACACTATGTACATATTAGTTGTATTGCTCGGTTTAGCTAACTAACCAAGTTGATTACTTAGCATTGTTCAAACGAAGCGGTCATGACTTTCAAAAGTACTTCATTAAATTAACTTACTAGATAAACAGATATTTAAGTCACACATTAGGCCTCGATTTATTATGATTAAATTGAAACTTGACTATTCAAAAGAACGTTTTTTTTTATGTGATAGGTAGCAGGCGAGCAGGCGGATCACCTGATGGTAAGCAATGCCGCCGCTCATGGACACCTGCAACACCAGTAGAGTAACAAGTGCGCTGCCAACCTTTTATCCCCTTCCCCCCGGGTGGGCCTCCGGTACCCTCACTCACACGGCGAAACACAGCACAGGGGCTGCTTCACGCCGGTTTTCTGTGAGGCAGTGGTATCACTCCGGTCGAGCCGGCCCATTCATGCCGAAGCGTGGCTCTCCCACAGTTTAAATGTGACTGTTTAATCAAAGTTTTCTTTTGATATTCAGCTACTTTTATAAGTATTTAAGTATTATATTTGTGTTTCGTCTGTTGTCTGATATCTGTAACACAAGTGCTTAAGCTACAGTACAGAGTCAGGTCAAGTTATGAGATTTTGTGAGAATTGATATGTTTACACGTTACGTTTTATATTTTTAATCGTTCATTTTACTCGTTGTGAAAACTATTTTACGCAAATATTTTTAGATTTTTCTTTCAAATTCGGTAGTTTCCTTCGTCCTCTATGAAAGAGCAATGTATTTCGGGCTAAAAATATACCCGTTTTCCGGTTCAGAAATCCCAGTGTTAGTCCAAATCTGGTAGATGTACCTACCCCACATGTAAAAGAGTGAAGGCCATAATGGTTTCCCCGGAAAATAAATAAAAACCCTTGTTTCGGAAAGCACTTACAGCTGTTAATCCTGAACCCAATCCATATTTGGCGGACTCACACTGGTAACCCATCGGAAACTGAGGTTAAGGGACTAGAGAGTAGTGAATTTGTGTTTGCGCACACACTTGTGCTCTGTTTCGGAATTGTTATCGGGCGGAAATCAATGCCAAGTAAAATGTGTGTAATAATTTCCAAAAAAATATCAGTCAAAAGTTGTTCTTTACAACGAATATAATCTGGTTTTTAATCATGTGGAGTAAACTGACAGATGCAAATGTAAATTTTCTAAACATTTTGACATTTTGCTTCTGTCAGATTGAGTGATAATGTATGGGGATGACACATGGACATGTGTCAGTTTCCGAATCAGCGTTAGCTTACATAATATTTGACATTCATAAATGTTCTTTAAGGACTTAAATTGAATAAAGAATATATTTCTATTTCTATTAGTTTGCTCCACATGATTGTGAACCAGAGTATAGCAAAAAGTTTTAGCACGTTGCGGTTTACCGATAAACCCTGTATACTCATAATATGCTTGCCTTAACTAAAGTTGTAATTAGAACAACCATCCGGTAAAGTTTAAATGTACATTATTTTACGTTGCGACTTTGAGAAGAATCCCAAACAAGTTCTAAACGACTTAAAAGGCACATCTCGGTTAAGTGCTGGGCTCAATAAGGCCCAGAGAAGCGAGCTTAAGTTCACTTACATACTTTAGAACGGTAGTGACTTTTTAACTGTAGACGTATGTTAACATCACTATTTGTAATTTTGAAAAATAAAATTTGCTTTGAGCACCTCTATATTTTTGTAGATCTATAAAATAACAATCCCATTATAATAGTGATAACTTGATTTCTATGATGGAGGTCTTTGCAGTGGGACAGTTTTTAGGCTGATATTTTATACTTTACTTAATAATATAACAATACTATTTATATTTTTGATTCTTTTGTTTTATTTTAATAGAATTGACTTGTAGGATGGCGCATTTGGTGACCCTGCCTCATATGACAAAAGTCGTGTCACAAAGCATATTTTCTATGTGATAGGTGGCAGACTAGTAGATAGATCACCTGATGGTAAGCGATTTCCTCCGCCCATAGACACCTGCACCACCAGTGGCTCCAGTAGAGTCACAAATGCGATGCCAAACTTTAACCCCTTACCCCTAATTGGGCTTCCAGTACTCTCACTCACTCGTCGAAACCAACACCTGCACAGAAAACACATTATTTTTCTCAATATCCATTACGTCGACTGTTCATAATTTAATTTAGCGTAAAAAATCATAAACCTAACCCTATAATTTAAAGTCTAAGCCACAATAACGAAAGCCAGGTATCCATAAATTTTACATCCACGTTTATTACTTCATTTCGTTAAAACACGCAAAGGAACATAACCTCATAGAGCCTTGGTGCATTTTATTTTAAAAAAAATGCGCCTTAGTGACGTCATCATCACATATTGCATAGGTTTTTTTTTGAGATAGCAGGCCTTGGAGACGAGCAGACGGATCACCTGATGGTAAGCGATTGCCGACGCCCATACACCTGAACACCAGTGGAGTCACAATTGCGCTGCCAACCTTTCCCACCTCTCCCCCAATTGGGCCTCCAGTACCCTCACTCACTCAACGAGACAGCAAAGGCGCTGCTTCACACCAGTCCTCTGTGAAGCGACTATGCGATTTCCAAGCGTTTAATTGTTATATTCATCAAATAGTCAAACTAGATTTACGATAATACCTATGTATGATTATAATATATACCTATTAGATTTTGATTGTCTTTGATTATGTAGGTATTGAAATGAGATTAAATAGATTTTATGGTTTCTTCTCATCCCCTCTCCTGTGTCTACTTACTGAATTCTTTATACAAATAAATTCCTATCTACCATTTTTGTTATGCCATCTCGCATCCGCGATATCGAACTGGCAGCCCTATTTGGGCCAGCTATTTAACCTGGCGACCCTATTTGTAAGTATGTCATAGAGCCTATATGAGTACAACATGGTCAAACATTTCGGAGATTGAGGTATGAGCCTGTATCCCCACGGAATCGGTGGGTGTTACACATAACATAAAATCTAGTGATGTCTACCTCTCTATCGATAATCGAATCGAGTTATGACATCGAGATCAAGAAATGTTTCTCGGGAACTGAACGCTTAGAATAAGAATAAGAACTTATTAACCGAAAATTCCAATTGACAGTTTCGGCGTATAGTTGAGGATCAGGATACCTACCTATTTGCTTATTTTTGATGTACCGATCAAGTTACCATAATCTGTGAAATTTCTTTAACTTATATTGAACCAAACGTAGGTATTTGACATAAAGTTGAAAATCGATTGAAGTAACTCGTTAAGCTAACATATTTTTTAACTTCCACGGATCACAATCGAAGTTGTGCTATGTCGAGTGAGTTGTTACGTGGACAACTTACTTTGAAGCTAATGGCCTCAACTAAATCCTTAGAGCGATAAAACAACGGAGTTTTATAGAGAGACAGTAAATTTTTCGCTTGACATTGACCTACCCTCTGTAATCTAGTAGAGGTCATTAAAAAAAATAAAGGTTGTTCGACATTTAAAAAAGCTGGCCACATTTGAATTGATTTGAGAAAAAAAGTTGACTCCTTTTTGCATTGACTCGAGTGGCGTGTAATATGAAGTCGAGCCAACTCGATTAGTATTTATCCCGGGTCGAGGCATCTCTAACCCCATCTCTCCCGGTCAAATGTATCCCGTTATCTTGATGAGTGTCGCGGCTGAAAACGGGCTGTATTAAATCTGTTTTCTTTGCCAACGTTTTTTGGGAAAAAAAATATAATATTGTGGCGGGAACGTGTGATAAATCGGAGCGTTTTTCTTTGTTATTGGAACTGGCGATGGATAGTGAATTGCTGAGGTTATTTATTTAAGAAACGTGTTAGTAGTTTTTTTTTGTTTTTATACAAAAGATAAGATGTCATTGTATAAGTGGCCAATTGCTTTTCTCATGTGTTATTTTTCTTCTTTCCAAATCCTAAGACACAGTTTTAGATGAAATAAACACACATTTAGTACATATTGGTACTCTTTAAACCCGATATTTAAATTAGTAGCACTTTTTAATGAGCTCATTTTATTAGTTGACTTACCCATTGTTTAGCAAACTGATTGTTACATATTTTTGAACAGACTGTATTTAACAAAGATTTAACTTTATATAAAGAGCACCCTGGACAAACATTTGTGTGATGAACACTAGTGTTTTTTCAGCCCTCACTTTGTTTCGGGTTTGCTATTTTCGAAGTAATTCGAATCTTTGCCAATAGATGGCGCTGGGTGTCGATTATATCGCAGCCAGTATTTCGTCTTTTCGGGTTACTATAAGCCATGGTTTTCTACTGAAGTTATCATTATACTCAGTAAGTAGTATGGATTATTCTATCTGTTACCATTACATTTTGTTACTCAATATTAGCGACATTAACCTTTGTCAAGCATAGAAGGCCATTGAAATAGTTCTACCAACCTTCTCTTTATAACAAAGCTTGCCTAATCCCTGATTTGCCCATGGGAGTCAAGTGGCCGACATAATAGCTTCTAACGGCGATACATCATCTATTATGGAGAAGATGCCGAGATACGCGTACTTTAACGTAACTTATAGGATCATTATAGTCTTCTTAAATGGCGTTTGTTAATGGCAACCCTATTTTTGGGCCATTGAAAAATCTTTAAGGATAAACTAAAATCCAGGGTTTAACTAAGTCCATATTAGTTGGGCATTATCTTGACCCTAAGGTTGTGTTCGAGTCCTGTTATTCTGCCTCCAGTTTTTGTATCTGTTGATTGTTTGAAAGAAATATGACTGTGTTTGAAATGTCGGTCCTGGCGCATCATGATTTTTAAACGACTTAGAAACTTCTTGAGGCAATTTATGAAAATAATATTTTCTCTTATCCTATATAAATCTAAAAAACATTGCTTTACCATACAAATTGCATCAAGGAGACCACCGCTATTAAAAAAAAAGAACGCATTTAAGTATACCTACGAGTGAAACGAGTTGTGAAACACTAAATGGCCATCGAGATTCCATTACTAATTATCTTTATTTTAATTAATTCAAAACACTTAATAGATGTATGAGACATTCATGTGTCAGTAAAGTAATAAATGTTGACAATTGAGCATTTGCCACAATGGGCAATGACCACATTTACAAATGTCAGGCATTTCAAAGGAAACCCGAGAGATGGTTACAACATTGAAGCTACACAATAAAGTCTATGGCAAACCATATATCATGTTGCTAAAGATTATTATCGGCGATAGAAATCGAAAATAAATCTGAATTTTGTAATCATTCTGACGATGCAACATTTGGCAGTTTCTTTTTCATCAAGTTGCAAAGAAAAATAGTCAAAACATCCGAATCGAGTCGTTCGAATGTGATTCGAATTCGTACTGTGACGATTTTTTTTAATGGCCTTTACTTGTGTTCAGGACACAAGTAATTTTGCCAATGTCAAGTCATTAAAGAACGTGTCTCTTTATTCCTTTGGAAATTGATTGGTGACTGAGCTAATTCTCTTTAATTAATTGAGTTTTAAACTATACTTACACCACCTAAAACGAACGAAACATACACTGTCATACAGACCGTAATTTTTATTCAAATTTAGAATAGTATCTGTCAAAATAAAAGCATCAAATTTGCGCGCCCTTTTTCAATTTTAGAATTCGTTTTCAAACATTCGATCTAAGCAAATTTTATTTTTAATTTTTATTAGTTCCGTTCAGAAAACGGGTGCGTTTGTAAACAATATTTTTTACTGTTATCTGTGCCCTGTCAGTTACCTGCAATGCAGTTTGCAGACGCGTAGCACGCAACGCGGGGGGTCGCAATGCCACAGCTTTGCGTAGAGCATAGTAGGCATATACACTGATGTAGATGTTTTCCTACTATACACCGTTAAATTTTAGTCGTTTCAATCCCGAAGCTATTGTAATAGGTAACAAAAATAAAGCCAAACATGCTAGACCATCAAAATAACCAAAATAAAAATCAGCTGTTCAATAAAAAAATATTCACCAAGCGATAATGTCCGGAACAGTTGATTTATTTTGATGATCTAACATGCTAAAGGGGCTTTATTTGTGTTACCTATTATGAGAAGTTCGGGATTAAAAACTGAAATTTAACGGTGTACATAGGAAACGAAATGATGTATGGGCAATTGACAAGAGAGATTTGGACCTTCGGTACCCTCACTCACTCTGAGGGCACTCACTCTGAGTAACACAGCGTAGGTGCTGCTTCTCATCTTCACTTTCACAATTTCACTTCAATACGGACAGCTAAGGAGTGGAACTCCCTGCCGAGGTCTGTTTTTCCCGACCACTAATCTGGACATCTTTAAGCCAAGAGTGAAGAAGCATCTTCTAGGCAAACGCGTGTCGTCTGATTGAAAATGACGATGAGGTAGACCTCATCGTGGTCAAGCATTGGTCTATAGTTTAATACATAAAAAAATCCTAATATTGAATTGAAATTCCTTACTTTTCTGTTAGAAACCATACTTAGGTAGGTATACATTAAGTAAATAATGCAATAATTTCCCCTTCTAGTTAGCGTTAAGTAACAAGCCGTCACCCACTACATCGACCTAGTGCACAATATTGCAACACTTATTGCCGACGTGGGAATTCTGAGTTGCCATGTCGCAGATATGAACACGCCACAATTACACTAACAATCTTTATTACCTTCGTAATAAGAGCTATTTACATAAAACAACATTTCACCGTTATTTTTTTATTATTAGGTTGTTAGCATGTCCTCTTTCCGCGAAATGTTAGGTTAGGTCATTCAATATGTAATTCCTTTCTACAACGTTTTGTACGATATGAAAATTACATTGCAACAATTTTAATGGAATGTAATGTTTAATATTAATTATGTAACACGCAATGCAGTAATTTTTCAATGCAAGAATTCTAATTAACAATGTCAAAACGGTCAACGTAATTGCTCATAGTTTACCTACAAAATGAGCTACAAAGGGGAGAAATTATATTTGAAAGTATACAAAACTCTGTCAATATTATAATTGGTTTAGAGAATTCAAAATTAACCGCTTTATTCCAAAGAGGCTCAACATCAAACTCCTTGTTTCTCTTTGTCAGAATAACCAAAATATACATCAATTCATTACTGAAAACATTTTGTTGTCCATTAAATATTAAAACTTCTTAACTTCACAAACAGCAGGCTGTAACCGTTGTCAAAACTTCCCACTTAAAATCCCTGTGTTCCGGGTTTATACCGAGCACGCAATATTGGTTTCTATTGTCAAACTGTAACGGGCAAAGTTGTGTGATCAAAGCCAACCTGGCAATAAGGCTAACAAACTTGGAATCGGAACTAATGAAACGGTTTCGTATGTACCGGCTTCGATTAATCCAAACGATAACTGTTCTCGAATTCCTTTGTTTTCGAATTACTTTATTAATCTATGCAGCTGTTTTTTAAATTTCAAAATTCGAACGCCGCATTCGAATCGCGTGCCGGCTCACTTTTTCAAACACGAGATCTGTGGCACGGGACTGTATTATTCAGCCTACAACACTAGAGTTCGCCATCACGCGACGAAATGGCGAAAATTATTCGTAATTTAACGAACTTTGATTATTTAATTTACCTTTTTCGTTTCTAAATTGCAACGGTTTGGATAGGAAGCGTCGCCGTCTCATTAAGAGGCTGGGGAGTGAAAAATTAAAAGCCGCAACAGAGACGGCTGGCGAGAAAGGGACGGAGGTCGTCTCTCTAACAGCCAATATCCGGTCGATCAGCTGTGCCGACGGAAGCAGCTGGGCGCCTCTCGCTCGTCATTCACTCGGGGCGATTTTTTCGAGTGACTAACGACTTTTTCGTGGCAATGTGTACGGGGCAATTTATTTTTTTCGACGTAACAAATGCCAATCGCACCTTTCGTCACACTAGTACGATTAATTAGCGCGCAAACAAAGGCGGTTTCATATTTGTTCCACGTCCGTATCTTATTCAGCTGGGTTATTACTAATTTAACTATTCACTCATCGGTTATTTGATCTTTGTTTCGTTTGGGATAGAGGTGGAAAATCGCTCGGAGCTGTCGGGGAGGGGTTTGGTAGTCAAAGTCTCTCTGTAGCGCAATATAACATTCAGGGAGCTTCTCTGATTAATATGTTAATCCTCGCCATGGCGTCTTAATGCAGACCGCTGTAGTTTCTATATTGCCGCTGTTCCCGTACCGAGGTAGATACTGGAGGATTTTATGTAATACTAGCGGCCTTACTTCGTCTCGGGACTTAATATTAATTTCAAATTTTACCAATAGATGGCGCTGGTTGTCGATTACTTGGCGCAAGTTTTATGCTTTATTAATTTACCTATAAGCCTTATCGTTGTCGTCACATCGTCATTACGACGATGACGATACAATACATCGCATCTCTTAACTTCTACTACGCGTTGTAATGTGACGTCACAATCCACTCGCGCCAGTTAGCATTAAAAAATTTCAGCCTGTATACTTCGATTTTAAGTATGTGTGTGTTACTCACTAAAAAGTATCAATCTATCTACAATTTCCACTATCTCCCATCATTAACTCGTCACGCTTGTGACGTCACATCAACACAACATTACACAAGTAATTCGTCACAAATACATCACAATCGTTAGTCGCAACAAAAATGGCCAACAAACACGTATTAGTTTCACGATAACTCATTTCCTCCCACCTCGGCGACGGAACTCCGGAAGTTACGGAAGTTCCGGAAGTTGCCGTCACCCCGAATTCCCGGAGCTCCGCCTCAGCCAATAAGTAGTGATGTGGAAAACATTTCACTCAAATAAAAGGATTAGCTCATTTGAACTAGGAGAACTGAACACTTACTAACCTTTTTTATCTGGAAACTGAAGTAGATATCATAAAAGACATGTCGACGCCTGTGAGTAAAAAGTCGATAATCGAATTATAATTTTTATACAGAAAAAATATTATTTTACCGTTTATGTCAAGTATCTTTTCTACGTATCAAACGTATTATATGATTGCGTTGTTAATTTATGTTTTGAACCGAAATTACTTTTCTGACCTACTTCCCCCATCGAATGCTTACGGAATACCTGAACGATCCCCTAGTTTTATTTCTTATTTAAGAAGCATGGTCAATATTTAACTATGTCGCTCCGTTATAAATAAACATTACATTATACACGATACTGTATCCTTTAGTAAAATTGTTTGCAATTTTACTAAAGGATAGTATCGAATTAGGCAAACGTGGTGATTTAAGCCTAATCCCATCATAGTACCGATAACTTGATTTCTATGATGGAGACCTTTGCCTTGCAATGGGACAGTATATAGGCTGATACTTTTTATAAGGCTCTCACTAAATAAACGAATCCCTAGTTCACTTGAACTATTTGTCTATGTACATCACTAGTCAAACTCACAGCCGGAAAACTCCGCAAGTCCGAATAACTCACATTAACGAATATCGGAAAACTTGTACAAGGCATCCTGCGATCTATTGTACGATGTTTTATACCTTTGTATTGTACGTGGTGGAAACGTGGTCTTATTATTATTATGTCCTTTAATATTGAGTTTTTTTTTGTGTTAGGTCACAAACACAAAACTCAATACAATATCCGCCGTGTCTTGTCTCCTCCAGCCTCCTCTTCTCATTTAGGGTCTTGCGTTCGGTGTGGCAAGATATCTATACTATTTATAAAGAGATAACTTCTATAGACAACGACAAGGCTTGCGCGATGTAATTGAACACAGCGCCATCTATTGGTTCACTTCTGAATTACGGTCCCGAAGCGAAGTGAGGGCAGGCCACTAGTGAATAAATAAATGAATAAATTGAGACAACATTACATACATTGTCCTGGTCCCAAACGATTAAACATACAATAGTGATTATTTACCAGGCAATATTGTATAGAACAGCTGATTTTTATTTTGATTATTTAGCCCCCAATTCTCCGTATACAAGATTTTTTTTAATTTAACCAGTAATCCCTTGTAACTTACTTTTTAAGATTTCATTACACCATCTGTGTTCGTTACAGTTGTCATTTACAATCTCGAATTTTGGAGAAATCGTTTCCAGAGTTTTGAGTTAATTAAATTTTCCAAGTTGTTTTTTGTTGATTGAAAATTTAGCAGATGGCGTCGGGTTGTACTTGTATATTTCAATTAATGAGAGATTCTTTTGTCTTTTAAAATGGTGTCTTTTTCTTTTGTTTATTTTTTCTGCGTTTTTTCTTAATGGATCTCGGACACCTAAAGATTAAACAAACTTACATGAATGAAGTTTTATTTTAAACTAAGGCATCTTTTGAAGGGAAATGTTTTGTAATGACTTTTTCTTTCTATTGAGACAAGAATACAGATACATTATGATATTAACTGACACTTCAAAAACATTTTTGTTCCTACCATCGTTTTGGTTTACGACAATGAGTAGGTACTACGAGATATACCGCAATAGTGAATTTGATAGGTCTTTTGGCCAGCGAACTCCTATTTTATGTTGTACCAACTAAATTCCTCGTATTTTAATCTTTATCTCGTCTCGAATAATCACCATCAATTAAACGGAATCGCAAACGAGTAAGCCGACACTGATTCCGTCTACACAGAACATTACCCGAGCCATAATCCAAAACGTTTACAAGTTACTGCCCGCTCTCATTACGAGACGCTAATAAAAAATCCAATTATCCAAAATCAAATTTCATTTCATATTCTCAACCTCCAACTCCCAAAATATCCCTCTAATTAGACTATTTAGCTTAATTAAGCACGAATTTATTCCGGACTCTCCCGGAATTTTAATTTTCAAACAAAACAAACGCCGCTCTTAGACTTTTAAAAGTTAAAAAATTCTTTAGCATCAAACATTACGGAGAAAATCTCGTTGTAAATCCGCTCAATATTCTAAATAGAGGAAGGTTATTTTTTCTTTTAAAAATTCAGCCAGTAATAAAATCGACATTATTGGAACAAACTTTCAAATTTAGAATATTCATAAGAGCTGCCTTCTTTTATCTATAAAAAATATATAAAGAGGTAAATTGCATAGTTAACTTCAAGGCTTAGATTTAAACCGACAAAGCGAATTGCGCGATGTAATCGACACCCAGCGCCATCTATTGGTCATATCTACAGTTTTAGTGCGTGTTTGCTCTATAACGTACTAATATTATAAATGTGTAAGTATTTGAGGATTAATAATTTTATGTTGTATGTTTGTGGCTTTTTCACGCAAAAACTACAGAGTGGATTTTGATTAAACTTCCATGACGATCTTTGCAAATAAAATCGATTTTACGTAGAACGTTACATCTCTAACTGATGAATATCAAATTAAAAAGGCTTTACTCAGTTTATTCTCGATTTTAATAACGGCGTCGCAAGCGCCCGTCTTAAAACGTTGTAAAACAAAAATGTATTATGAAACCTTTTAGTCTACGGGCTCTTTTATCCCAGCCCCTATTTGTATATTATATTTATGGAGATTTCTTTTTTCCAGGTAAGTTCCATGAGAAGCTACACAATGGTTTGGGGTAAATGAAACCTTGGAATCGAAGGTAATGAGGATAATAAATTCCGTTAATAATGCGTTGACTTCAAGCAATAACTTGGGATTTTGATGATTTATTTGGGGAAGTTTTTGGGGAATTCAGACTTTCATTTTTGTAGAGTGTCAGCTGGAATTCGGTATAGTTGTGTGTTACTATGAGTAGCTGCGCTTTTGCGTGATTTTATTTTATTTTCGTAAGACAAGCAGACACAATAGATAATCAATTGTTTTTGCCCTTTAAAGGGCTTTTGGGTCTGTAACGTTAAACAGAATCGACAGCTAGTTAACGCCTTATTACAAAATAGAGACTAAAGTTATTCATGGTTTAAAAATGAAGCTATAAATCTATCATAATGTTAGGGTCTGTCTGACATCAGATCAATAGTATATCAATTTCGAATTTTAGGACCTTCCAACTGCCATCGGCTTCTATTTCTGTGACCAGAAGTTTATTTTCTTCTTTTAGTGTTAAAGTCCAAGCTTAATAATTAATGATCTACTTACGGTTCGGATTATTTTACAGTGGCATATGCATTAAACTGTACAACTGCATTCCAGCATCATCTCTCGCAACTGTTGACAATCATTCTTTTAAGATTACCTAGGTACACATCAACAACATCACATACATTATCCTGGACCCAAAAGGTTTCTCCTTGTGCTATGGAAACCAGAAACGACTAAGGAACCACAAACACCCAGACCCGTCAAATATCTGCGTCATCCCCTAATTACCCCTCTGTCAACAGCTAATAGTCGTCACGTTATCTAAATCTCGGCACAGAAGCCCAGAATTCAGATGTTTGTAATACAATTAGACGGTATTTGCCTTAACAGTAAATACAGAGAAACTACGAAATTCTGTATAGTCTTTGATGATTGAGATAAAGGTAATGTAAATATCTCAATTTGTAAAATAAACAAGCTCCAATTGAATATTTTATATCTTTGGTTCCCGTTTCGTGTTTTATTTAAGGAACGCGAACAGTTTTAAGAGGTTTATGATTACCAAACCTTGGGTTTCTTTTTGCAACTGATGTCTCTTTTATTCGTTAAGTCACATGGGGGACAGGACATTGTTTAATTCAAGCACAAAATTCGAGTGTGTAGAACTCATATAATACTTCTACACACTTCTATTTGTCTTTATAAATTCGTAAATTTAAATAGGAAAAATCTGAAAAAAAATTGACAAGGGGTATTGTAAGCTGTTGTTGTCGAATTTGACGTAAATAGCACATTACCGACTTTTTGCATATATTAATTTTTTTGTAAGATATGACCTTTATTCTTATTAAATACAACTTTGATTAAAACGTGCCCAATTAAATCACTCTTAAACAATCTGAGCCTTAATTATTTATCAGTTATCTCAATTTCACTGACATTAATTATACCAGTGCTGAATCAACCCGAGGAGCTCCAATTCGTTACCAACAATTTCAAATATAGATCTCCCCACGATCTAATGGGGCCAATTCTCACCGCGTGACGCGATTGCCTAATCGCCTTACTTGAGAAAATTGCCATAAGCTAAAATTAATATTAAACTTGTGTTGTTGGTAGTTACAAGTGTAGCTAAAGTGTAGGGTAAGGACGTACGCCCTCTAAGACGGTATACTGGCGTAGTCCTATCCACTTCTCAGCTTATCTTAGCATATAAGTCCCGGTTACGTCCAAATTTGTCGCTTCAGACCCCGGGATACGCTTACACGATGTATGTGGATTTTAGGAGTGAAAGCCGGCGTGAAGCAGCACTTGCGCTGTGTCTCGCCGAATGAGTGAGGGTACCAGACGCCCAATTTTAAATTTTAATAACCAGATGTGCATGCTCGGATTCGAAGCTACGACCTTCCGTATGAATTGCGCGTAATTCTACTGAGCTACCATTACTCTTCGCATCGTAGTCCAATCCACTGTTATAACATTATACTTAGTAATTTTTATCATATAGGAAGGCAAACGAGCAAGCGGGATCACCTGATGGTAAATGATCACCGCCGCCCATGAACATCACACCAGAAGGCCTATACCTAACCTAAGATCGTATAGGTATACGACTTTGTCTAATTAAAATTCTAGCAACAAAAAACAAAATGGCCGCCCGCACTAGTTAAGAGTTACCCAGCAGTTAGCAAAAGCCTTAGGGCTGTCACTCACGCCTTGATCTCGGGATTTACGAGTGACGTCACGTCCTGAGCTAGTTACCGAGTCGACCTGGAGTGTTTAATTTGCATACTAAAGGCGCATTAATTATGTATATCAAACATAAGTACGTAATTGAGATCATGTCAAAGTGTTAATTTTGCTTGCTTTAATGTTATCGCTCAAAGCTCGGAGAATATTCGCGTTATGTATGTAGGGATGTCGCTGATTGGGCTTCAGAGTGGATCGTAATTAATGTATAGAAATTTTGAATAGATTGTAAGCCAGAATGAGCCTTATGAATTGACGATATAAGGGATAATACACAAAGAGCGCAAGACATGTCTCTATTATGACTATAGTGGCTCGCTCTTATTTAATTTCTGGATTTAGTATTACTATTGTTACAATGCCGATAGGTGGCACTGAGTGTCGTTTACATCGCGTCAATGTTTCTTCTTTTCTACATACTTACTTATATATGGTTTAATAAACATTACGTAACTAAGCGCTTCATTCTAAAAATGGCGCATACAAT
This sequence comes from Cnaphalocrocis medinalis, assembly GCA_014851415.1. Classification (NCBI taxonomy): domain Eukaryota; kingdom Metazoa; phylum Arthropoda; class Insecta; order Lepidoptera; family Crambidae; genus Cnaphalocrocis; species Cnaphalocrocis medinalis. The sequence goes on from CM026292.1 coordinate 2,794,247, forward strand.
ATTTGGTTCGGCAATAACCTGACACGCTGATACATAGCGTGATTCACAATAATACGAAATAACGCCATCTATTATCCAGAGTACTGAACGTTGCGTGCTTAACTGCCAATATAGGCCGCCCAATACATACCATACTTTATTCTCTATGCTTGCATTTAATTATACGTTAGATGGCGTGTGGTTTTATCCGAAAAATATAAAGTCGTCTTTATTATGACTTATGTAGAAGGTTGAAATTTGTTTATTTTAGTTAAGTGAATTATGTGTATAGAAGTAAATATTTTTTCTAAGGCACAACACATCCGCATGATCTTGCGTACAGCTACGAGTATGTATTGCTCATTAACGCAGTACATACTTACTTAACTTTGAAGTTATAAAGTTCAATTTGGTTTAGCATTGTAAACCTCGTCGTTATGTACCGTGGCGTGTAACGTCAAATGAATTCACCTAAGTTTATTTTACCATAGTGTCTTTGCCAGTAGCTCGTAAGGTACTAACGTGGGAGAGCCATGCTTCGCATGAATGTCTGGCCGGCGTGAATAAAACTAACTAGCCTGGCGCAGCGACTAAAATAAATCTCTTTATTCAATTTAAGTCCTTTACAGAACATTTATGAATGTCAAATTTTATAATCTACTGCTGATTCAGTCAAAAGTCAGCCTTAGCCTCCGATAATAAGAACCTCCATCTGGGTTGGTCTTGCGCCACCAATATTATAAATTATGGTCGAAAACAAAATGCTACATTTGTTGACAACCTTTACAGCATATTCGAAATTTAAAATATCTAAAGCTGTAAAACTACCAATGAAAACGTTGTTTGTGATCAGTTTTTCAATAGCTTTCATTATGGATTTATGTATCTAGAGATTACATCGATAATTGCTACTGTCTAACATGTATACTGTGATTATACTATGTACTTGCCCTTTATTTCACAATACTGTCGCCTTCATACATTATTAATGTATGAAGGACGGAAGATTTGCATTTCTCGAGTTTATTGAACAAGTTTTATATCTTGTCATTCAATATTAAAGATTATGCTGTGTCTGGGGTGTACATTGGGGGGAAGAAGAGGCTTCCTAAAATAAAGGTTGTTTTATACTCCCTCGTGTTACAAACTTTTGATTTTAATAAAGAGAGTGCACTTTAGCGAAATAACGATCTACCTACAAAAACATACAATGCCGTGTAGCTCATTAAATTGCCTGTTTTCATACTAAGTAGAACGTTGTTAACGAAGTTTATTAATAACTGACAACAATTTGAGGATGTAAAGTTGAAAATTTCGAACAAAAATGTAGTAACTTAACACAAAACTCATATAAAGCGGAAATATGTATGTAGCGAATAAACTTAAAAACTATTTCTTTTTTATATTAGATGCAGACTCGTTTAGCGTAGTTATTGCGACGCGATGGTTGCGGGTTCGATTCCCTCACCAACACAAATACTTCTGACGAAAAGTCAAAATACTTGCGCGAGGTAACCTCCCCCCAGCGCCATCTATTGATACTGGCAAGTTTCCAAACGAAGTAAAGACTGGTCTGGTCAGTAGTAATTATAAAAATGATCGGTTAAGTCTTTCTATGATTGCGTCTGATTTAAGACTTAAATAGACACAAACCTAAACATTTATAAAGAACAGAGAATTCAATTAAATAAACCTTTCACTGAATACACGGGAGAAAATACTGTTTCTATTTTTCCGAGAGATAATATGAAATTCTTAAAGTTTGCCTCTCTGTATTGCGTGGACCGGGGCTCTCTGACATTTAATATATCATTTTTGTTTTCCTTAAGGTAGCTAGAATATTTGATATTGCGCCTATTTTCATCTTAGAAATGCTTGCTACTTCAAAGGCATATTCATTATAAGCATGCTCGTGTGTTATTGTGTGGGATATACAAAGATACAAAGGCTCTTTATCTTAGCACTAGTGGCCCGCCCTCACTTCGCTTCGGGACCGTAATTCATAAATGAGCCAATAGATGGCGCTGTGTCCAATTACATCGCGCAAGCGTTTCGTGTTTTCGGTTTACCTATAAGCCTTGTCGTTGTCTATAGAAGTTATCTCTTTATAAATAGTATAGATGTCGTACTAAGTTGCGGACCAAAGCTATTTGGAATGATTTGATCCAGGAGTTGCTCTGGTAACTAGTTATCAGCATAGGTAGACTATAATTACTTAATAGTCTCGATAAAATGAAGTATGTTAATACCGCCCAAATTTGAATTCCCAATAACTGTTCATTTTGTATGGGGAGTCGAAAAAATTTTTCGACGAAAACTTCAAAAGTAAATGTTGTTCAAAATAATGGGTAGCAGATGTGGTTAAATGGATATACATGTTCACAGATATACTGTACTTACGAATGGAAAGCATGAAAGAAATATAAAGAAAGGACAGAAAAAATACGGCTTACACAAGCAAATAATAAATACCTACTTTAAATGTTAATCCAGCAGAATACGAAAAATTACCGAAACCAACGAAAGAATTTTTGTTTACATTTAAAAACCAACCCTCACGATATACATTAACTTAATACGTGATGTCATAAAACCGGCAATGTTGCCAGGCGTGAAAAATATGTGCTCACTGTCCTACATGGGCTCATGAATTTTAACTCTGCCGGAGTGCTGGCCTGTTTTGAATAATGCAGGTGTGGCAACACTGACGATCGCACGCGCGATGGACCAGGCTTGCTCTGTATGCAGAGGAATAGAGCAGCCTATCAGAAAGTTATTTGTAAAACATGAACTATCTTTTAGGTACTTTATTGCACAAAATTCACGACTTTAAAATTAGACATTAAAAAAATTCATGTACCTACAATTTTTTTTTAATACCGTATGATTTTTTTCTTTTTGGCTGCTACCGTGTCTAGAGACACTCTTAATTCTGCCAATGTCGAGTGAATAAAGAGACGCGTATTATTTTGGAAGATTGACCGGTGTGATGACTTATTAATATCGCTGGATTTGTTTTGAAAAATCTTCTAGTTGCAAACCGAACTTCACGCAAGGCGATAGTATAGAAATAAATAGTCGTAAGTCGCAACCCACCTAGACATATATCTGCGGATAATGATCCCCGGGCGTCGAGCCCTTGCCCTTTGGGGCAGATGTTCGATTGCGGATCACAAGGACCTGCCATAAATATACTAAAGAAGTTCCTCTCATCTCAATTCGTTTGAAGGTACAGACGGCGTCAGGTCGAGTAAACCACGCGCAGTGCAAAAATAGAACTTATGTCTCATAGATAAGGACGTTACTAAGTGCAAAAAGGTGTGTAAATCCGTACTTGGGTTGCTAGGAAGGATAATATCGGATATAAGTTTTTGGGTTGACAGACCGAATAAATTTTTACACTTAATTCAATGCTTTATCATCACATTGCATCGTGCTATCTCTTTCTAGATCAAGTTTATGACAGAAACAACAAATCTACGGTGAAGTGCTATGAATCCAACATACTCGTAGATTTTTCGAGAAAATATTTTCTTATGTCCCCCGCTAAATACACAATTAATAATCAAATAAGAATTGATACATAAAATTTTATTTTTGTGTTTTTTTTTTGTGTCACCACAAAATTCGAGGTGATTCTTGATCTTTTACTTGGTCCGGTTAATAGTAGGCCTTATCCTGGCAACCCTGAAAGTAGGGACCTTTTTGTTCTATTACCAGTTATCTGGACGAAAAGCCAGTTCTTTCATGTATTACTTACTTTTGTCCTTTTGACGGAGTTACGAAGTCAGCGCCTTTTACGCCCATGTGTTACGTATTACAATTTGTTTCGTAGGCAAATCTTTGGATGAATACAAAAATACAGTCAGCTACACGTAAAGTCACTCGCAGTGCAAAAATAACACTTATGTTTCAGTCATAAGGTCGGTTCTGGACATCACCATCAAGCTACTCGTATCGTGATCGTTTTTCAACATAGAAGATGGACTATTTAAGGATTCCATAGTCCAATGGTTAAAACCGGAATCCTTATAGATTCGTTATATCTGTTTGTCTGTCTATAGTTTTTTAATACGTCATAAATCTTAAACCAGGTTGCTAATGTAACAAATGAGATTGGTGATGATCTCAAACCCGAGCTTTCGAAAATTACTTTTTGCTCAACCCGGAAAATTCTAAACATACTTTTGCTCGGCCCGGCAATTGAACCGGGAGTTCAAGATATTGTAAAAGTATCAGCCTATATACTGTCCCACTGCAGGGCAAAGGCCCCCTTCATAGAAATCATGTTATCACTACCATGGTGGGATTAGGCTTAATCACCACGCTCTTCTAATGCGGATTGGTGATCACAAACCCGAGCTATGTTAAAAAAATTCGTAACATACTTTTGCTCGACCCGGGAATCCGAGATCACGGCCCGGTACTTAAACCACTAGACCAACGGGGCGTTACTTAAAACGGGGTTTTCAAAATGTATGTAGTAAAATATTTAGATACTCGAACTGCTATTAATCAACCACGTCTTACTGAGAACACTTGTTTTTCACCACATATCAGTAGCGCCATCTTAACGTCACCACTTATTTATTATTTCATTTTCCAACTTCGCTACCACGTAAACCCTTTCCTATGTGTTAGGTTGAAACATAATATTTATTAGCGGAAGGGTAGACGGATGACCCGTGTTCGAAGAAAGCGTTTTCCTTGTAAAACATTAAATTGTTACTCACGCAACTTAGTTACAAAGTAACTCAAAATAGATTAAAATAATACAGAGGTAACGACATTATTATCCTTTTTTTTAATGTAACTTTTTTCTTGAACGGCGAAGGTGTGGAATGACAAGCGCCCGCAGTTACCTTCAAACATTTAAGATTACTGCTGTACTCTTGCTTACACTCGAAATCGTAGTGTAGGTATGCGTATCATAAATAATTTGTACCATCAGGTGACACGTTTGCTCATCTGCTCCCTATGACATAAAAGTAGTGAACGTAATAAATTAAAAAAAAACCCACCGCCATCTATTGACAAATATTTGAACTAATAGCAAACCTAGGTTCCGAAATAAAGTGAAGGCGGGCTACTAGTATGTTTATTCATATAGTTTAGGTACAAATCACAATTTTCAGAGCATGGAGGAAGGTCGCTACTGCATGCGCCATTGAGCCAATCCAATACAAAAATACAGGGATCTCCTAAAATCCTAAGAGCTTAGAAGACTTTGTTACTCTATACATATGTATGTGAGTATTATGTCGACGTAGCTACAGATAGACATGTTTATACCTATTTATTTACATCCAGAATGGGTAACGGGAAACGTATCTTCCGTCCGTTCTGATTAGGGTTGCCAAATTCAAACCATGTTTTCTAACAATTGGATACGTTCAGATTATTTAAAAACAATAGTCATATTTCAAATTCAAATTAGGATTTTAAATATTTGTTTGCTGTCAAAAAATTAAGAATGAATGAAGACATAAATATTTCAACCCACACAGATGATAATTTAATTACAATAAAATTGCAGCAAGCTTAGCAGGAACCATAACTCTTATTTGATTTAGCTATGATGGTAAAGAATATTGAAAATGGAAAAAAAAATATTCATTGTGCTACGTTTGCGATTTTAATAATAAAAGCAACTTTCAGAGATAAAACTGACAAACTAACTTACGGTAGCCCTTTTACTATGAAGTTAATACTAAGTATTTGCTTCGTAACGGGAGCTTCGCAATAATATCAATGTTTTGGATTTTTGTAGCCTACAAAATATTATACAGATAACTATTATTATTAGGGACGGGAGTTAACGCGACGTTATTTTTTAAGCACACAATTATGTACTTACAGCATTAGAGGGCTCAGTCGAGTCAGCTTGTGATCACGGCGGCTGTAACGCAGCCGAAACGTCAAGTAAGTACATAATTATGTGCTCAAAAATTAACGTCGCTTTAATTCCTGTCTATTTTCTTCTTCTCGTGTCGATGGCATCAAAATATATTTTTTTCCCAGCCCAATACTCCGCCACAACGACTGCGCTATCGGTAGGCTGCATGAGTTCACCGTATGTGTGTCCAGACGCACATAACATAATGCCCAGGCATAAAGGCCTGTCTATAATAATTATAGTTGTAATGCAACGCGAAAATTAAAAGAACCATTAAGGATATTCCATTATTCACCAACCCTAGTCTACCTTCTTGGAAGGCGCTCTTCCCCGTAAGCACACTAAATTGCCACACGTGTGTGGTGTATCGCCGCCGCCATTTTTCGGGAGCTTGATGCTTTCGTACCCTCAATTTCCTTTCCGATGGAAATAGACTTGCTGAGTTTATTGGGTTGCGATAATAAAGTGTTGTGACAGCCCTACGCGTGATGGTATGAGGCATTTGTTAAGATGGTGCAAAGTAGTTTCTTTATTGCACGTTTTAGAGGTGACAGCAAAAAATGGGGTAGTTTAGGGTGGCCTATAAAACATGCGTTTATAAATCAAACAATATAATAAGATATGAATTTATTCATAACCGAGCTATGTTCCGAAAATTCAAAACAATTTTGCTTGACCCGGGAATCGAACCCGGTACCCTAACATCATGGCCCAGTACTTAAATCACTAGACCAATGGGGTAACACCAGTAGGGTCAGCAAAAATTCAATAGCCTACAGGTGTGAATTGTAAACCCGCCACTGATGTATATTGTCCCAATCTATATATAGGGGAAAAACTAAATAAAAGTAAATAAAATTTCATAGTCCAAAAATAGCGGAACATAAGTTGTATAAATCCAATAAAATGAGCTTGTTAAGCAAAATACAAGGCTAAACTTTGAAAGCAAATACAAATTTGGGCCTCTAAGTAATGACTATTGGTAATTTTCCTTGGAAAACTCAATTTAAGTTGGGCATTTGTACGGGAGAGGCCAAGCCACTATAGTTGAAAATTGTATGGCATTGTGCCGACAAATCTCTAGGGAACGTAGTCCCTAGGCTAAGAGGGATACAGATAACACTCCTCCTGGATGAGGTACCGATTTTGACAATAATACGTGTCAGATATAAAAAAAAACATTGGGACAAAATCACAGTTGAGTCAAACTAGTGATGAGACTCGAATCAATTCGAATGATTCATGAAACAATATCTCGAAACGCTATTCGAATCAGTGACGATTAAAATGTATTATGACTCGAATCGATAATCATAATTCCAATCAAAACTTCTGTTTTATTTGATTTTATAACTCAAATAAAAAATAATTAATATTTATCAAAAGCAAAATAAGACTGAGCTATTTTTAATTATGAATTGTTTTATTTAGTAGTAATAAAAAAAAAATATACGCACTATTTGAATCATACAAATAGGTTCTTAAAGAAATAGGTGCTTAAATAATCTTCTCGTTCATTCTACGATTCGAATCAAAAATACTGATTCAACCGAGTGAGGGTACCGGTGCCCAATAAGGGGGAAAGGGGATTAAAATGTTGGCAGCGCACTTATGACCTGGCTGTTGTTGCTAGTGTCTATGGACGGTGGCATCGCTTACCAGATCCTTCTCGTCTGCCACCTATCACAGAAAAAGACAGTAGTTGATTTGAATTGACATAACATGAATTCTAACTCGATTAAAAGCCGGGGCATGGGCGTCATGATTCGAATGGGTGAATCATTCGAATCAGTTGATTCGATTCCCACCATCACTACTTTAGACGCAACTAGGAGGAAATAGTGACGGAGTTGTGGTATGAAAAACTTTGAGAAACTCTTCTCTAATCAGTCAGAAGCCACTTCCAGCGGAACAGACTCCGGTCCTGGCCGGACCCATTAATTGCGATTGGGTCGAAGCAGATTACGGGCCGAAAGGTTTTCCGAACTGTTGTAAATCACCCAGTCCTTTTAGCTGAAACACACCCTAAACGTGGCAGGGTAAAGTGTATATTTGTACGGGGGAAGCTGGACAATTGAAACATAGGCTTGCGGCGTAGGAAGGTGTAGTCAGTCGGTCTGTGTGTAACTAATTCGGTACATTTCTCATTGGCGAACGGGAATAATTCATGCTCGGACGGTAACGGTTGATCTTTCCTGGCTTATGGGGATGAGGTTTAGGAATCTAATTTGTAAATTGAATTAATAATTCTACGGGATAACGTTATAAGAAAACATAGATGAGAAAATGTTTGTCACATCACAAGTCGAATAGAACGCTACAGCCTTTCGCTTCACTTACTACGCTGGCTCAGCGATCCAAGGGCCTCCGACGTCAAAGCTCGCCATTTGTTCGGCCCTGTTCCAATTCCAACAAATCATATTTAAAAAAATCTGGGAACAACAAAAGAATGATGAGGGAGATGGGCGTTGGAGTCACAGGTTCAACCAGGATCTTCAATCTTGAAGACCTGGTACCCGAGCCGAACATAAAGGGAATTAGTTTCGAGGTGCAGGGGACCCTCGTCAGTCGGCCGGCTTTGCGTAATGTCTCGTTCCAATTCTCTCAGTCCAAAATCATGCTCTGAAAGCTTGCCTCTCCCATCGTCAAACTTCTAATATAAACAGAACCACCTGTTTACTGAAGTAATTGAAATTAATTCTTACTTATTTTCCATGTCAACTTACAGCTAGTGAGCTGTACTAGCAAAAAATAATGTTGTATGTTACAATCTCTCTTGACCCGCCGTTTAAAAGCGTGTAGGAATAACCAATAAGTACTACTTAACCCATCAAAGAACATTGAAATAAACATATAAAAAAATTGCTACATTGGTAGGCCCTTGCCCTATTATTAAGTTGTCAGAATAAATAGAAACGAACTTTGTTATTATAAGGAAAATAGCTAAAACAATGTTTCATACTTTATAATTATGTTGTCAACGTTTCTCTTTCAGTTATTCAGTATGAATTGACAATGACCTATATTTGACTCGCATAAAATCCTTCAGAATCTGTGAAACAGGACAAAAACCACCTATTGTGTGGCCGTTATTATATATCTTTTGTTTTAACCAGTTTTTGTGAGCGTTATTCCAATGTCAAATATTAAAAAGTGATTTTGAGTAGTCGACTGTCAGAAATCAGAATTGAGTCCCATTCACTCACTAAAACGTCGATTGTTATAGATTTACGCATTCTCTCGATTTCATTTTACGAAATAGTATGTTAATGAACGCCTACAGTCCTCTCCAATGATCTTATTTAGGTAGTAAAAATGATGTTAAGTATCAGAAATCATCAGCAGTATATATTGTCCCACTGCAGGGCAAAGGGCTTCCATCATAGAAACCAAGTCATCGCTACTATGATGGGATTCATCGCCCCCTGTCAAAACCTGCCAAGCGCCGAAAGATCCGTGTCTCACTGCAAGCTTTACTCGTGAAAGGAGACTAGTCTCGAATATGTCGATATGTTTTTGCATACAAGGCTTGATGACAAAATGGCAATTTCATTTTCAATTGGATTCTCTCTCAAACGTTTGCAATCCGGCCAAATCCTATACAATGCATCACAAGCGGATCTGTCTAATTCTAGATGCGACGAATCTAGTTAGGTTGGTTGTACGGGGTTGCAATCGACGCAACTAGTGATGCTTCGCTTTTAATTTAATAAAATGGTCGATAGACAATCGACATTTCGACAATCGGACTGGCCCGATGGCGCATTTGGTAGTGAACTAGTGACCCTGCCTACTAAGTACGGAGTCAGGTCAATGTATGAGATGTTGTGTGAATTTAATTACAAGTACAAGGTAGGTTTTTCGTTTCATCATAGCTCAAAATCATCTAACCGCCACCTTCCCATGGCCCTCCTCACTTTCTTGGAACATGGACCGAATCGTGGGAGACTCCATATCGGTACCTCGCATCTTGCATCGGGCTCTTTCCCGTTAGGCGCTTGCTTGACTCCCTACATATTTTTTTTACGTCCCATATCTGTTTTATCCCTGGAGCGTGAACTAATACAGTACATTGACTGTGCACTCGGGCAGTACTCAACCAGTAAATATCATCGACCGATAAACTTATCGATACTTTCACCCTGGCCGTCGCATCCCTTCAACTGAATGCAACGCGTGCAATACATTACAGTGCGGGTTGCGCCCTCTAGCGGGGGCTGGGCACAATCGCCACGCGTCCCTGAATGCGGAATTTCGACGGACGTCACTACGTAAATGAAGGCATAGGATTTGTAGTTGTCAGGGTGCGTTCACATCGAATGCGCCGCGAAGGTTCAGATTGCGAGCCATTAGCTATGTGCACGCGCACTCACTTTACTTAAAGTGTTTTTTTTTTTGTTTTTTTCGTTAGGGAACTGCCTCACTTAAAGTGTGCTTAAAGTGCTCTTAGACATCCGCACCCGGTGCGGGCCCTTGGTTCGCTCCGCACCAAATTTGAACGTGTGGCGCACGGTGCGGCGGACACCATACCGATATTAATAATAATAATTATATCCGACGCCCCGTTGGTCTGGTAGCTTAAGAACTGGGCCGTGATCTCTGGGTCCCGGGTTCAATTCCCGGGTCGAGCAAAAGTATGTTTCGAATTTTTCGAACATAACTCGAGTTTGTGATCGTCAATCCGCAATAGGCAAGCGTGGTTTTGATTAAGCTTAGTCCGATCATAGTAGCGATGACTTTTTTATGATGGAGCTTTGCCCTGTGCAGTTTTACTCTATGTCCGACGCAAACACACACACATCTGTGGTCACATACTATCATGACCACGGATGTTTACGGAACTTGCGGCGTTCCCGACGTGGTCGTCCCAAACTCAGGTTTCCATTTCACATTGGAAACCAGGAAAGACTATGAAACCACAAACAGCCAGACCCAACACAAATATCCGTTTCATCAATAAATTGGTTTCTGGCTGTTTTATCGTTAGTTATGGCAATAGTACAATGTACTAGCCTAATACAGATGCTGTTTGTTCCAGTATTTATTACCGACATTTTAAACCACAGTTTGCATCAGAATCGGAAATGGCGGCAATTCTGCAAAGCTTGACAAACGGGCCGATTCCCGAACCAGCATTACGTTATCGGAGTGACGTCTAGAGCATGAGGCACCAATGCTGCCAACTTATGAACAATAAATAACCTCACTTTTTAAGAGTAAGAAAACATTTAAAAGTCCGACAACAAAAAAATTTAATGCCATGACGGCTAAGACTTAGGGACCTATAAGAGACTAGTGGCCCGTCTTCACTTCGCTTCGGGACCGTAATTCAGATATTAACCAATAGATGGCGCTGTGTCCAATTACATCGCGCAAGCGTTTCGTGTTTTCGGTTTACCTATAAGCCTTGTCGTTGTCTATTAAAGTTATCTGTTTATAAATAGTATAGAAGAAGAGCGCACTTCTTAAAAAACCGGCAACTCATATGAGACCTTATTATAAGACACTTTTTTTTTAATTTTGCTTCTATGCCAAGTTATACTATAAAGCCTGTCAAAACGTGTTTGCATTTGAGTTCTTAATTTGAAAATTTTGACATAAGTGTAGATAAAATTGTTATCTATAGAAAACTCCAAGTTATCTTCGTCTTTTGAGCCACCGTTTACTATACATCTATACATATACATCTGTTTATCTATACATATACATACATATTTTTATCTCTATTCAAACCGCAAACCTACCGCAACCATGACATTTGCTTTTTCCACCCTCAATGCTAAGGGGAATCATACCATCGATCAGTTTTCACTCGCGTGCACTGGTACCACTCTTATGTCAATGCAGTAAGGTGTAAAATGAATTAGTTTGCACATTACTGCGAATATGGAGATGAAAAGTTTGAAACGTAGTCTGATTTGATGGTGTCGGCGATAAATCGAACCGGAGATTTGAACAAAAAGGAGAATTTTCACCGCTAACCATTAATCCTTCTTTCGTGGGAGAGCCACGCTTCTGCATGAATGGGCTTACATTACTGATAGCAGAATCAATAGATTCCAAATCAGATGTTAACAGTAGTTTTAGAGTGGTATTAGTGGCCATATTATTACCATAAGTTTTATAGTCCGACCTTGTTTGTACTGCGACTTTGGGCAGTATTTAATATAAGTACTTAGATAGCCATCTAACAGCCGCTAGTAATCTGATATATAAATAAATAAAAATTAAATAAATTGAGACAACATCACATTCATTGTCTTGTCCATGTAAACCCGATTTCCTGGCTGCCATGGAAACACCAAACCTCCCGAAAAACACAAACGATGGATCTTGGTGGGATTTCGCCAACAAAAAAGTTGTGCGCTATGAACCCACTGGGTCAAGTGTACAGTGGCCAGCACATCAGGTACCCTGCAGTGCATATTTCATCAAAAAAACACAGCTTGGTGTCAAAAAGTTGGTCCGCTTGAACACAAATACAGATCCCAGTACAAATGTAGTGGCACCAAAAAGTCTGTAGCGTAGTTATTTCAAAATAACTCATCAGCATTATCCAACACATATGCATACATACTACATATTCATATTAGCATTAAATTCTGTAATATTTTGTGCAATAAAAAGTATCTATCTATCATATGCCGGATTTTAATTTGAAATATCAAAGCAGAAGTTAAATTCTATGTCTGGAATTGGACTAGCAAAGTTTTTGTCATCGGAAGTTCGGTGTATTTTGGAAGTTTCCAAATTTTATTTCCTTGTACCATAATGTTAATATAGCCAGAGACTCGAAATTGTATTGTCTGTGGTTAGCGCTGGGCCACACACAGGACCGTTTCATAAAAGCTACACAGAAATATCTCATGATGTATTGTAAAGAAAATTTAGATGTTTTTATTACATGTTAATAGGTTATACATGACTAATGAGTGAATTTCGCGAGGTATCCAGTTATTTGACAATCATTACGATCAAGTGATAACTCATTTTAACAATTAAGTAGTTTATCTTTGTATGAAACAGTCTGATGTGAGCGCGTTTTCAGTAGGTACTCTAGTCAGAACAGTGCACCAGAGAGGACAAGTATAATAAATAGTTAGACTCCCTTTTTTGGCAAATGATTCTTATTACTAAAGCTACATTGACTCTTAATACTCGCTTTGTGTCTACTGTGGCTGGACGCAATACGAAGTTTCGGTTGTCTTATTAAAATTCTAAGTTGAGGGAAAGTTCTTTTCCAAATTATAAAATGCTATAGGACATTCGTATTTAATACGCAAAAATCTTGCTCCTGTATAAAGGTTTTATGTCGAGCTGTTTCGTGCTGTCTCTTTCTTATTTTATAGCTAACGTTATATGCGTTTCAGTTTATGTTCAGCGTGCGTCATCCCATAGCTTCCCTCGGGCGTCGTACAAGGCAATTAAGAATATAAGGGGTACTATTATGTAGCTCTCCACCCACTTATTATTAAGCCAATTATCTTCTGTTTACCTACTTCATGCCAGTAACAAATGCCATAACATGCTCAGTAAAAGTTAAGGTTCGCAATAAACAAGTCCTGTCCGCTTTAGTATGTTTGTTTGACCCCCGATAAAGTGAAATTTTCAACCATTTCATTTACCGTACTCTAATATTTATCGAGGCAAAACGATGCCAACAATTCTAGCTCTGTCCCTTAAACTCCCAGGAATGCCAGCGGCCGTCCAATTATGTCCACCTTTTGTCAAGTATAATTTCGAACTACCATAAAACAAGGGCGTTCACCTCGCAAATATCTCCCCTTAGGTAGCATTAGTAAACACGGGGGAGTCAAAATAAATTTCCACCCTCACCCTAATTCGAATACGAAGTATCCCCTTACGATTCGCCCTATTCGTTGCCATGGTTACCGTGCCCTTCAACTGCACCGGGTATAAACATTCGCCGAGACTCGTGCACTTCCCCGACCCGATGCCGCTATTGATATTTTCTGTGTTCACCGCTCTTCCGATGTTACGCTCCACCGCTCGTAAATTCTCCAAAAATATCGAGCAAAGCTTGTCTATTTATCACGTTTATAGCCTTGTGTATCTAAGGTCAGGGGCTGGATAAATTGCGAAACTTATTTACCGTATTCCAAATACAACATTTATAACCTACCCTTACTCAATTTTACTACCTTGTACCTAATAAGATTTTCTCCTTGTTCCAGGGATGCCGGTTTCCTGAAGATGGCCTCACGCACCCCGTCCCTTGAGTCGCTGCCCGGTGCCAACTCTATAGGTTCGCTGGAGCGTGGCTCCTTATCACCCCTGACGCTTAGCGGCTCCTCGCCTCCCGCAAGTGACTCCGCCGTATGTGACCTTCGCGAGTTCGACGGCCTCGACACCACCTGCGCGATCTGCCGAGAGACATTCGTCGACCCTAAAGTACTAAACTGCTTCCACACATTCTGCCGGGCCTGCCTGGAGAGGGAGCAAACGCACCCAGACAAAGTAACGTGCGTCACCTGCCGAGTGGACAGCCAGCTGCCGCCCGCCGGCGTACACGGACTCCTCCCGAATCTCGTGATAGCAGCGGCCGTAGAGCAGGACGCTGACCTCCTGCCCTCCGCTCGCCAGACAAACTCGCCCTCGGCCCGCTGCACCGGCTGCAAGTCGAAGGAATCCGACGCCGTAGCCCGCTGTGTAGACTGCGCCAACTTCCTCTGCCCCAACTGCGTCATGGCACACCAATTCATGCACTGCTTCGAGGGCCACCGTGTACTCGCGTTCACGGACCTAAAAGATGACAAGGGTATGCTTGGAGCTACCCTCACGACGAATGGCGACAAAACCGCTTTCTGCCCCAGACACAAGAACGACATCTTGAAATACTTCTGTCGCACTTGCTCCGTACCAGTGTGCAAAGAGTGCACCATCATCGAACACCCAGCTGCGCTGCACGACTGCGAACATTTATCCGACGCTGGACCTAAACAAATGGAGCAGATGCAACAGGCGGTTAATGAAGCCAAGACTCGCGCTACTGAGATTAGGCACGTAGTCAAGACTGTAGAACACGCCGCTGGAAAACTACAAGTACAGTACCACAAAGCTCAAAATGAAATTAACGACACGTTCCAATTCTACCGCTCTATGCTCGAAGAGCGTAAACAAGAATTACTTAAAGAACTAGAAAGTGTATTTTCGACTAAACAAATCGCATTGACAGTTGTTGGACAGAAAGCCCAAGAAACAGTGGATAAGATTTACCAAACGTGCGACTTTGTGGAGAGATTAACTAAGTGCGCCAATATTGCTGAAATCTTAATGTTCAGGAAATTATTAGACAGCAAACTGCAATCGCTTATGAGTTCCAATCCCGAGCAGAGCATGCAGACGGCTTGCGAGCTGGAGTTCGTCTCAAATTACCAAGCGATACAAGTTGGCGTACGAAACACTTTTGGATACGTCCGTTCTAGCTCAGAAGCGAATGTTGGCCCGACTAAGCAGCCGCCCATCGCGCGCCCCACAAACGGTTCTCTCTTGAACGGAGGGTCCTCCTCTAGCAGCAGCAGTGTGAACGGCAGTTCCGGTAGCTTGAATGGTGGCATCCACCTTCCTGCAAGTCTGAACGGAGTGTTAGACCGCCCGTACACAAACGGCTTACTCGGTGCGACAAGCCAATCAACCTCGCCTTTTGAGTCGAACATTATCTCAAAAAGATTCAACAGTGCCAACAGCCTCGGACCATTCTCCACTGCCATTGGAGACATCAATCTAAACGGGATCAATCCCTATGAAAAATGGTCCAACGGTGGATGTGACTCCTTATTTCCGGCTGCATCCACTGATCCCTACTCGCTCACATCTGCCACACACAATGACCCAATTTTAGACTTGACAAACAAGCTAATTTCCACTGCCATATTCCCGCCGAAATCTCAGATCAAGCGCCAAAAAATGATTTACCACTGCAAATTTGGCGAATTCGGTGTCATGGAAGGTCAGTTCACCGAACCCAGCGGTGTCGCCGTGAATGCTCAAAACGATATAATTGTCGCGGACACCAACAACCATCGCATTCAAATATTTGACAAGGAAGGAAGATTCAAATTCCAGTTCGGAGAATGCGGCAAACGCGACGGACAGCTCCTTTACCCGAACCGGGTGGCCGTTGTGCGTACATCTGGCGACATAATCGTCACTGAGAGGTCGCCGACCCACCAAATTCAGATTTACAACCAATACGGACAATTCGTGCGCAAATTCGGCGCGAACATCCTGCAACACCCACGAGGCGTCACGGTCGACAACAAAGGCCGCATTGTAGTCGTCGAGTGCAAAGTCATGCGCGTTATCATTTTCGATCAAGTTGGCAACGTACTCCAGAAATTCGGATGCTCCAAACACTTGGAATTCCCGAACGGCGTCGTCGTTAAT
The DNA here is from genome assembly GCA_014851415.1 of Cnaphalocrocis medinalis. Lineage (NCBI taxonomy): Eukaryota > Metazoa > Arthropoda > Insecta > Lepidoptera > Crambidae > Cnaphalocrocis > Cnaphalocrocis medinalis. The sequence continues at coordinate 2,810,529 of CM026292.1, forward strand.
GACAAGCAGGAAATCTTCATTAGCGACAACCGCGCACATTGCGTGAAGGTGTTCAATTACGAGGGCATTTACCTGCGCCAGATTGGCGGTGAGGGAGTCACAAATTACCCGATAGGTGTGGGCATTAACGCCGCCGGCGAGATCCTAATCGCGGACAACCATAACAACTTTAACTTGACGATATTCACGCAGGACGGCCAGCTGGTGTCGGCATTGGAGAGCAAGGTGAAGCACGCCCAATGCTTCGACGTGGCCCTGATGGATGACGGCTCCGTGGTGCTCGCGAGCAAGGACTACCGGCTATACATCTACCGCTACGTGCAGGTGCCGCCCATAGGTATGTGAGCCAGCCGTTCTGATCACAGGAGATCGGAATGACCGATGAACTATAAGCCAAAAATGGACACTTTTAAACGCAAGTAAAAAGTGACGAAGGATTAACGGTTCTGGCCATGTGTGTCAATTTTTGAGTAGTTCAAGTGACGATTCCGAAGTGACACGGAACACGAAATTTTTTGTAAGTGGAAGTGTTAAAAGATTGTGGCTGTCTCGATGTGATCATTTTGACTAACGATGGGAATTCTTTACATATTTTCGGCATGAGATCTCTGTATGCATTACTTCTAAATGAAACTGTAATGAGATTAGTTGATAGTATTGACATTGTTATCGAGTACCTATTAAAGGATAGAGATTATTCCGTTGGATCGATCTAAACATGCGAACGGTGTTCTCGACCCTTATCATTTTTTAATCTATTGAATAATATTTTTTCATATCCCATGTCGTTAAATTAGGGATGAATATTAAGGGCATTTGTATTATTTAGCCCATTTGTTGGACCAATATTTTAACTATTACTTAACAAATTGTTAGGCGTTAAGCGTGTGATTTTATGTATAAGAGAGCATCGAGCGGTGTTGTTGATAGTTGTAAGATTTTTCTTCGGCACAATGGCACTTCCTGTTTTTAATTAGCACTTATTCTGTGTCGATTGAAATATGATTATGAAATTAAGTAAGAAGTTGTTACATTATTATTAGGTAAGTGTTAAATTGATTGAGCTGATATGGACAATCTTTAGTTACTACCCCTCTTAATGTAGTTACAAAATTTTAGGGAAATGTGATGTTAGGGGTTTTATCAATGACAAAGTTGACTGCGGCGTTCCTTACATTAGCATCTGTAGCTAATTCCTCTGAAGGACTGTTGTCTTTGAAGCATCACAACGTGGCGGGTGATCCAAAATGTTTTATAGACCTCAATTAATTTGACCCGACTTTCGCCAGCCTCCTTAAGTTAGAATCTGTAACTTGAGTATTATAAAGCATTTTAGATGATGATGTACCTTACTGTTTAATAGAAATGGTTGTAGTTGTTTTAATTTGTGTTGGAAGACAGTTTTTTTAATCAATGTCATTACCGCCTAGTCACTGAGAGCCCACGGACCTTAGTTTCCACGTTGTTTTAACAATTAGTAACATTTGGTTGATAATAATATTATTCGTTTTTTATACAAATCTAGTATTGAGTGTTTTTTTTTAGAATTGGACACGGTAGTAACTAGTAGAGCACTTTAGGAAATGGTCGTCTCGCTAGACTTTTTTTTAAATAATGTTTCTGAGATTTTTTTAGCAAAGAGAGGAGCACCGGGATGAGAATGTTTTTACTACTTATCGAAGTATTATAGCTTGCTCGGTATACAAAATAATTACATATACAATTTGTTATTCTGGTAAGATATTTTTATATGGAAACATATTTCTGTAGTGGTAGTAATACGGTGCATGTTTATCATTTAATTTTTTTTCGTATTTTATGAATATTATGCTACTATTTTTTTACTTCATTACCGTGTGTTTGAGTGTGTTAGCAGAATTATTTTAGTTCGATTTTCATTAGTTTTTGGTTTTCTTAGTGAATAATGATTTTTAGTATTTTTTGCTGAATCTATGACAACAAAGAGATCTGAGGCGGTTCGAAGCCGCGGGTCGTTTCTTGATTTTGATCTGCATTAGTGTATTAGGTTACGTGTTTCGATTTGGTGATATTCCTATGCTCTTAAATAAATTATCTCAATGAGCATTGAAGACACGTCGGCGGGAGCGTCCTGCGCGCGAATGCAATAAATACCTGCGTGCGAGTGCCATACAAATCATGTTGTGATTTTTTAAGTGATATTTAGTATTGTTTGTAAATATGTACCATACTCTGATAAATCGACTCTAATCATAAGTCTGATCTTAGATGGTTTCAATTGTTGTGTCGGTGCAAGACTTGCGTTACCTTACAAAATCTAACAATCGTCGCCTTTATCTTGCACCGGAGTCAGAGCATTTGAGAACAGCCGTTCTTCACATATTATTTTCTGTTCTTTGCATATCGCTGCGCTTTACAACGAACTTGCTTGACGTGTCTTCGATCGAATAGTTAAATATTCTTTTCCCACTGGATTAGGCGAATTACAACTTAACATGACGTCTTAGAGTCCAAATTTCAGTGATTAATCACCAATGATTTTTTATAGACGCGTTCCTAGTAAATTAGAAAATACCTAAGATGTGTTGTGAATGCTGTATTTCCCCTAATCCACTGGTGTACTGGACTTGATTGATCGTAAGTTAATGATTCAAATTTGCAGTTTTTTTTCTGCTTTTTCTCAGTTTTCTTTGTTGAATTACTCAGGTCAATGCATGTACCCAGATTCCCAATGATTTTTACTGATGATATTTTTTTATTTTATTTACACGTTACAAACTTTAGTTCGAGTAGTTCGACTCAAAAAACTGAGATGACGCGAGAAATTTTGGGTAAACATTTATTTAGTTTTAAACATACGAGGACTTCGTTTGAGAAATTACACCATTAATTAAATTTGCACGCAATTAGTACATTTAATAATTACAGCTGTAATTTTTGCTCATGAAGTCTTCTTGGTAAAAACATACGCTTTTACTTAATTGAGATCGTTTCAACGTATTATATTTAAATTAAGTATAGTATAGTTCATCAAAATTACTATAATAAGATTTGCAAATTATGACAACACAATTCACGCCTATGTAATGCTGTGTATCTATTATTTTTTTCAATATTTGACAGTAGGCTATATTTTTTTTTAACTCGAATTACAATTCAATTATAATGATTATTATTACAAACTAATTTTTCGTTCACAATTAATTATTATCTTTGTGTTTTTGCATAATATGTAAGTGAAAAAAAAATGATTTTCTGTACGAAAACATTTCATTCTTAAAATTGCATTTCTAAAGCTTGACTGATAAATTGAAACATGTTTTGTCTTTAAATATATTTGTCGATGTTTGTTGTTATAATTATTATATTTTTTTAATTATTTGTATAAACAATTGTTCTTTAAATTAATGTACATCGTTTTGTTTTGAATTATTTTTGTTGTATAATTGCTTTTTTATAATAATACCAGTTCATTACAGTTTTACTGTGTGTTTTATTTTGATTTTCTTTTTTTTTTGCCCGCATAGAGCTTTGTAGATACCTTAGATTGGTCATCATTATTTTAAATTATTCTAAATTAATGATGACCGACGAGCACATCCAAAATTAATTTGTGGTAATGAATTTGTTCCGTTTTCTTCAAATCGATAACATATTAGTAGCCATAGTATTGAAATATATTAATTCCTCTCTATCATTACCTTAAAATAACCAAAATCACACCGACATAATTCTGCAAGAAGTTTAATGAAGTTTAATATATAAATAATTCGTAGGAACCCACACACAATGATTGCATTTGTTCAGATACAAGCGTAAAATAGCTTTCATTACCACAAACATTACACTGAATCCACATTGTGTAAACGTTTATAACATTTATGTATGGACCTTACTGGAATATAAAAAAATAAACCAAATCTTGTAAATTAAACAAGTCTAGACTTGAACATGGTGCATGCATTTAAAATATAGCATAGCTCAGAAACATCGTCATCAGCTCTGCCCTCATAGACGCAATAAAATTTTGCGAAGTGAAAAAAGTCAATCTTAAATGCTATGTATTTAAGGTTGAATTTGTACACTTCGCAAAATTTTATTGCGTTTAAAACTAGGAGAGCAGAGCTACTGGTCCATATATTATGTGTTAAAAATGTTTGATAATGTGGATTCCTCACAGTTTGGTGGTAGGAGATTTAGTGTGTTTTGTGTGAGTGCATCTTAGTGTTTTACAAACAGTTGGTGTTGGGGATCAAACGTTGGCATGAAATCGTAAGTATTGCTTTAGACTTAAGTATATCTACATACCTACAAATCGACTGAGAGCGAATATTCAGCTTAACATACACATCAAATTGAAAATATCGTTACTACTTCATTTGCAAATATATGATCTCCTATTCATTAACAGTAAATTTATAGAAACACATTTGAATAGTAATAGATAAAAATAGATTAAAAGTGAATATTAATATTTTCATCAACTATAGATTCATATCTTAAATTACAATTTTGAAATCATAACACAAATGCTAATTCTAGTTAAAAACTCTGCTTCCTAATATGATGCTTAAGCTCTTAATAATATCTACAAAAATATACTTACCTAGGACACGTCGCTCTTAGTCGATTAAAATCTGGATTAAAAGCACAAACCCTTTTTAAAATCACATTACGTTTCAGAAACTATAGATAGGTTATATTAACTCCAAAAAATGACTACTATCTTAGTCCTTGGAAACATACTTTTATTCCAAAGGTGCTAATAGGTTGATTTTTCCTTTTTATACTTTGTATTAAACATTTCAAATAATAGCTTATAATACAAATCAGATTTTAGCTACTGATTGCACAATCGAAATATCGAATTTGGTTAAATAGAATTAATATAAACTCCAATCGAATTTGTAACCGTTATAGTTTCCAAAAAGGAATATGAAATACGAATAGGTTAATTAATGATAACAAGTTTTAAGCCAAATTTGTCTTTACATTTCTATAGAAATTAGAATTAAATTTCATTCACGATCGAGACATTACGAGTAATTTTATTCTAAATGCTTGAAGTCCCAGACTAATTCGTTTTTACCATTATAATACTAAAATTTTAGGCCCTCTAGAAGAGACTTGCCCAGCATAAATAGTAGTAATGAAATTCAAGTCCCGGTACATTCAGAAACGTACCACTTAATTACAAAATGCGAAATAAAGTTATTAACTCATCAAAATTCATGCCATCCTGTTCCAACACAGAATGTTAAAAGAAGATGGAAAGAGTTTTGTTTCGGAACTATTAGATCGCGTTTTGTAATTAGAGGTTAATGTTGGTTCCTCAGTGAATTAGGCGGTAACCTTAATTAAGTTCCAGTCACAGCCACATCACAAAAATATCTACATAAATACATATTCTTATGAATGTAGGCTATAAAACTTCGTGTTAAGGACTATTTGTATTCTAAAGTAAGTAAACTTAATATCCCGAATAAGCTTTACTTTTCTACGAAAACGTAGCTGATAAAACCAGTTTTAGGATTCTTTGGATACCGTCTCCCTTCCTTTCAGCAGCAGCACTGCTTCCAAGGATTTATAAAAAAAATGCGCTAACCAAACCACTATCTCCAAGTCAATTACTATAGGGAACATTTTACTACTAACTCTAGCACTATTAATAATGTAAGCAGAAGCTAGGCTTACAAATTGTTTATAATTTTATACTCAGCAGTTTTCTTAAGACTACAATTAAGATTCAACACTGTAAATTCATTTGGTTCTGTTCCTAATTCGTTAACATCATCGACGGATGTTTGATTTCTATCAGCGCGATTCATATCCATTTTAATCACATTGATCGTAACTTCAACTGCTGCTGTTTTCCTTAACGCCTCGAAAACTATATTTATCTATCTTCCTTATCTTTCCAAATGTCATTCTTAATGTGAATTAAAATAAATTGTAGTTCAAACTAATCATTGATGAAATTTCAAGCTTGAGCCTCGTCCCATCATACCCAGTCGAAATTTTTCCCTTGATTTTATTAATTTTAACATCGATTGTCAGGAAGTGTGTAGAAAACATAATGTAAATATAATTTAGAGTTACAATGTTGGTAGCATTACTAACTAGAATAAGGGATGCCGGAAGCTGCGTGGGAGTTTAGGCGGAATCGAGCCGGGTAATGATCGTAGACCGAAAAAAGTGTGTATTTTTATAATGAAATTACGAATCAACGATAGGTTATTTGTAAGATGTTATTTAGAAATGATGCTATGTTGTTAGGACGAGAATTGCATAAAATAAGACATGGCTAGGAATTGTTGTTGAAGAAAATTTTGAGCGGGCCGATATCCGAATTCGTCTGGATTAGATTCGAATTATAAGGTTTTACAATAACCATATCGATAGCTGTATGTCTACTTTTAACATTGTTTGAAATCGGTAATTTTGTGACAGTTAATAAATTCACCTGTTAATGTATTCATCAAGGTAGAAAATAATGTATCAATGTTAGCTTGTCAGATTGTATGTGATTACCAATTTGGTCACTTATTATATTCGTAGTAGAGCGTCGTTGAATTTTATAGAACTTGCGTTGACGATACGTTGAGACGAGTGAATGTAAATATCGTCGCTTCACGTTCGTTTCACTAAGCAGTACATATGTATGATGTATACCGCGTATCTGTCGCCATGTACGCGTCGATTTGCTCAGGAATTGTATTAATTTCCACATTGATCTATCATATTTTGATAATAATCATAATCTTTTTTACCATCGCTTTTATGAATCGTATTTTAGCGGCGATGTTGTGTCATTGTTGAATTTAATTGATTCGCTAATTGAATAATTTAGTGAACTGCACAGAACGTTGGTATTTCACTTAATTTTTGATGTATTTTTTCTTGAAAGAGATGTATTCAATGATTTTACTGTAACGATGACTGAAGTTGAGTTTGATAATGAATGAGAGCTAAAATTCGTTGATGTCGTGGCAGTCGGGACGTTTGCTTCGATTGCGTTACTTATTTAACCTGGTTGTAGAGACGCCAATTTTGTTTGAAGTGGCAAACCGTTCCCGGCTCACCACGAGTTTTCAAAAATGTGATTGTTGTAAATTTAGGTGAAGAAAGTAACAAAGCACATATGAGCACAAACCATCCATCCTCAAAGAAAACTACGCTGAATGTTTAAATTTAACTCACGTTTGAATTTATGATACATTTTATTGTAAAAAAAATATTTTACTATCGCTTAAGTTAGTTGAAACGTTTGCAAATAATAGTATTTATTTTCTCAATGATGATAATTTTTTTAATGGCGAAGTTTTGGAGTTGGTAAGGTGTTTTATATGATATGAATTATAGTATGATATGGTCTATAAGTATGATATCTTTGTAATATGATTCTATGCGTTTCTTCGTCCCTTCTTGTACCATAGCAATTGATGTTGGTATTTGTCGTTTCATTGATATTCGCTTGGAGCTCTGGCCTGTGTTGTGCACCGGAGACACGCAACATCCTGCTGCGGTGGTACTCAGGGGCAAGAAGCCACGATCGGACTTTGGTTTCGTAACGTGTTAGGTAATTTATTGTATACTAAGGTGTGTGATTTAGTTATTAATTACAGTGGTTTTTACACAAGGAAAGATTCCAAATGAAATTGCATAGAATAAACGATGGTGTAGCTAATGACATATCAAGTAAGGCTTATTATTAAATGATTGCTGGTGATGACGGAGCAATGGTTAGTGAGTGTTGACGTTTATACGATGGATCCGATGTGACTAATCGATCGACAATATGAAACAGTTTGGAATATTCTGATGTTGAAGAGTAAAAGGTTTAATAGGAAATTGTTCGTGCTTTGGAACGCGACATATCTTCCACAAAGTGGTGAAATCTAGACGAAATTAATAGACCAATTCAGTTTGTGAAATTTTAACTTAGCGTTGGTTTGTGTGTTAGGGAGGTGGATTGGAAGCGAAAATTTGGAATCTTTCTAAATGAAGCTAGTCGCCAAAGAAATTGCTTTTAGATAATTAAATGTTATTGTAATATGTGTATGCACGTAAGATTAAACCTAAATTAGTTATACGATGCTTAAATTGTCCACACTGAAATCGATTTTACACACTTAATGCCATCCTGCCAGTTATAAGGAAAACACAATGCTTATGATGAATTAAATTTAAATTATATCCTACTTAGCATACGGAGTAGTGTGTATTTTTAGATATCGCATTGTCTATGTTAGTTTAGTGGTTAAGGCACATCTTGAGCTTCGAACAGTGTGAGTCTGTCACCAATATTTTTTACATACGAACGTAGTATTAACTGTAAATCAATTTCAAGCCGTGCTTACTTTGGAGTAGTATAGTCGTAGGTTAAGAGATCACTAGAGATGCCCATTGGTCAGCCTGCGAGCTTCTGCACTCTAGTGTCACCGGTTATGGCTTACCCGCTGATAGAGGGAGGCGTCGTCGCGGAGAGCACATTCGCTTAAACACTTAAATTAAGGCCCGATTAGAGTTTAATGGCACCTAAATACATAATTGTATTCAGTAATCTTACTGTATAATCTACTGAAACACCATTTTGCGCCGTGGCCTTAAAAATAAAGGAATGTGTTAATCCTTTTTAAAGAAACGTAAGTTCATTTGAATTTTGTACAGACGTAAGGGAGTCCTTGTGTGTTTCGCACGTTCAATCATTATCATACTGTAACGTAAGTGCTAGTAATGTCAGTAACTTGTATCGTACCCGTATCTAGGTTAGATGTTGCCGTAGTTCTTCGTGTAGGTATCGCTTAACTACGTCCTAACTAACGATAATTGTTGATTTCAATATTTCAATTCGTGCATATCCCCATTTTAACACGTTTGATAATTGTTACCTACTCATTAGTTACTTTGAGACTGTTCAAAATGTACTCTATCGAGTTTTTCTCTAAGGGAAAGGGCTGTTTTAGCAGATATTTTTGATACTTTGAGGAAAATCGAAGGGAAACGATCACGATTTGTAGATAATGTATTAAAGGGTGTGCCGAGTGCCTCGGGGCTCAGAAAGGGCCCTAGGGCCACTCTCGATGGTCAGAGGGCCGGAGGGGGGCGTCCGATGACGTTTCTTCCCATCTTTACTTCGTAAGAGTGGATACAATTAATGTTACTGTAACGAAAAAAAAAACAATGTTGTTCTTATATGAAATGCGATGGTTTTCGCTGATAACTTGTTGTTTTTCATATATTCATAATATTTCCTTTATTTTTTGTACTCTTTAGTATTAAGATTAATATTAAAATGAAAAACTATTCAATGTTGATTACTCTAAAACCAATAATAATGTATGCATTAAGGATGATGTAAATTAGTTTCCCCGCGAGCCTTACTAGTGGAAAAGCCTTTTCCTTAGACAGTTTAAAGTTCTCTTTTCCATTTTATTGTAATATACGTATGTGGGTAATGATGACGAAATTGCATACGAGAAAGATACAAAACATGAGAACAACAATTATGAATAACTTGTGCCGTTCAATATATCTATATCGACCTTTAAGATTGAATTCACTACTTTTGATATTCTTCAAGTTTTTGTCGATACTGATAGGTTTGACACAGATTGAGATTGTTAGAATCGTCTCCTACACTTACTTAACCTACCTTTTTATATCTCCTAAAATAGTTTAACTTCCACTATATGAATACAGTTCGAATTTGATTCCTCACCGCAGATTCCGACGTTAGTCTGGCCTAGCAATGTTTTAAGGTAATATTAAGGGTTCATCATTTCTTAGTTAGATGGTATGACTCAATTTTAAGACTGATCACAGTAAAAGAAAAAAAAACTAAAAAAAAAAACAAAAATCCTGAATTGTTTCGTAGACTTTATCAGTTTGCTTTTGCTGTATGAACTGTCAAATCGATATGTAGGGTAGTGTTTATGTAAATCAATTCGATAGCCAAATTGTGAGAGATGGAAGCATCGATTTGACAGTTAATATCGAGGTATCACGTCATCGATGTTCATCTTCTGTCGATACTTTTCTATGTCCTCTATCTTTAAAGACGATGATAAACGAAATCGATAAAAGATTGTGTGAAAAAGCATGGTAATGTTAACTTAAACGATGTTGACGTTACTGTTGACGGAAAAATACTTAAAAAAGAAAATGCTATTTGTTGCCAAAGTGTTGTTAGGGATAAACATGTAGTTATAAAAATCGGTTGTCACATGCATAATTAAGTTGTTCTTGGGGGGTTTGAAATTAAGGAGAGAAGTTGAAAAATATTTCCAATGATATATTTTTTCATAATGATCTTGAATGCTAATCGATATTTAAGGTTTATATCTGTGTAGGAATTTAACTTAAACGTGTGGTAAAATATGTCTTTGTCACGATTCAGCGAGTACCGTGCAATGGAATTTTATTTACCTTTTCTACGGAATTATATTGGTCTCGAGACAACTCATGTAACTTTCGGTAGAAGTGTACTTGCAAGTTTGAGAGCCGTATTTATCCTTCCTTGAGCAGAATGCACTGTGAATCGTGGCAAATGATTTAGTTGTTTAGTGTTCATGTTACATTAGATTGTATTCGACAGCTCTGATGATCTATGAACCAAACTGATACGCCTGTTTCTATCTTCAGTGCACCCCACTACATCAACCCACTGTTTACTTCTAATGCCATTATGTTATTCCTTCACACCTTCTTTTTAGAAAGTAATGGTTTCTATTACGTCATTATTACTAATATACGACGAGTCTATATTGAATTGTAAAGGTTTTATAATGATGAACATTTTTTAAGAGAAAAAAATATCTGCTTTTCCATAAATAGGTTAATACCAATTAGGTGATCAAATCATGTGAAGGAACTGATTTTTTCTCTCTTAAATATCCTTTTTTAGTAGATTCAAAAGTGTAAATCGATAAAAATTTTACAATCCAATAGAGGCGTGTTGTTTATGTGTGTGATTCTTGTACTCTTTTCTGGGGTATTATGTCTTCTATGGCATTCGTTTACTCTTTTTTGTTGTTACAAACTAATTTATTGCTATTTATTTCTAAGTAATTTATTGTGTGTTTGTGAAGCTAGTCAACCAAGTTTGGATTAGGTTAGCTCCTAAGTTTCTTCGTAGTTACACGAGTTAAGTTGGAAGTAACTTTTCGTGATTCTAACATTAGGGTACTCTAATTTTGTTTTCTGCGTTTCTAATACCATATCTCTTTTCTAGTCAACGTTTGACACTTTATTATGTGTCATTATTTCCCTTAGCTTAGTAATTTTATGTTCTCCTGAAACTTTACCTATCCCATTTTGGGCGTTTTCTCGATATATATAAAATAATAATATATGGAAATAAGTAGAATCTCTGTTAGTTGATGGTTGTCGAAGTAATAATATTGACCGTGTACCTATTGTTTTATTTAAAAATATATTATATGAAACTACAGGCTCGCCAACTTTTTTGTCACTAGTCCCAAGTTGATTTTCATGGAAGAAATTACTATAACGAGGAATAAATCTGACTTTAGTAAGATATTCTGAACTTACAGACGATTTTTCTAGTGATGTAACTAGTGAGAAAATGTTTACAAATTTCTTTTTTTGACACAGGACAGGATAAAAAAGTTGGTAGGTCTGCATCTATTTTGCAGTTGATAAAAATTTTGATGTTACAGTCATTTGTCTTTGAGATAAAAAACGCGTATTTTTGCTCATGTCTGTTTTTAGAACTGACTAAAATGTTGAGAGATTAACTTCTTCCATTCTCAGTTAAGTTTACTGTGTGATTACAAGTTTGTGTTTGGTTCAATACGTGTAATTTTGTGTCGTCGCTTTTATTTGATAACGTGATTTTATTATTTTTTAAAGGAATTGACTTTTTTTTGTTTTTCTTATGCAGTACATTCCATAACTTTACGATATTTTAGAGCTTTGTTATTGGTTATTTCTTTTTATGCATTATGTGTGGGTTGGATAACATACCAATAACGATTCTCGATACATTTATTTTGTATATCGAATCGATCAGACGCATTGATAAATACTCATACATACTACCTACTTGTTATTCAGGTCTTACTTAAGTTAGCTCATAAGAATTGATAAATATCTGATGATAAATTTACTTGTATGTTGTATTAAAATGATGAACACGAAATAAAGAAACTGGTTTGAGATTGTGTTTTATTTCAACATAACTTCTTTAACTATTGTGTACATTGCGACAAAGTTGATCTGGCGCGTGACCATAATCGGACTAAATACTTATTCCTTTGCAACTTATTGATAAACTTATTGACATAGCTTTAGAAAATTAGTAAAGTTATTAAAACGCCCTCCATCAGAGCCACTTTCAGGCCATAACAACCTTGCCGCACTGTACCCATTACCTAGTAAGACATGAACCCAAAGAAAAAAAACTTTTGTACGGGAGAAAAGTTCTGTCCATATGTCAGCCTGAGGACCTAAAACAGACCGAATCAAGTTTGACATTAGGGTGAGAATCGATTGAAAAAATTTGACGAATTTGTACAAAATACTGTATAGTTACGTACATAAATCTACAGACTAAAGCTAGTACGACAAATTTTACCCTAGAGATGATAATAATATGAGTATTATGCTGGGTTCGATTCCTGGATCAAAGAAATCTCTTTTCTTATACAACATCTCATACATATCTAATTTCGTACTATCAGTATGTAAGTACCTTAAGAACTTCTGGTACGATATCAGACAACAGAGGAAACACAAATATAATACGTACCATTACATAATATATCACACCCAGAAGGACATTCATATTACCTACGGCAGGAAAGTGTAGTTAATGACCTTGAGTGCGCAGAAACCAATTTTCATAGAAAGTCTTCTTTTTTACAAGTGCGCAAAATAACGGTCATTGCTATACTTTCGTGCCTCCAGCTATAACTGCATGTTCATCACACGAACATTTGTCCAGAGTGGGAATCGAATCCACGATCTCCAGCGTCAGTTTATAGACAACTAGCTGCTACCCGCGACTTCGTCCGCGTGGAATAGTATCTTTAAGTAGGATTTTAAATTAATCATTTTCACATTTTATTGACGTTGAGAGAAACAGTTACATAATTAAATGACACACACATTATTTAGAGAGAGAGGGAGATATATAAGTCGTACAGTCAGCCACACATCAGGTTACCACAAACTGTCAAATTTCCTCAATTGATATTCAACCTAATGTGTATGACAGTAAAATGAGAATCGATTGAAGAAATTTGACAGTTTTGTATACTTTGATGTGTGGCTGTACGTACAACAAATGTTATTCAGAAATGTCAGTATAAGAAGTTGTAGGGATGTAAACGTTGACCGATTCACCCTGAGGGAAATGGTACGACTGCTGACGTCACCGATGACGCGCGGGCGCCTGTCGCGTGATGACTCGCACGTGCAGACCGTCGTGTGCGTCACCATCTACAGTTGTACAAACCTTGGGTGATACAATGTACAGGTAAGAATGTAGAGACAACTACACATCAGAATAATACAAGCTGTAAGCACAAAATATAAAGGACACAGAAAGGAGACTCAGCCTTAATTTTGAATTTAGAAGAGTTCGTTGACATATGCTAGGGTTGTTGCCTGGCATGAGTACATAAGCGCGCGGCCTCTACCACAGACCTCGACAGTTCGACAATCTTATGTCATAAGTTAGGATTAATGTGGTCGAAAAGGCGTATTTGCCCGTTAGTGTGCATGCGTAAGTAGATGACATGTTTTTAGCTCTTAGTGGGCAATCTACTTTCTGTGTCCTTTATATTTTGTGCTGTAAGTTTCAATTTATATTGAACTAACTTATACCCGCGACTTCGTCCGCGTGGAATAAGTAGTATGTTTTATTATTAAATTATCATTTTTGATTATTAAATCTTTTTCAACCCACCTTTTAACCCTTTCGCAATAAAAAGTAGCCAATGTCCTTTCTCAAGGTCTAGACCATCTGTATACCAAATTTCATTCAAAGCCGTTCAGTAGTTTTGGCGTGAAAGAGTAAGAGGCAGACAGAGTTTCTTTTGCATTTATAATATTAGTTAGGATAGGTTCGACTACCGGTCGGACGAGAAAAAATAAGTATGTTTCGAACTCTTCCAACATCGCTCGGGTTTGTAAAAATACGAACATAGATTTGAAAAATCCAGGTGTGCAAGCCCGGATTCGAACTTACGATATGGAGCTGTACCATCGCTCTGTGATGTTATCTGATATATATTTCGAATATCTAAGACGCGAGTGTTCGTCTTTAAACAGCAATACTAGACAAACTTTTCGTTCGGAAAATATAGAAAACGCCGAAGTACTTATATATCAAAAGCGCCTCGAAAATCATAAAATCAACATTCGTAGCACTACGCCGTAGCGCCGTAGCACCCGTAGCTTGGGAACTTCTCAAAGTCATTTTGAACTTTATCACCGCTGAATAAGATACATAAAACGGGGGAAGTTCAGATCCGTTTGTTCGTCGAAGTTCGTCCTACGAAATTCATGATTTTCCTTTTGAAGTGTAAAATCCTATACAGCTAAAGAGAGTGAATATGGTTCTATCTCAAATATTTCGGTTAGCATTTGAACTTATTAGACTATTATTAATATTTGTACCGTATGAATTTTTAACCTGGGAGAGAGCAGTTACACGCTTCGGCATAAATGGGCCGGCACGACCGGAGTGATACCACGGCCTCACAGAAGACCGGCGTGAGTAAGTAGTATCCGCCTGTTTCCCATTGGTTTTCTGTAAGTATCACTACGGTCACTAAATTATTACTTACTAGCTGTTTCCCGCGACTTCGTCCGCGAGGAATAGTATCTATGGGTAGCATTTTTAAAAAATAGCCTATGTCCAGAGTTCTAGACCATCTGTGTACCAAATTTCAGTCAAATCCGTTCAGCAGTTGCGTGAAAGAGAACTTTCATTATCTTCACGTTGGTCATTGAACTCTTCGATATTAATGTCAGCTAGACCCGACGCTCTGTGTCTATTTATTTTGTGCTGGTTACAGGTGATCAGAATGAATGCCCCTCGGTATACGTCGGTCACTCCAAAACCATCGCTTCAACTGTAATAAAAATGACCTCCATACGAATTAGCAGCCATGGCAATCGATCGATTACTATCAGCTATGTACGCAAAATACATTGTTGCGCATAAGTGTGTGAGCAAACACAAGTCCACTGTATAAAATAAACATTCGGCCCTACCTGGCAATCGAAGCCTTGACCCCAAGGACAGCCGACGCTTTAAAAGCGTCCCACTAACTACTGCATACTAGTAGTCAAATGACTGAATGGGAAAGACACACTTTAGCCTAAATAGGTCGGCTAGACCGTAGTGATACCAGGGCCTCACTGAAAACCGGTATAAAGCAGGCGCATGCAATGTATTTCACTGACTCAATAATTATCAAAGACTACAGATTGTCAGATTTTCTCACGACCCCACACCGCCGCCAGAAATACGCTTATAGATTTGAAAAATCCAGAGATGCATGCTCCGCTTCGAACCTACAACCCCCGTATGGAAGGTGCGATCTTATGCACTAAGTAACCATCATGCTGCCGCCTATCACTAATCCCATCCCACTATTATTATAAACGAATAAGTTTGTAAGTATGGATAGATGTTTGCTCCTCTTTCACGCAAAAACTACCGAATGGAATTTAATGAAACTTTACAATAATTTAGCTTATACATCAAAATAACACATAGGCTACAATTTATAAAAATACTAGTGACCCGCCCTCACTTTCGGGACAGCTATCTCACTGTCTACCAATAGATGGCGCTGGGTGTCGATCGCAACGCGCTAACGTTTAGGTTTTTCGGTTTGTGTATAAGGTTTGTCGATGTCTATGGAGTTTGTCTCATTATAAATAGTATAGATACTTATTGTGTGGATTGTCCAGAATTTGACGGTAACTACGCGTATAAAATCGCGGGCGGCCGCTAGTAAAAGATAATCGGAAAGTTTCAATACTGAAGTAGTCGCGTTACACCCCAAGATAAGTTAAAACCAACACCTGACAAACTCAGGCCGCTCTCAAACAAGAAATGGGTTATTCTTCTTGTGGCTGTGACTTTTTTAGCAGCCCTGGGCGTGTCTGGGCGCTGCGAGAGTTTTCGCCTTTGTTTTAATGTTTATTTCTCTGTATTTCTCCTCTAGTAACAACGAATTCTTTGATTGCCTGGATAGTGCATTTGGTAGTGACCCTGCCTCTTACGATATTGGTCGTGGGTTCGATCTCCACACTGGACCAACCTTCGTGGATGAATAAGTCTTTGTTCAATGTCCAGACATTAACCACACCCAGGTGTTACATCTATACTATTTATAAAGAGATAACTACTATAGACAACGACAAGGCCTTATAGGTCAAACCGAAAACACGAAACGATTGCGCTAATGTAATTAGACACAGTGCCATCTATTGGTTCATTTCGGAATTACGGTCCCGAAGCGAAGTGAGGGCGGGCCACTAGTACATAATATTTAAGTATGTGATCTTCTGTTGACTGATATCTGTAACACAAGTGCTTAATATAGGTACTTAATACGGAGTCAGATCAAGGTATGAAATGTTGTGTAAATTTTGTATAAATATTTGTTTATTTGAATTTGGCGCACCAAAGTTGCCAGTTTTAATTCATAAAAAGACAAGAATTAAAATCAAGAAGAGTTGTGTGTGTGTTAATATTATCCACAAAGATTTAAATCTTGGGTACCTAACTTGTGTAGTATTGTAGCCCCATGACCGTAAACCTCAACATCACATACAAAAAAAAACATTTTAAAGTTTTATCGCAGAAATACATTAACATCCTACATTTACTAATATTAACACTTAAAAAAATAAAATAGTACAAAAAAGGCACTTAACCAGTGTCGGTAGAAAATAAAAAAGAAAAAAAAAACCAAAATACTTGTAAGTAGTATTTGCTTTCTTTTTGTTCTGTTCCTTTTTGTTGTGTATTATTTTCTGTGGTCAATAAATGCTTACTTTACAATAAAACGAGTAATCTGCAACTGACAACCATCAAATGCGAGCAAGCCCCGAGCAAATCTAACTAAAAGAACATAACTACAACACACTACAGGAGTGGACGTCCCGCTAACTTAATATTGATTCGTGTCCCGAAGTTCCCAGGGGGAAAACTATCGATCGAGGCTCCCCCTACGTCACGTCCGCGGGTACTTGTGTGTGTGATATCAGAGCTGTTAGTTCAGTGTGTTATTATCGATGGTTTTTTGCCCTTGAAAAATAGGCACAGTCTGTCTATAGTGTGAACTTTGTAACTATGAGAGTCAGAAACTTTATTTTGCTTGAAACTGTTGGTTAACAAATTTGCATCAGTACACCGAAAAGTAATCGTTTTTATAGTTGTATCTGTATCTGCCTATATATTGTCGCATTGCAGGGCAAAGTTGAAGGCCTGCAACATAGAAATCAAATCATATAACTACTGTGATGGAATTAGGCCTAATCACCACGATTGCCTAATGCGGATTGGTGATCACAAACCGGAACTATGTTTGCAATATTCGAAACATACTTTTACTCGACCCTGGAATCGAAACTGGGACCCCAAGATTATAGCCCGTGACTTAAACCACCAAAATTATTATTGTATTACCTCATCGTATCTATCGACCTATCATATGTATCGACAAATAGAAAGAAGAAGTACTGCCGCCTAAATACCTAAACAGGGGAAGAGGATGATGAACTATCGACAGTTAGAATATCGTAAGTGTCGCAACACTAGTGTGATAATTTGCTCCCCTCTTACATGTCGTTTTGGATGATTTTGTGAAATGTTTCCTGTGCGTTTAGTTTTTCGCACATTATTGTTGTGCTATATCTAAGTAAATCATTTCTGTAACTCGAAATACCTACCAATATCATTAACAGCTCGCCGGATTAGCAAGCTGAAGTGGCAGTAGACTAGCCACATCACTGACTGGTCGGATGGCGCGTTTGGTAGTGACCCTGCCTCATACGCCGAAGGTCGTGGGTTCGAATTCTAGACAAACATTCGTGTGAGGAACACTTGTGTTTGTTCAGTGGGCGACTCATTCTCATTTAAATTAGGCGACGTTCCAATTTCTCTGACCCTAAGTGTACTTACTCGTATACAGTCATAATCTTATATTTTCAGCAATTACCGAATGCTAATTACACCAAAATACCAAAATTGTTGAAAATTACAATACTATATTATTTTGCTTAATCACGCTTAGTTTTCTTTTTAGACTCACTTTTACTTAACAAAATACCCAATTCAAATTATTTCAATTTGATGCCATTATACCTCAAATACAGGTACACACTTAGTACTTCATTAGATTTCATTCATAGCGTTTCTTTACAAAATTGTACAGAATTAGTAATGAAAGGACTTGTAATAAAATTCTCCAATAATACCTTATAATTAGGCATTTCATTAGACTTGGTCTGACCGTACACAGCTGGCCAGAAAAACTGGATTAGATGATTCTTTAGCGTAGGTTAGCAGCGTGCTTGTGAGCAGTATTAATATGGAACTTTTAAATTATATGTGAATTTCTTTATCTACCTAAACATTTCAATATAAAAACAACTGATAAAATAACGTTACAGATATATATCGATACAGTTTTTGGTTATATTCATACCACGACCTTTTACTAGAGGCGGGTGGATTCTCTTTCAAGGGCCCGAGAACGTCAGCCTCAACTTTGCGGCACTTTACTATCTGTTTTCGTCTCTTTTTAGACGCAATATTAGGTACCTACACTTGCGTCGTTTGTTCAGTGTCTGGGTTCTAATTATGTATTTAAGTATTATAGGTATTTGTGTTTCCTCTGTTGTCTGTTACCTGTAAGATAAGGGCTTAAACTTATAGTACAGAGTCAGGTCAATGTATGAGGTGTTGTGTGAATTCATTTATTATTTTTTATTAAAAAAAGAACGGAATTACATATTTGATTGTAAATAGAAATTATTGCTATGGTTGTTATTTCTTTGTCCTCAAGTGTATCCAATCTAATAGAAATCAGGATTCCTTTGGTTAGCTAGGTAATCGGATTATGATGGCAGCCTAAAGGCGAGCTGGCGCGCATATGAAAAGTTAACTAAAAATATTTTATGTTACGTAGTACATTTTTTTATAATATTTCTCCGAAATGCACATCAGAATGTGATAATACAGTTAATAGTTATGTTATATATAGAAAAAGCCTTCCATTTTAATGTCAATTTCTGTGGAATAGTATCAGAATCTTTAAATACTGCGTTTCAATAGAAGAAGGTGAATCTTCTATATACACGAGGAATCGGTAAATTTTAAGATTCTTTGACTTCTGCTACGTTAATGACATTTTTATGAGAATAACCTTAACCTACACCGGTACATTTTAGCCGTTTTAATCCCGAAGCCCTCATTTAGATCTTCCAAAAAAGCAAAATAAAAATCAGCTGTTTCATAAATGGCCTAGTCTTTTTATTTGAATATATAGCCAGACATTTGGCCGCAATCTCACCTGGTGGTAAGTGATGATGTGGCTGGTGAATATTCTAACATGCCAAAGAGGCTTTACTCGTGTTATCTATTATGAGGGCTGTATGCTGAACGGTGTATACTTTAAGTATCCATGGTCAAACGGGGATATTAACTAACTCCTCCACATGGTAACTATGTAAAAAATCAAATTAAAAAGAGCTCGTAGGGGTCGAGAGGCGAGATTAAAAGCGCTTCCATGCGGCTACGATTAATTAGCCACGTACTAGACTCGTACTTAACTACCCTCTCTATATGCAGGGGCAAGTATTGAGTTTATTATTTACTGGCTCTCGTTAAGGTAAGTCTCCTAGGTACGTATTGTCCAGTAAACCGGGTTTTACTATAGAGTACAGTAAGCCTCACATCAGAATACCACAACCTGTCAAATTTCCTCAATTGATATTCAACCTAATGTATGACAGTAAGACGAGAGTCGATTGAACAAATTTGACAGTTTTGTACGACAAAGTTGACAGTGTGGCTGTACGTACAATACGTATTCTTTACTAAATAAAAACATTGGGTGATTTTAATAGTGATGCTAACATAAATCTTCCTTGAGAAAGGTATTGATACCATTTGAGCTCTATATCTAAATACGGATGCAGACATCCGTCACTTACGTAGGTATACAGTGTTTGTGAAGAATCAATGAAAATGTCGAGTTATGAGCGCTTAATCACACCATAATACAAATTAATGACAGCCATATCGCATAGACATACCCGTCACCGTACAACGCGGTGCGTCTGACTGTTGCCAAAAATCAATATCGGCAGACGAACCCCATGGAAAATTCCAGACTAGCCGTGTTGGTTTTAACTCAACCGATTAGGTAGGTATGACTAGGTGGGCTCGTCTGGCTGTCGTGAAATAAATTGCTTTGTGAATTCGTTGATAGGTTCGGTGTACTTCAAAAACAAATATAAACACTAATACATTGTCATAATAGCTATTTTAATATAGATTATTTCTATGAACATTTACATCCCTTTAACCACGTGTTCTAACAACCATTCTGAACAACATTTGTTCTACGATTTTCGGTAAGTCATCGAAAATTTTTTGGCCTTCTCATTCAAAATGACTTTGTATGACATAAGTTTAGTAAAGTTATTTGAATGAATGATCGTTTTATATCATTTATTTCGACACACAAACATACACAGACAATTACAACACAATAATATTTCTTTGCGAATTTCCAAAAGTCATTGGACTAATGTTGTTCAGAATGGCTAGTAGAGCTAGTAGACCACGTGATTAAAGGGATGTAAATGTTCCCAGATACACCCTGTATAAATACCGACCAATCAAGTACCAGTCCACAATTTAACGAGTGAGAGATCTTATCAAAATAATGCGTCCAATTAGGGTACCTATCACAATTTAACTTTGAAATTTAAATTAGTCGGTGACATTATTGCTAAACTTAAAATAAATTTAAAGTCTTAACTATCGTGTCTTTAAAATATTACTAGCGAGATTACAGTCTTGGAATGTTAAGTACACCCGTACTTACTAGTTTAACTCACGATATCGCCGCAAACTTTGGTAATTATCAACTATCTAATTAAGAAAATTAAGATCCAGATATCAGATAGCAGTCTGCGACCAGGGAGGCAATTCTCGTGAACTCGACATTGAAGTTTATTTTTTAATCTTTTATTTTATTTAAGGACTTTTGTCGTAGGTACAGGTAGTCAGCCAGTCCTATTGAACCTTACCCTAAATAACGCTAACCACAATTTAACAAAAGATATAACACAATCAACGACTGTTTACCATGTCACACACCCTGCTGGCCGACTCGGAGGCAGGTTCGCCCAAAATACTTTGAAAAATACTTACCTCCAAACCACCCAGTCGTAGTGCCGACATAAAGCGTGTCGCTGGTTCTCATTTCTGACAAATTCCGTTAAATTGAAGGTGAATTTAGGGATTTCATACATTCTTATTCGACTTCAATGTCGAGTGCACGAGAAATGCCCTCATATCAGCGAGATCTCTCCACAATCGTTTTATACTCATACGAGTATTTACAGTAAGTTACAGCAAAACCAAAAATTGGCTTAAAGATTTATTTTTATACTTCCTCTTTGAGAACGATACCTCAGTAGAAAATACGCGCCTTCTGTAGGGTCACCAGCTATTACCGTGGGAGAGCCACTCTTCGCCATGAATGAACCGACTTGACTGGAGTTATACTTCAAGCTTCACATAAAGCCGACGGAAAGCAGTGCCCTGTACAGTGTACGTGTTTCGCAGAGTTAATGGGAGTACCAGAGGTCCCATCCCAGAGGACAGAACATCCTAGAGATAAAGATACATAGAGAGAGGATCCCAGAGGAGGAGAGGAGGTTAAAGATTGGTAGCTTACTTGTGACTCCACTGGTGTTCGGGTCCCTCCACCAGCCCATGGTCCTTCCTACCGTCTCGGCATACGGACCGAATCTTGGGAGACGCTCACCAGGTACTTGCTAAGGGCTCTTTCCCCGGTGCGTTTCTTCACTCCCTACAAAGTCTGTGTCTTTAGCCCATCTCAATGTCACTTCTCCCCAAATGGGGCGTGAAACACCACAGCACAAGCGACTTGCGCTCGGGCAGTTCCACATCAATCGAACTCCTTCCTAATGTCAAGCCTTTTGTGTGCAAACGCACGCAACCGTCGAAAACCTACTGCAGAGTTGACCATCTCTTGATGGTATTCTGGTCCTATCTCGTTCTTGTGTTCCTGGTGTTCGAGTCCATGGGAAGAGGCGATCGCTTACCTTCAGGTGATTCATCTGCTCGTAATAAAAATGTCTTTTAAGGGGCTTTAAGTAAAGACCCCGCTATGGCAAAGACACTTTTACGCCGCCAACTTAATTTCCAACTAATTTACTTTGCAATAAACTTGGCGTTTTGCAATAAAAAAGTTTTTGATTGCAACCGCTAAGTCTGATACCTAACTATAGCCCGGTTAACTTTAATGACTTGGCATAGTACACGTTGGAATAGTAACCTCAGTTTAGTAAAACCAAGCATGTTTTCGCACACATTTTGTAATCGTTAATACAAAATAATATTGCTACATTTCCGAGCATAAGTTTGTTTTAAGAACAAAGCTCGGATTTGTGATCATCAACCCGCGTTAGGCAAGCGTGGTGATTAAGCCTAATTCCATCATACTCGTAGTAGTGATAACTTGATTTGTAGGATGGAGGAGAGGATATATAGGCCAATACTTCCTACAAACCCGAGCTATATTCGAAAAATTCGAAAAAACCTTTTGCTCGACCCGGGTATCGAACCCGGGACCTCGAGATCACGGCCTAGTAATTAAATCACTAGACCAACGGTTTGGCAGCTAGCAATTCAAATCAATTGGTGTCGCTATCGCTCAAAGGACTTATCATCATAATCATTTCAGCGAATAGACATCCATTGCTGGACGTATGCCTCAAAGTTCTCCACACACATCGGTCCCGTGCCACCCGCATCCAACGGACTCCCGCGACCTTCACCAGATCGTCGGTCCACCTGCCGGGCTAACATGCGCGCCACGAGATAATTTGTCGACACTCGTATTGTGTCGGCGCAAGTTGCTTCTCGCTCACCTGGCTAAGCGGCGAGCGGGATAGAAGGATGCGCTCTCGCGATCGACATGGTTATCTCGCGGTGCGCATGTTAGCCCGGCTGATGGAAAGCCTGCCTCGTCGGTCCTCCTGGTGGGAGGCCTGCCGCGGCTACGGCCTCCTTCACGCAGCCTTAAAGGACTACTCCTTTACATTTACTATGCTTTTTAACCTGACTGCATTGGCGGAACGCTTGTTCATTACGTACAAGTTTCGGGATTCAGTTCCCAGTCTAGAAAAGTTTAGTAACGGTATTAAAGGATTGAGGAACGGTACTCGCTTCACGCAAATAGCGGATCAGCAGCGACAGCTTGGGACGAAACGCTAAGTTTTTTATATGATAGGGGGCAGACGAGCAGACGGATCGGTAAGCGATTGCCGCCTAAGGTAAGATGCAATATTTCCACGATGAGCTAAGCCATATGGCATATGGCGCAAGTGTCTGCGCAAAGACGAGAGCACTTTCTATTCGGTACAACAAGTCTGACAGCAGCAGTTGGGCGGCGGCAATCGCTTACCATGGACTGTCTGCTGTCTGTCACCTACCACATACAAAAATTCTTCAGTGGCAAATCGAACTCCACATCAGAGGAGCTTGCGTCCACTAGTAAGTTAATATAAAATGTATAATATCTCCCAAGAGCTGCAGAATTTTACATCCTACCAACGAAAAGGCTCATTCCAGGGCCCTCTTGCCAGACAAAGGAAGTTAATTCCGCGTTTATAAAATTCGTGCGACATATTAATATTTAACGCAAATCTCTAGTCCTTGGAATATTCATAGAGGACTTGTGTTGTTCCCGAACATATCAACTGAACTAGTTCGTCCGCTGGAGGGACGAAGTGGATAAAGATTTGCGTGGACTCCTTTTAACTGTGGGAGAGCCATGCTTCGGCATGAATGGGCCGGCTCGACCGGAGTGATACCACTGCCTCACAGAAAACCGGAAGTAGCTCCTGTGCTGTGTTTCGCAGAGTGAGTGAGGGTACCGGAGGCCCATTGGGGGAAGGGAATAAAAGGTTAGCAGCTCACTTGTGACTCCACTGGTGTTGCAGGTGTCCATGGGCGGCGGCAATTGCTTACTATCAGGTGATCCGCCTGCTCGTCTGCTACCTATCACATAAAAATAAACTCCAGGCTGGTGACTGGCAGGAGTGGCGCAGGACCGTTCTAGATGGAGGCTCTTATTATCAGAGACCAAGGCTCACTTTGGGTCGCTGCGCCAGCCTAGTTAGTTAGTTCAACCAACTATTTGCGTCACTGGTTTACTCTTTAGGGTTCCGTACCCAAAGGGAATAAAGGACCCTATGATTAAGACTACTGTTTGTCTGTCCAACTGTCTCTTAGTTTGTCTACCCGTCCGTCTTTTGTTTTATCCGTTTGTCATTTCTTGAGCCTGAACTGTACGATGGTCTCTTGAATGCCAATAAAACGGTTGATAAAGGCAAATCAATTGTATTTTTTGAAAACACTTTCATATAAGCAAAGACAACCATAAACAATTAAAAAAAAATCTATCAAAAACATTTTTTTTTTGTATAAAATTTCCAAACCATAGCATTCAGGGAACACTTCAGCAGCTTCACATAAAAAACAGAGACAATATAAAAGCAAACTGGTACATTTGTCGATCCATATGAGTTAAATATTCTAGAGTGAAAGATTTAACACATCTCTAATTCATGGGCGTTGCAATTAGACCAGCTTAGAGAATTATGCTAATAATGGGGACTGTTTTAGATGAGCCACTTGAGGGAAGGATCCGAACAGGTTTGAGATTTGGGGCACAGAAGCTTAGTGAAGCGGCGGAAAATCCTGTTGGTGTCATCATCATCATCATCATCATTCCACCAATAGAAGTCCACTGCTGGACATAGGCCTCCCCCAAAGTTCTCCTACTAATCATAGGGGGGATTTTGGCCTACACCCACCACAATGGCCCAGTGCGGGTTAGTGGTCAGCCAGTGCCTCTTCCGTTGTGCAGCAGGGTGCGCCACGTGCAGGTGATTGACTTTGAGTAAGATGTTGTGCGGGACCCCTTACACCCCTCTGTTGTTGTGTGTGTGTTGATTTCCATGATGTAGGCCTTTGCCCTGCAGCGGGACAATAGGTATATAGGCTGATACTGTACTTTACTTTTTGATGATATCCGATAAGATTGCAGGAGCTAGATGCGAATTCGGGATCGATCAAAGAGACGAATATTTCGAGAGTTTTATATCCAGCAGTGGAGTGTCAAGCTTGATGATATACCTATGACAGGTCATCGACCTGCAATTACAGTACTGTAAAGTTCATACGTCATTTACAAGCTTTTAAAGCTGTTATTGGATTCTGAGCCCTAAAGGTTCGATCTGAAGGGCTTTCCGAGGTCCACTCGTCAATCCAATTACATTTGGAAGTGGTATGAATATTCAGTATTTCAGTCGAATCGAGATGCGGACTCGATTATCGAGAATTCAATGGCTCGTCCGATCGTCCGACAGGAGAGAAGACGACTCGATTTTTGCTGTTTATTCGGTTTGTTTACAGGAATCGGGGATTTTAATTGCATTTTTAAGTGGGAAGCTTGAGGAAAATTATTGGAAGCATAGGAGTTTCTAAGTGGACAGATGACTTACACTAACGAGTTCCTATCGATATTTTGCATATGGTGGAAATGTTTTGCACTACTTAAATAGACGATGGTGTTTTTAGTATATGACCATTCCTCATGCGCTATAGGTTGTGGATTTGATTTCTCGGTAACACTTGTACAACCAACAGCAAAAGGAGATGATCAAAATCAAAAACTCTATACTCACTATTGAGCTGAGTTCGCGTCAGAACTGTATGAATCACTTTGAGGCTATACGGAGTTTGCGTCAGAACTGTATGAATTTTGACACCATACAGTTTTGACGCGAACTCCCCTCAATGTATAGAGTTTTTGATCTACTTTTGCTGTTGACTGTACTAAGTCTCTACCTTTACCGATTTGCTATACCTATGTCAGGTTGTTTGCGCTTGAAATTAAGGGTTTGATATCCAGATTGAGTCAACATTTTTATGTAAGGTTTTCGGTTGTTTTAATATATTCTCAGTTTCGGCCCAATGTATGTAAGTTAGCGATTTGATACCCAACCCCATTCAGTAAAACGTGATGTGTTTGATATAATATAATATGAGCCCTACTCGTATATAATTCCTAGACTCGATTTACCTGATCAAACGTTCATATTTCAATTTATAATGAAACAGCCAATCAGTAATTACTGAGAAAAGCTATCTTAATTCCTATGAAACCAATTCTAAACGATAGATCATATTACCAGGTGGTAAAGTGGCATATGGCTCAGCAATATAGAGAAATGTTTTAAGTATACAGGGTGAATCAGTGAACATTTACGTAGCTTTAGCCACGTGTTCTACCAACCATTCTGACCATTGGCTTTACACGACACTTTCTGCCGCGCACCTCCTCATTGTGGAATCAACTTCCCGCAGCGGTATTTCCGAACCGGTACGACATTCAAATCTTCAAGAAACGAGTCTATACCTTCCTAAAGGGCCGGCAACGCATCCGCACGCCTTCTGGTGTAGCTGATGTCCATGGGCGGCGGTGTTCACTTACCATCAGGTGACCCGCATGCTCGTTTGCCTTCCTATACTATAAAAAAAAATACTTTTGGAAATTCGCAATGCAACCTTCTATACCAAGTCGGACACGTGACCTGGTCATTTTGTAAGGAGAGTATAAACATTTTTCGATGAATTTCGAAAAGTCTTTTAACAAATGTTGCTATAATAGTTAGTAGAGCACTAGTACTTATGAAGGGTTGTAAATGTTCACGGATACACCCTGTATAGATCAGAATAATTAATGAGGATAGGTCGTCAATATCTGGATCTCATCAGCATAATGTCTCATCTATTTATGCATGCGTACTGGGATTATTAATCAATTAATCTATAATTACAATTGGGTTTTGAATATGGACGTCGGTAGAAGTACGAGCGATGGATGACCGAAAGAGGAAGCCAATGGAGAAATGATCATCATCATCAGCAACCATACTCGTCCACTGCTGGACATAGGTCTCCCCTAATGCACGCCACCGCTCCCAATTTTCAGCCACTCTCATCCAGCCCACACCAGCCAGCCTTCCAATGTCATCATCCCATCTTGTCGCAGGGCGTCCGTCACTACGCTTGCTTAAGGGGCTATACGAATGAAACTAGCGCCGCCAACCTATTTACACTGATTGTGGCGAAAATATGATATTTTTGAAGGAAATAAAACATTACAGACTGAGATCCAAGTAAATTAGATTTTTCAAGACGTAATACAATATTTAAAACACGCGACAAGTAACAATAATGTTAATTATTGCTAAAAACGGCTACTTTTAGCAATTATTGACATTACAAAGGCTATGGATTCGATCCTCACCCTGGACAAACAAACATTATTATTTAGGTACATCCAGACACAAGTATTCATCACATTAATGATTTCATTTTTAAGTATATTTAAATATAACATGCTCGAGACCCCGGCCTGGTAGGTACTTTCTTAAACCACTAGACCAACGAGGCGTTAAGGTTGTAAGGTCGTATAGGTTGCATTTGTATTTGAGAGCGCTTCATAAAGATGACAAAATTTAACTCGAGTATATGATGTTGATGAATTTCACCACATGGATTTACGCCGAGATTTCTTCGCACTCCAGGGCTGTCGACGCGGGAGTAATTTGCACTTAACACGGATAGCGCGGATCGGCGCCTGATCAAAATCGGCCGAGTGTGTTTACGTAGCTGGAGTGATTCGTCCTCATTTGATTTTTTTTACATTGGTTGTAAATTACAGTCGACAAACCTAAATGACTTTGCCGATCTCTCCCTTGTACTCATATGTAGTACCTACCTACGTAAGGTTTTGCTTCGCTGTCATGCATGTTGCACAATATATATGTAGGGGGTGGGTCTAAATGATACTCCTTTATCTTCGTATTTGGTTATATTTTAAATTAAATCACAGAGAGCAGAACTTTTCGCGTGCGTACATTAATGGCGTCGTCGTGTGAGAGAGCGAGAGTGAGTGAGTGAGTGAGATGGAAGATACAACGGAAGCAGTTGCGTTCCGAAACATGACGACATGATAAAACTAATAAAAACGTTTAGAAATTTCTACATATATAAAAAAAAAAACATTTTAATTTCCTCGGGTTTGAGATCACCAAACCGCATTAGACAAGCGTGGTATTAAGCCTGTAAAAAAAATGAACAAATATTTTATTCTAAATAAACATATTTTATCTTATTATAGGATCAGAGCTGCCTATAAGCACACTATAAGCTTGTACCAGGCAGTTCCGCTCTTCTATCTCTTAACTAATTTATGTTATAGTACGGTGGCCAGCACATTAAGTTACTACAATCTGTCAAATTTCTTCAATCGAACCTCACTTTTATGTCAAACGTGTTTGGTTCAATATCAACTGAGGAAATTTGACAGATTGTAGTAACTTGATGTGCTGGCCACTGTACATAAAAAGAACTATGTGCGTGCAGGCGCGCACGTACTGCCAATTGTGCGTGTGTTTGTGTGTATTGTGTGAGTATGTGTGTGTGGTGTACGCATTTATGTGTGAACTAAGCCTAATTCATAGCAGCTATGATTTGATTTCTATGATGGAGACCTTCGCCCTGCAGTGGGACAGTAAATAGGCTGATACTTTACTTTATTTACCCTAAGCTCTAAAGTGACAGCTTTAACATTGAGGTTATGAAAGAATGAATACACTTTTTACTGCACACAAAATCTAGTTATTACAGGTTATGTTATACAAAATAGGCGCCTATAAATTCACAAGTGTTGCTTGTAACAAATGCCCATCAAACCAAATACTATCAAGAACCGCCGGCACCCTTCGTCATTTATTAATAACATCCCCATAGGGTGCTTGCACAAAAATCGATGCGTCTGTCTGGGAGGGCTGCTCCCCAAATCCCTCTACCCTATGCCCTCATCCGCATCGCAACATCTGCATTTGAATTCGGCAAATGCAACCGCTCTATGTAGCCTAGTGAGGGGGTTAAGGCTGACTCGTTTTGACTCGAAACATTTAGAAAAAAAATCGAATTGAATGAACAAATATACTTTTTATTGCACACAAAACAGAGGTATAAAACTTTAAACCATTACAGGAGTAATGTACAACATAGGCGAATATTTATTATTTGTAATATCGCTTATTTTCCAAATCTTTCGAACTAACTTGAAAATGTTTCAAGTTCATCCTTATACATATATAGACAGGAAACCGAAGCAGTGTCTGTGCTGGTATTTCACCGAGTGAATGGGTACCGGCCTAATGGGTTCCCCATCCCCCAAAATGACCGTTGACAAATTGTGGTTACCAGATGTGTGATTGTCATGCTAGGTTTTGGGCTCAAATATTAATAGTGCGAATGATATTTTCTAAAAGTTTGAATTCGGGTATTTCGCTAGGTTTTGTAAACCGGTACAAAAATTTTGATTAGATACCTCAGTACTTTGCCGTTTTTAGTTCAAAAATAGTAACGAAAAAATTTAAGTTCTGTTCTTAACTTTTTTCGTATTTATACATTTGACTCGCATTGTGACTTTATTACGAGTATTTAGTGACTCGGACACCTAAGCACATCACTAGTATGTAGAGGCTACCTATGTGTTGTGGTGAATGCGAACACATAATGAGTGGGACGAGATGCATCCGTATCAAAGGAGCGCCGGTCAATATTGAATTTGCAACTTTGATTGATATGGGGCCCCATGTTGTAGTCTGTAATCGTTTTTGTGAAACAGAGCAGTATAGAGTAATAATTATTATGGAATCTATACTAATTATAAAGAGATAACTTCTATAGATAACGACAAGGCTTATAGGTAAACCGAAAACACGAAACGCTTGCGCGATGTAACTGAGCACAGCGCCATCTATTGGTTCATTTCTGAATTACGGTCCCAAAGCGAAGTGAGGGCGGGCCACTAGTAATAAATAAATTTACACAGCATCTCATACATAGACCTGACTACGTACTAAGAAGCTAAAGCAGTTGTGTTACAGATATCAACTTTCGGCGAATTTTCAAAAGTCATAAAACAAATGTTGTACAGAATGGTTAGACGACTTGGTTGAAGGGATGTAAGTGTTCACAGACACACCCTGTATATCCGATCGTTTACGAAGTACATCTCTCCTACGTCAACATCCCGAACATCAATAAAACTGAGATTGTAGCAATCACAGATCCCGCGTCGGATTTAATCATAGATCAAATTCGGCTTCGAGTTCATTAGCAAATGGTTTAGATGTTTGTTGAGTTGCTATACAGATACGGAAATTATGGTAATCAGTGAGATTCTACGCTTCGAAGTCAGGATATGGAGGGTAATGATTATTTTTCTATAGGCCCGTGACGCCCCGTTGGTAAGTACTAGTAGACAATCAAGTAGGTACAGGTCGATTCACGAAAGATGACCACAAATAACGATCGTCTACGCATGAAATCTCATGAAGAAATGGCTCATTCTCCATTTGACACATTACAAGGGCTTAGACTAAACACATTCTATGTTTAATTGCCCATGTTTTTTGTCTTAAGTCTTTACTTCATGAGATATTTAGCGTAGACGATCGTCATTTGCGGTCATCTTTCGTGAATCGACCTATACCGGGCTTGATTTTGGGGTCTTTTTTTTAAAGTATGTTAATTTTTTTTAAACATAGCTCGGATTTGTGATCGCCAATCCGCATTGGGCAAACGTGGTGATTGTGCCTTATCTGATGATGATGGAGGTCTTTGCCTTGCAATGGCATTGTATTTAGGCTGATACTTTCTCTAAGCCCGTTCATTGTCGTCATCATCATATCAGCCCACGTCCTTCCACTTCTGAGTATAGGCCTCTTTTCTATCACGCCACTCCCTGCGGTCTCCTGCCAGTCCTATCCATTGTTTTCCTGCTATTTACAATATCGTCCCGATTACAGGATAGTTATATAATTAATTAATGTAATTATAATTATAATAGGCCCGTTGGTCCGACGATATTCGAATGATAGCAGGGTAGTTCCAAAGTCTGAAAGTTGGCGGTCTTGTACCCTCGGTCGGTTCACAAGGGTAAGGGAATAGAGAGGGCACCTGTGTTTGCGCACACACTTGAGCACTATAATATATCCTAAGTGGCCGCCGTAGCCGAATATTCAACGAGTGAGTGAAGGTATAAAGGGGTTAATAGGTTGGTAGCGCCACTTGTGACTCCCTGGTGTTGCGAGTATCTTTTTACTACCTACCAAATAAAAAAAAACAGCGTAAGTAATATAAATAAAATACATTTAATAATACCTACAATCCAAGAAATTCAATAACTTCCGCAGAGCGCCCACACATCGCAACAGAGAGTCGCCGAGGCGAAAGCCTATTTCGATAACTTGGAGATTCTATCGAACAACTCTCGCGAATAAATTTGTCCCGATAAGCCCCAATAAATCAGTTCCCGACTTTTGAACGAAATTAACTGCGACTCGCGTACTGTGTAAGTGGTACCTGTTAAGGCGATGCTTTCGTGTTTATTCGAGTTAATGGTGTGTTTTTTTATTTTATTTATTTACCAGCTCAGCCCTTTAGACCAGTGGTTCGAAGTTTCGAACCTCTGCCGTGCTAAGATGCGCACCGCGACAAAATTTTGTCGACTCTCGTTCGCGAGAGCGCATCCTTCTGTCCCGCTCATCGCTCAGTCAGGTGAGCGAGAAGCAACTTGCGCCGACGCAATACGAGTGTCGACACAATTATCTCGTGATGCGCATCTTAGCCCGGCTGGTTATCCCTGGAGGCATTCTAAGCGGTCCGCGAAGACATCGTAAAACAAATGACATGACGTGATGAATCGAGTCAACACAACGCAAACGGTGCCCCGATGCATGTCCTAAGTGTGTGGTCCCTGACAAGACAGAAATTTGGTAATTATCCCTTATACCACTGCTTTAGTCGGTAGCCGACCAAGAGGTAGGTCCAGAAAGAGATGGCGTGACGAATTGGACCAACACTCCGATAACTGGCTCTGCTCGTCTGCTACCTATCACATAAAAAAAAAACTGGCAAACGCTGACTAAGAAGACGATGACTAGAGAGCATTGGGAGCTATTAGGGAAGATCACTGCCCAGCCTTGGGACCATATAAGCTAACCATAAAACCCAGTGGTCCGCTCTTACTTCTTTTACAATTAAAATTAAAATAGGACAAGTGAATGTTGGACTCAGCCACATACGGTTTCGTACGTAAGATAAGCACAATAAATTAATCAAAAAATGAATTTCATTACGTTTCTTAAATTTATTAGTTTTTAAAAATTACATTATACTCCTTTTTTTGGCAATGCGTCGTCCACCCTAGATAGCTTTGAGCCCACCCTCAAAATACTATTATTATGAAACTCACCATCTACGATGACCCCAACCCTGTGGTTGACGATACGACAAGCCACTGGGTTACCACACCAAGGCCTCAACGTCGCCTTAACCCATGTTTCTGTGTGACTGCAAGTAGCGTAGTATTACGTCAGATTTAAAATTAGCATATAAATAGCTTCCACAAGGAACATTGAAATAAAACGCGTGATTTAGCAAAACGTTGGAATCAGACGAGGCATCTAGTGCACATACTAATTATTTCACCGCGCCCCCCCTTCCCCCCATCTCTATTCTATCTTATGTTCTTAAACTGAAGCACAGAGTATATCCTCTGTGACTGAAGGTTGTCTTGTAGAGATCGCTTCCAGCGATAAGCATCTGGACTGAATTTAAGTATCTAGTTTTTCAGTTTGTTTGATGTGCTATAAAGAGTATCTATCTATCTATACTATTATATAAATAGGTATATTCTATAGACAACAATTCTACTACTATTAGATTGTTCTGATTTTCAATAAAGTATTTTATTTAATTTTTTTGTTGAAAATGATGTCTTGAGTGTAGTTAAATATTTGTTTAACATTTTTTAATGAGATACTCGTAGATAGTAGACGAGCAGACGGATCGCCTGATGGAAAGCGATTGCCGCTACCCATAGACGACCGCAACACCAGTGAAGGCACACGTGCGCTGCCAACCTTTTAACCCTCTCTCAATAGAGCTTCCGGTATCCACTTGACAAAACACTGCACAGGCGCTGCTTGACGTCGATCTTCGATCGAATGCCGAAGCGTAGCTCTCCCACTACACGGTGTTTGATCACTTCCTTTACCTCACAACTTGTTTGTTAACACAGCAATTTACATACAGCTTCAAAGTGTTATAGTCATCGTAAGTTGCGAAACGCTAGGCGTTAAAGTCTTGCACTTAACCAATACTAGAAGTAGAAAACTACGCTCCTACTACGATGCTACGAGCGAACTACGTAGCCGTTACGCCGTAGCTATCCGTAGCGCTGTGCTACGCGAATTATTTAGTAACAAAACGGAATGCTTCCGAAGTAGAAAGGTTGTAGAAGCCAGCATTTTTTTCTTTTTTTTTATGTGATAGGTAGCAGGCGGATCACCTGATGGTAAGCAATTGCCGCCGCTCATGGACACCTGCAACACCAGTGGAGTTACAAGTGCGCTGCCAACCTTTTATCCCCTTCCCCCCGGGTGGGCCTCCGATACCCTCACTCACTCGGCGAAACACAGCACAGGGGCTTCTTCACGCCGGTTTTCTGTGAGGTAATGGTATTACTCCGGTCGAGCCGGCCCATTCATGTCGAAGCGTGGCTCTCCCACAGTTAATGCATGCAAGCATGTTAAATACATTTGACGACAATAGCACAAAGTTGTAAAACAATTGTTGTTCAGAATGGTAGATAGAAGACATGGTCAAAGGGATGTTAATGTTCACAGATTCACCCTGTATGTTACTGCAAAGTACACTCGTATACTAGATTTGTATAAGTTTAATTTACCAAAATCTAATAACAGAATACAATCAGCCGCAAAAAAAAGCATAAAGGAAAAAATATCTAGCGAAAGACAAAGAAAATAATTAGAAACGCCGCGGGCGCAGCCGACTAACTCGACGGTGAACTAAACTCAGTTAGCGGGGTCATTTGTATCTGTGGGGCTAAAATGTACTACTATTTTTCCCTTAGTCTTCTGAAATATTACTTGTAGAACCGTTTCAATGGGTAGAAATGGCTATTCAAAAATACAGCACTGGTAGTGAAATACTGAACATACCTACTTACTAGTTTCTAAAAGGACTTGTCCCATTATAGGTTGGGTCTATGTACGCTACATTAAAAAACGGAGAAAAAATTGCTTATTGCGAGAAAAATACAATGAATTCCATATAATGCACAGTTTTCTGGTTATAAAATAAAAAAGATGACCATTTTTCAACCTTTACCAAAGACAAGACGCGTGAGAAGACGGTGACCAAAGACAAAAAAAAGCAACTGTCAATGTCAATTATGTTAATGTGACTTTTGAGGGTTTGGTTTTGGATAGTTTTTATATCTTAGTCTGTGGTTTGTTCCGTCAAACGTCAGACAGACACAAACGTCAAACGTCTTCGAATTCGTTATGTCAAATAGGTAACCAACATTGACAACCATTTTGTTGTGTTGCAATCCTTTGTTCAAATAAATTATTCCTTCCAAAAAACAATGCTACAATAGAGAAATTTGATAGTCAAAAACTATTCTTCATATAATTCTCTACATTTTGGTATAGGGTACATATACCACGCCGAGACTCCATACATTCTGGGACAACTCCTTTGTTGCGGAAATATCGTTTTACCCGAGGTAACCGAGCATCAGGATGCATTACGCCAATATTAGGCGTAATGCAGCCCACGCCAGATAATTGGCGTACAGTCGCGAGTGCGATTAGCGGTACGGTCTAGTCCCGGTTGTGGGGTATCTGACCGCGATTGCGCTGAGATGGACACCGTATGATTTGGTTAGGGCTAGAGTCCCACATTGTCATGTGGGGACATGTGACAAGGTAAAGACCATGATGGTTTCCCTGGTAAAACAAAAAAAAAAGGTAACTGAGAGTACTAAAGTATATGAGGTAAGTCGGTATACAAATTTTAAGCATGATTTGGTAATAATTAATAAAAGTACCTATGTAAAAAAAATAAAACATTAATTTATAAAAATTTTTCGTAACGAAGAAATTACTCAAGTCAGAGCCTGCTTTTTTTAAGTCGTACAAATGCGATGTCCGAAAGGTAATTCCGAAGAGTAGCAATAGAGGTCGCTGGGTATCAAATACATCGTGCAAGTGTTCTACCATTTCGGTTTGTCACTGTTCGTAGACTTTACGGCTTTATAATTGAAGATATAGATAAAATACGCCAGTTTACACCAATCAGCTAGTCTATAAAATTTAAGTACTTTTTACATTGATTTTGGAAAATTACTGAATCGTAAAAGAATTTTTGATAATAATCGTCATTTTTTCAAGACGTGGACCTAGTTTGATCGTTTTCCAGTCGGTTTACGACGCTGGCAACCGTCCAAATCGACAGGATCTATCAGCACATTATTCATAAAAGTAAATAAACATTAAACTTTGACGAAATATATTGAAATTCGGCGCAGAGCTATAGACGCAAAACGATTATTTGAGGAGGCTCTAACCGCTGGTTTGAGTTGCGTTTACGTTGATGAAAGATTAGCGTTTTTAATATTTTGTCTAGCCTCTTCTTCGTATGGGCTTTTTGGGAACTAGGTGTCATATGCACCCATTTTGGGGTTATGGGACAACTCATTCGAAAAAAACTGGTCCAATAATTTCAAGATTTTCTTGCTTGTCACTGTTTAACCGAACCTAACTTAACCAATATTTTTGTGATGATAATACTGAAATATATGTTTTAACTGTGGGAGAGCCACGCTTCGGCATGAATGAGCCGGCTCGAACCGGAGTGATGATACCACTGCCTCACAGAAAACCGGCGTGAAGCAGCCCCTGTGCTGTGTTTCGCCGAGTGAGTGAGGGTACCGGAGGCCCACTCGGGGGGAAGGGGATAAAAGGTTGGCAGCGCACTTGTAACTCCACTGGTGTTGCAAGTGTCCATGGGCGCGGCAATTGCTTACCATCAGGTGATCCGCCTGCTCGACTGCTACCTATCACATAAAAAAAAATATCTACAAACAAAAAAACATTGGTGAAGTTAGGTTGGAGCGGTGAGGAGCAGAAAAATCTTTAACTTCTCGGGCGGGATTTTTTCGGAAAACTTGACCCACCACTCTTTGTATGTGGAGGGTTAATTTGACCAGTAGTCACTCCAATTGGTGAATTTATCCTCATGAAAAAAGGCAGAGCCATGTTATAAAAATGAGAACCATATTTAAAAAGGTTTCCAAAGCAAACCAGTATCATGGCTATCCGCCGCATGACCAAATATCATACGCCAAAGGTCGTGGGTTCGATCCCCACCATGGACAAACATTGGTGTGATGAACACTTGTGTTTGTTCAGTGTCTGGGTGTTTTATATGTATTTATGTGATCCTTTGTTGTCTGATATCTGTAACACACGTGCTTAGGCTACTTAGTACGGAGTCAGGTAAATTTATGGAATGTTGTGTAAAATAATAAAAAAAAAAATCTATTCTTTCTAGAAAATTTTCAAAAACGCTTGCGCTCTTCAACGTGTCCCCACCCTTACTTAGCGATCGCGCCTTCCAATTACCGAGCGGATTTGTCAAACTAAACACAGCCCGAACTGTTTATAGGTACCTATAAGCGCCTATATTCTCGCTAACAATTAATGCCGAGAATTTGTGAATTTCGTACCTTTGGAATTGGGGCGCAGACCCGAACTAATGACGCTGCCGAGTATCGGTTATGGTTCCATTTGCTGGTCATTTAAGGCAAATATAGCCGCTACTAGGTAGATACGAGTATATTCACTAAATACCAGGTGTTAAATTATAGTAGTTAATTTGACTGTCACATTAAAAAAAGTATCAGCCTATAGACTGTCCCAGGGCAAAGGCCGCCATCATAGAAATCAAGTCATCGCTACTATGATGGGATTAGGCTTAATCACCACGCTTGCCTAATGCGGATTGGTGATTACTACTGATTACAAACCCGAGATATGTTCGAAAAATTCGTAGACGAGCAGACGAATCACCTGATGGTAAGCGATTACCGCCGCCCATAGACAGCTGTACTGTAACACCAGTAGAGTCACAAGTGCGCTACCAACCTTTAACCCACTTTTGCCCCAAAAGGGCCTCCGATACCCTCACTCACTCGGCGAAACACAGCGCAGGCGCTGCTTCACGCCGGTCTTCCATGAAGCCGTGGTATCACTCCGAGCCGGCCCATTCATGCCAAAGCGTAGCTCTCCCACGGTTGTTGTTTCATATGTATTCTATTTCTGTGCAATAATATCAATACACCGTGAAATTTAAGTGATTGTTTTCACGAAAACTTCTTTGTAGTATCATGACTAATGTCCTATTAGCAAGTTAAATCAATAAAATAAGCTAAAATTCAATCAGCTGTTCCATACATTACTAACAAATAGCCGCTAAATGTTGTATGGAATTAGCTGTTTTTTTTCGCTTATTTTATTGATCTATCTTGCTAAAATATTATTACTACTATTCATGATACCTACAAAGAAGTTTTCGTGAAAACAGCCACTTATATTTCACTGTGTACGTCGACTCCAAAAATATGTTTAGGACTTTGTCACAATACATATGTTTATGAACGAATAAGTCGTTCTTATACATATGTATTATGACAAGGTCCTAAAGTGTATACATATTTTTGGAGTCGACTACACCTATATCTAACGTCCCACTGTTGCAGGGTCCTAATGCGATGCAGCGTTTAAGAACGTCTCAAATTACCAAGACGTACTTATTTAGATTCTGTCTCCCTCTCAAAGGGCTCCTAAACAATCCTTCTTAGCTTCCACCTAGCGGGTAACATTTCTCAGATTTTAATTTGAGATTGTAATGAGCGTACAGGAATTCTAAAGTCCGTATGGAATTTCCTGAAGGAATTGTTTTAGACGATAATGTAGCTTTTGCAAAGCAAGTTCTATTTTAGTTCTCATATGTTACTAAGTCATATAATCTAATATGGGGATTGTTGAAAGTAGTAATTTATACAAGGAATTCCAGAAATCCTTCTACCTACTAACCTTGGAAGAGGCACGCTTCGGCATTAAGGGGCTATACGAATGAAACTAGCGCCGCCATCCTTTAAAAGTTAATTGAATTTTTCAAAATGCAATACAATATATAAAACACGCGACAAGTGACAATAATGTCAATTATTGCTACAAGTGGCCGTTTTTAGCAATAATTTTATTGTTACTTGTCGCGTGTTAGAAATATTGTATTGCATCTTGAAAAATCCAATTTACTTGGATCTAAGTCTGTAATGTTTTATTTTCTTCAAAAATATCATATTTTCGCCACAATCAGTGTAAATAGGTTGGCGGCGCTAGTTTCATTCGTATGGCCCGGCTCGACCGGAGTGGTACCGTGGTCTCACAGAAGACCGGCGTAAAGGCATGCACGACAGGGTCGAGTGATTGACCTAGAAGGCTTAATTAGGGGGAAAGTGGCTTAAAGGTGGGCAGTGCAGGTGTCTATGGGCGGCGGCAATCGCTTACCCTCGGGTGATCCGTCTACTCGTCTGGTACCAAGCACATTAAAAAAAAATACTAAAAAAATTATGTAGGTAATAAAATAGAGAAAACCATAAAATGAATGAATCAATATACTTTTTGTTGCAAACAAAACTCAGGTATAAAACTTAAAAACTAGTTATTACAGAAGTAATGTACTACAAAGGCCATTGTATGTTTAAAAAAGACAGTCGTGTAGTACACGAATAAACTTAACATACAAAACTAGTTAAGATACCTGGGTTCGCTCGGGCTGTAATAAACTTGGAGGGTATTTAGAGGAATGCCTGGCAAGCATTTCCAGTTAGTACTCTACCTTTTCGGACAATAGACTCTACTATTTGTCCTAAAGAAAGTGCCTATATTGTGGGGCCACAGTGTCGGCGAATTTCGTTTCGGCATATGGTTAGATTCAAGAACAACAACTCGAGCTATGTTCAAAAAAGGCAAGCGAGGTGATTAGCATTAGTAGATTTAGTCTAATCCCATCATAGTAGCGATGACTTGATTTCTATCATGGAGAGAATTTCTTCATTTGCTCTTCAGTGAGACTGTCATCATCATCAGCCTGTTGCAGTCCGTTCACTGCTGGACATAGGCCTGTCCAAATGCAGTGAGACTGTATAGGTATTTTATAACTACAATTTCCAGAGATACATTAGAATCGCCTTATTGGTCTAGTGGTTTAAGTACCAGGCTATGATCATAGGGTCCTGGGTCAAGCAAAAAGTATGTTACGAATCGAATCGAAGCGAACATAGTGGTTTTGTTATTACCAATCCCCATTTGTCAGCGTGGTGGCCTAATCACATCATAGCGATGACTTGATTTCTATAGATGATGAAAGCCTTTGCCCTACAGAGGGGCAGTATATAGGCTAATGCTAAGGTTTTTTTTTACATTAGAATCGTGATATACCTACATAGTAATTGTGGGAGAGCCACACAGCCGGCTCGACTGGAGTGATACCACTGACTCACAGAAAACCGGCGTGAAGCAGCACATGTGTTTCGCCGAGTGAGTGAGGGTACAGGAGGCCCACCCGAGAACCGGGGAAAAGGGATAAAATGTTGGCAGCGTACTTGTGACTCCATTAGTGTTGCAGGGTGTCCATAGGCGGCGGCAATTGCTTACCATCAGGTGATCCGCCTACCTATCACATAAGATAAATACATAAATAAAAACATGTATACAAATCTCCCCGCTTATTTCGTGGCCCCACGACCGCATAGAGCAAAGGGCTGGCGTCGGGCTTAATCACGAGGATCGCAGTGTTTTTTATTTGCCGTTTCCCTAAGGGCTAAGGGCTGCGAGATATCTAGTTTTGGTTCAAGGTTTATTCGCCATATACATGAACGTTACGTAACCTGTTTTACTAAGCTATACAGGGTGTATCTGTGAACATTTACATCCTTTTGACCACGTGTTCTATCAACCATTCTGAACAATATTTTGTTCAACAAATTTTCGAAATTCATCGCAATTTTTTTTACTCTGACAAGGACTTTGAAAAGGACCAAGTCACTTGACTAATTTTGTATGAGGAGATGAATATTTTTATTTTTTATGCGAATTTTCAGAATGGTTGGTAGAACACGTGGTTAAGTGGATGTAAATGTTCATAGATATACCCTGTATATACTATGTTGTACAGTCAGCCACAAAGGTTTCTACGAGATGTAACGATCGCTAAGGTTGACTTTTCTAATCAAACTTGACACTTGGCATAACGTTATGTCATAAATAACAAGGAGAGCAATAGTCACTGACACAATCTGATTGTCAGGGAAAATTGAAGTTGTTTCATGACGTTCAAACGAATTTCAACCGTAGGGTGGTAGACCACATTTTTGGCTGACGGTACGCCCGTTGGTCCAGTGGTACCGGTCCGTGATCTCGGGGTCCTGGGTTAAGCAAAGTAGGTATGTTTATTTTTTTTTTAACTGAGCTCGGGTTTTGTTCGTGATCAGATCGCCAATCTCCATTAGGCAAGGCCTGATCCTATTATAGTAGCGATACCTTGATTTCTATGATGGATACCTTTGCCCTGCAGTGAGACAGTATATCTTAGAATGATACTTTACTATGTTGTTACTGGTAACTACTTTGAATTTATTTGTATAAAACTACTAGTAGGAAGACGTAGGTAAAGTCAGCATCAATATCGTATTAGCATTCAGAACTACCAAAAATATCTGATCATTTGAAAAAAAGACAACAGTAACATCAATATTAAGTAGGCAAGGTGCATTCGCATTTCTCGTTCGAGAACAAATGAAAGCACGCCTAACAGTGATTTTGACAAATGCCCCTGATATTTTCTATCCCTCCCTCACCGAAACAAAATGCAAGCGATGTTCCCTGGTTTTCTGTGGGGCCTTCTTAACACTTCAGTCCGATGGGAATTAATGCCGAAGCGTTGCTCTTCCCTCAACTCCCAACTCTTCAGACAGCCCAATCACTAAACACAAACAAACCGAATTTCATCCACTGCCGTGAAATCCCTAAACACAATTAAGTGTAAAGTTCGCCCTTCCTGCCCTGCAGGTTACCGCACTTATTTTCTACGGCATAAGGGCTATATTGGTGCTGCTGAGGTGGGGCTCCCAGACTCTTTGTTGTCTCGTACTGCATTTTGTTCTATTTGGCGCAGTCTGGTGGCGCTAGTGTGCGGGTGGTACGCGTGTGTGCGTAGGAGTTGGTGTTGCCAATAGAGTGAGCTTACCATTAAATAGGGGTAAGTCAAATATAATGGAGGGTAAAATTAGTAAATTCATACAACATCTTGTGACTCTACAGGTGTCTATGGTCGGCGGCCATCGCTTACCATCAGGTGATCCGTCTGCTCGTCTGCCACCTATCACATAAAAAAAAAAGAAAAAACATCTCATAATTATAGTCTACGGCATGAAACAGTAGTTATGACCTTGAGTGCGCAGAAACCAATTTTAATAGAAAGTCTTCTTTTTTACAAGTGCGCAAAATAACGGTCATCGCTATTCTTTCATGCCGCCAGCTATACATTGACCTGACTCCGTACTAAGTAGCTTAGCGTAAGCACTTGTGTTGCAGATAACAGACACCAGAGAAAATATAAGTACCTACTTATAATATACTAGTGGCCCGCCCTCACTTCGCTTCGGGACCGTAATTCAGAAATGAACCAATAGATGGCGCTGTGCTCAATTACATCGCGCAAGCGTTTCGTGTTTTCGGTTTACCTATAAGCCTTGTCGTTGTCTATAGAAGTTATCTCTTTATAAATAGTATAGATAGAAGATTTACACCCAGACACTGTACAGTTACAGTATTCATCACACGAATGTTTTTAATGTGTCACTACCAAATGCGCGTCAATCTATAAAGGATATCTATCATTGTTGTCCCGAAACAATGAGGGCGGGTAATTACGAGTAGTAGCTTTAGAATTTTATAACGCAATTTCTAAACGAAATGCGGGCGAGCAAATAATTTTTTACGATTTTGTGACGTCTTTTTTCTTTTTTATAGGGTACTTAGCGTCGCTGCTGGCAACACCGGTGCGATCGATGCGTGACTGGGATGCACTTATAAGATTGTCGGGACACAGATTAGGGCCCAGGAGGGTGATAGTGCGGGTTCGAGCCAAGGATTCGATGCCATTTCAACCTTTCTGTTTTCTACGTGCGTCCTATTGATTTTGGTAAATATAGGTCTATCTCTTCAAAGTGTTTACCTGTTAGATAGATAGATATTCTTTATTGCACAGAATACATGAGTGAAACAACAGCGATATAATAAGGCGGTGTTATCGCTTGTAGCGATTTCTTCCAGACAACCTTTAGGTAGAGCAGAGAAAACACCCACACAACCTGTTAGGTTAGTTTTTCCCGTGTTCTTTTGGAATAAGATAACTTATAGGAAACTAACCGCCGGCCGCGACTTCGTCCGCGTGGAAAAGTAACTTTTTACCCCCCTTTCAACCCCTTACAACCCCCCAACCCTTTTCGCAATAAAAAGTAGCCTATGTTCTTTCTCAGGGTCAAGATTATCTGTATACCAAATTTCATTTAAATCCGTTGAGTACTTTTGGCGTGAAGTTGAGTTACTTTCGCATTTATAATATTAGTATGGATATATAGATGCATAGATATTTACGAAAATACTTTTCATAACTGACTAACCCGCTAGAGCTAATCTCTTTCTAACCGAAATTTCAGTTATGGCGGCGAATCTCAACGGTCAATCTCCGACGCAAGACATATTGGAGACCTGTAGCTTTCCGCGTATAGATTTTTGGTTGTATAATTCCAGAGGTGCCTCCTTGAATTCGAACCTACGACCTCTCCTTATTTATATAAGGTGCGCGTTCCTATATACTTAGTTTTCAAACTTAAGTGTTTGCGTAGGTTGTGCGCATATTAGCGTTTAGCGCAATGGTTTGAGCGCCGGTTGATACGTAAGGGTCGCGGGTTCGATTCCCGCACCAACACAAATGTTTGTTGATGAAACAGATATTCGTGTTGGGTCTGGGTGTTTGTAGTTCCTTCGTTGTTTCTGGTTTCCATAGCACAAGGGAAAACCTTAATTTGGGACCAGGACAATGTAGGTATGTGATGTTGTCTCAATTTATTTTTATTTATTTATATTAAAAATAATGTTGATCCTTCTTCGGTCCTGACACTTTGGCATTCCATCTAAAAATGTGGTATTAGGATATGGGAATCTAGAGTATAAACTTTTTTCAATAATCATCAAGTTGCAGATGGATTCTCAAAAGAATATCAAAATCCTCGTTACAACATTTAAATGATTCGCCGAGAGGGTAATGAATTGAAAAACTTTTGAAGAAAGGATTCACAGAAGGAATAAAATATCAACTTATTTCTTCAAGAATTAATAGCGGAAAGTCGTCGCAGGACCAATGGTTTTTTTGTATCAGGATAACGATCATAGAACGTTCAAAAAGCGAGCTTTATAACATCTTAAAAGGTTGGCAGCGCACTTCTAACGCCTCTGATGTTGCGGGTGTCCATGTATAAAATGAATAAGAATAACAAACACTCTTTATTTACAAGAAACACAGTAAGTACATAAAAGGTAGATGTTGGTATACAAAATTAGCGTTCAACATGTTTCGCCTAATGGCATGGGCGGCGGTAATCGCTTACCATCAGGTGATTCGTCTGCTCGTCTGCCCTCTATACAATAAAAAAAAGAAACTCTAGATACAACGTGAACGCATTAAAAGTGTAGCCATGAAGGCTCCATTGACAAAAGAGGCTATTGGGCATTATTGGAATTTAAAACCAATAATAAATTAAAATATTACAAATCACAACACCCCGTTGGTCTAGTGGTTTAAGTACGATGATATCTAAATCATCATCATCATCAGCAACCCACACTCGTCCACTGCTGGACATAGGTCTCCCCTAATGCACGCCACTGCTCCCGATTTTCGACCACTCTCATCCAGCCCACATCAGCCAGCCTTCGAATATCATCATCCCATCTTGTCGTAGGGCGT
The DNA here is from genome assembly GCA_014851415.1 of Cnaphalocrocis medinalis. Lineage (NCBI taxonomy): Eukaryota > Metazoa > Arthropoda > Insecta > Lepidoptera > Crambidae > Cnaphalocrocis > Cnaphalocrocis medinalis. The sequence goes on from CM026292.1 coordinate 2,854,888, forward strand.
CTAACACTACGCTTACCGAGTCGCGGACTCCACTCAAGGACTTTACGAATCTCTAAATACAACACAACAATATAGGTGGGACACAGAATACATTATTAGGCATAGAATATAAGTACCTACACATCGTTCTGCTTGAGTAAGTAACTCGTTTAATAAAAACACAATGTCAATTTGTGCTTTCTAAAACACAATGACAACTCAAGGATGGGAAAGCTATGGAGTGTTGTTAATAGAAGAACTGTTTTGCTTCGGACAAGGGCCTCTCCCTTTGTGTCTGCAAGGTCCCCTTGGGGTTACAAGTACCATTGTGCAGATTACCGAAAACGGTTCTGACGTAGCCAATTTCCGGGGAAAATGTTTAACACTTTTCAACTTTTTCATCATCCGTACACACACACACACACACACACACACACAAAAACACACGCACTCAACCACACACGCACAAAAACACACACACGCACAGCCACACACACACACAAACACATCCACACCCAACACGCTCACAACCACACATGCATATTAGGCTAATACGAACAGGCATTTAAATTTTAAATTTTAATCAACCTTTACAAATGGTTAGTTTTTAGTTACCTACATGAATAGATTTATATAATTTTTAAAATTTTTAAGTTGTTTACTTTTCTAACTTAACGTGAAACTTGAAACATCTGTCGCATCTTGTCTAATAGGTAGGTGCCCACGATACAGGGTTATCCTAGTGTGGGACCTACGGTCTGATCTCCTGTATGTTACACTTATTTTATTTTAATTTAGTTAGCTTAAGTTTAAAGTGCCATAATGTAACAATTATCTTTTAATAAATTATTCTATTCTTATTCTATTCTATTCTTATTCTATTCTTATTCTATTCTTTTATTTGTCTCATATACAGGGTGTAACAAAAAGGGGGTATCAACCATAAAGGGAAATAATGTGTACCTTGTGATTCTATATGCAAAGTTTCAAACTAATAAAAAAACAATTAAGGAAAAGATAAACAATCTTACCGTAATTCATTTATAAAATTTTGTATGCAAACAATTGTCAGGAATGCCTAGGGGCGGTAACTATTCAAAAAGGAGCGGTCAAAGGTTAATATCCCTATCAGCTGATTGCTCATTAGTGATATGCGAATTGAAATGAATTTCACGAAGAATCGGATTTCAAAATTAAATATTAATAATCGTAATATTAACTTGGCCTGTATAAGTCGTGTTAGTTAACCATTAAATGAAGAACGGCTGTATATACCGATGGAATACATATGTGGATATATAGCAAAATAACGTACATACGTACGTGTATAGTAATGCATTATAGTGGGAAAATACAGGTGTCCTCTCAATAGAGAGGAGAAGAAAGGGTAAGGGAATTACCCTCTTAATTTCACCAGTATGACACTGTGGTAACACGACCGAAGAGAGATTGGGCATAGGACCAGCTTAACGTAATTTCCGTGACACGGGGGTACAAGACCACTAACTTCCAGACTTGACTTGTATAGCAAACGACAAATAGATAGATACTAAATAAATAAATTCACATAACACCTTATATATTGACCTGACTCCGTACCAAGTAGCGAACACTTGTGTTACAGATATCAAACAACAAAGGTAACACAAATTTAATACTTAAATACATATAAAATATAATATAACACCCAGACACTGAACAAACACTCCCAAATACGCCATCCGGCGAGTCAGGTATTTTTTCTTTTTATGTGATAGGTACCTAGCAGAGGAGCTGGCGGATCACCTGATGGTAAGCAATTGCCGCCGCCCATGGACACCTGCAACACCAATGGCGTCACAAGTGCGCTGCCAACCTTTTATCCCCTTCCCCCCCGGAGGGCCTCCCTCACTCGGCGAAATACAGCATAGGGGTTGCTTCACGCCGGTTTTCTGTGAGGCAGTGGTATCACTCCGGTCCAAGCTCAAGTCAGGCCTGTCCCACTCCGCGTGTAGGTATCGAACTTGCAAGTACATGCGGCTAGGCGGTCGGAATTTCAACTTTATGTTATAGTAGGCTGAGTCTTTATTTTCTATAAACGGTTTTAAGGAGTGGGCTTTCTGTACTTGTACCTACTATTAAGTATTACCTATGTGATTAAGTGTTGAAAAATAAATCCACCTCTCATTTAATTTCCTAAGTATCTAGAGTTAGGAGATTAGTTACGCGGCCTAACACCGACTCGCGCACCTTCCAAAACACAAATAAATTACCATTTTTAATTAAACGGGTTTCAATTCCCGGGCAGATTTTCGAGTGGAGTCAAGTAGAAGTGAGGACGTCTCAGAATACAGCGGCTGAGTTGGTAATTAAAAATCTCGGAAGGCAATTAAACTTGCCCAGGCGCGCAATGACTCGAGTATAAAACGAAATCAAAGTTTGATATTGTAGTTCGTTGTCTTCGCCTGTCCACTTTTTTGATATTTCTGGGATTAGTTTTTACGGGAAAGGTTTTCGGCCCCTGGAATTATGTTGGGATTGAGTTGTCTGTTTTTGATGTTTAATCAGATCATCATATTTTGTTCTAATAAGATTAATTCATCCTAAATTCCTAATAGTAGATATGTCGCAAGCATACTGAAGTAAACAGCTGTTTAGGTATAGTCTGCGGCATTTAACTGTAGCTGTGACTGTTAGTTTGCACACTTGTTAAATAGAAGACTTTCTACTAAATTATAATTCGTTTCGGCGCACTCAAGGACGTAGTTAAACTTACGTCCCGCGGACTTATACATACGCATCATCAGATTGGATACTCTCGGTAAATAAGTAAGTATTATATTTTTGAAATTTCGCGTGGCATTTTACAAATACTTTATACAAACTGGACTAAGGGGGCTGCTGCTGGTAACCTGGTGGCCTAAGAGGGGCCTGGAGGCCAATTCTCGGTTTTCGCCATCTATGTCGAGTCGACTTCATTGAACGCACAACCGATAGGAGAACACAGATTACAGTCGACATTCCTTATCTTTAAATTTTCGCGTTGCATTATAACTATTATTATTATAGACGGGAATTCGCGTTCGCTTGTGACCACGGCTGTTGTAACGCAGCCGAAACGTCAAGCAGTAAGTACATAAGTATGTGCTTAAAAAATTACGTCGCGTTAATTCCGGTCTATAATAATAATAGTTATTCCTTATCTTGTTCTCCTATTAGTCTATGCGTTCCATGAAATCGACTCGACATAGAAGGCGAAAACCGAAAATTGGCCTCCTGCTCGACTTTCGGGGACATGGGAACCAAGGGACGTCACATCCCATTCAGCTCGCCACAAAACTGCCCTGGGGAGACTGACTGCACTGATGAGAGCTGTTGTTCCTCTATGAAGACCACCAACTCCCACCAGCGGGCGATGGGGTCGTCACTTCCCTACGCACATTATTATTATTAATTGTTAACATCATACGAACTTCCCCACTCCGATTGTTTTCGATTCGATCGATCGCCTAACATTAATGGATAATTCACTCCATTGCCGATGTCCCTACATAATCATTATCTGAAGGGGAACAATAACGGTCCCATTAGTGTTGTTAATAGTCAGTCTTGAAATTTACGGTCTTGACCAAGACTGTCTAAAAAGTAAAAAAAGTCTATAACAAAACTCCTCTCACCATTAACTATAAAATTAGATGGTCGTCCATCATAGTAGCGATGACTTGATTTCTATGATGAATGCAGTGGGACAGTAATCCCACTGCAGGGCAGAGGAGATTTGTTACTAGCTAGTTAGTGTTATCTAGTGCCAGTCTTGAAATCTTGACCAGAACCGTATTAATCAACAATTTGCAGCTACGTTAAAAAGAAACTGAAAGAAGGTCTCTCCCAAAAATACCGCCTATTATCCCCTTCCTACAATTTATTATTTTATGGCTGGTGTACGATAGATGCAGTAGTCTGCATAGAACTTGCAAGACTGTAGCAAAAGGTCTTACTAGCTATTACTAAAACATTATTTATTAACTGAAAAATGATTGTGGAAAGTGACAATAAAAGTTAATGTACCACTCCGAGTGCGGCATCGTTACTGAAACAAGTCGTTTGGTTCTCGTCTATGACAAGTTTAATAAAAAATAAACTGACAATTATTTTTTTTAAAAACATAATTGGTTATCAATTCTTGAAGTCATACTCGTATGAGAAGATTTTATTTGTCTTTATTAATCTTGTTAAATAATTTAATTATATTTGAAGGTAGTCTTGTCTCAGTCTTTCATTAGGACACCACTAGTCCCATTGAATCGTATCCTCATCCCATTGTGACGTCACGGGGAGAGACAGAGCCGTGTCAAGCGAGACGAATATCTATGGGAAAATTCGCCATCCTCCTCTTGGGTAATATTGAAGTCCGACACAAAATTTACACCCTGAACGCCTTAAATATATCTCTCATCTTAACTTGTAATTCCCGGATGCGTCCTAAGATGTTACTTTGGAGCCTAGGATATGCTTAGTCCTAGTTTAAGATTTGGGAGGTCTGGTTATTACTGGGGGTTAATACTAGGGGGCAAATCTGATTTTTTACAAGCAAAGAGCTTATAAAGAATAAAGAAAACTTTAAATAGGTTCCTATGTTTTATATACATTCTTTAACTACCTAGGTCTTTTTTGTGATAGGTGGTAGACGAGCAGACGGATCACCTGATGGTAAGCGATAGACTCCTGCAACACTAGTAGGATACAAGTGCGCAGCCGACCTTCGACCGCTTTCCTCCTCATGGTTCTTTTTTCATTTCTATCGTTAAAAGTATTACATAAGTTAAATGAAGTAGTAGGGACGTCAACATGATCCAGGGGGGGGGGCAGCTAAACCCCTGGGTACACCCAAGCAAGTGCGTCTGTGAGTAGTGTAAGTTGTATGCATGCGAGAGAGGCACAAAAAAGTCACTCGTTCATGCGGATTGCCATTCACGATACGTGACGGACAGACTCGCAGAAATTCAGCCCAACCGAAGTACCCCAGGGCGGCGCAATAATTTTGTCCTGCGAGTCGCAGTCGCAGCCGCGGCCGGCGGCCATGTCCCGACGACATGACACCGCCGCACGACATTACCTTTTGTTTCGGGCGGAACGCCGCAGCGCAATAACTCTGTTTCCATTATACAACGACAATTAAAATTCTTTTTTTTTTTGTTATGGCTGCTATCGTGCTATAACGAGCACATTTAACTCTGCCAACATCGAGTGATTAAAGAGACACGTTAAAAATAAAATTTACCGGTGTGACGAGAGAATAGCTCTTCTGGATTTTATTAGTAATTGAGTATTTTTACACCATCTAGAACAGAACAAAACAAACCGGAGTCTTCTTAAGTAGTGTCACTCACATTTTTATGGCATAGGTGGCAGACGAGCAGATGGATCCTGATGGTAAGCGATTGCCGCCGCCCATAGACACCAGTAGAGTTACAAGTGCGCGGCTAACCTTTTACTACGCCTCCGGTCCCTTATACAGCGACAATCCTGATTTGGAAGACTGCTAAGTAAAATTGGAACGGCTCACGATTTTTTTTTTAATGTTGTTAATAGGTGGCAGACGAGCGAATCACCTGATATTGGATATTCCACTGGTGTTGCACACCTGCATCACGTGAGCTGTCAACTTTTACCCCCTTTCTCCTCGATTGGGCCTCCAGTACTTTCACTCACTCAACGAAACACAGTGTAGGCGCTGCTTCACGCCGGTATGTTGTGAGGCCGTGATATCGCTGCGGTCAAGTCGTTCCATGACGAAGCGTGGCTTTCCCACGGTAATAGTGCTGTTCTTGTTATGGTACCATAGAATTAATGGACGGCATAGTCTATTGTTGTTACGTAACACCAATCTGTTTTCGCTTTGTTTATACATCAAACATCAGTGAGGGTTTTTGCAAATGAAAAATCCGATAGATGGCGTACATAGACGACTGGTCAAACTTTGACGACCTTTGTAACATTATTTCATAATTCTCGACATCGATCTTTCTGCCTCGCCCAATCGTTGACTGACCAGTAGAGAATAATGTATAGCATTAAGTCCACCAACGGTTCTTTTTTGTGCAACAAGTATAAATAAATAAATAGAATAATTCAAAATGTATCCAACCATTGACCAACGAAATCCTATTCGATTTTTAACTTTCAAAAACAGTCAATAAAGAAAGATGAATTGTACAAGCGTCTGTCTGCATCAATATCGTCCAATGGAAACGCGTGCGCATAGATAAATGCAATTTTACACGTCGAACTAGCCTGCAGCGTTGGTTAATTAATTTGCGCCTAAATACATCCCGGCTAATTGCCCCCACTGTACCTACCGGCGCATGATTCATTATTGGTAAGTTTATCATCCAACCTGCTTATATTTGGAGCTGTAAAATACAATTTATATTATAGTGGCCCGCCCACACTTCGTTTCGGGACAATAGTTCCTTACAATGCCAATAGATGGCGCTGGGCGTCAATTACATGGCGCATGTGTTTTGTTTTTTGGTTTGGCTATAAGCCTTGTTGTTTCCTATAGATTTTGCCTCTTTATTAATAGTACTAGTGGCCCGCCCTCACATAGTTTCAGGTGGTTTCACTTTGAGGTTAGTTCAAATGAAACTGCTTAATCCTGACATGCGCTAGTGGACCTACTAAAAGGTGTAAATTATAAGCCTAATACAGGGTGGTCTAACTAGTGACGTCAATATTTTTTTTTTAGATTCCTCACTCCTAGGTATTCAAAAATACCCCATGTATGTTCAGCGATTTTTTGTAGTTTTCGAGTTATAATTTTTTTAAAGGTTTTTTTCAAGTTTTCTGCTGGAAACTCCTCTTTGTATTTTTAATTTGAAGTTGAATGTTTGAGTAAATCCTACTGAAAACTAAAATCCTAACTTTCAATACCTTTTTTGGGTAACATTAAGTGATTTTAGGAAGCCAAATATTTTTTTTATTATGAATTACATTCTAGAAAATCATGTCATAAAAAAAGAATTAAAAAATAGCGAATAAAAAAAAAGTTATGAATTTTTTAAGCCTCGCTGGCAGAATACTTAAAAAAAACCTTTAAAAAATTTTAACTCGAAAACTACGAAAAATCGCTGAACGTACATGGGGTATTTTGGGTACCCCCAGGTGTGAGGAATCTAAAAAAAAATTATTGACGTCACTAAAAAACCACCCTGTATACTGTCCCACTGCATGGCAAGAACCTCCATCATAGAAATCAAGTCATCGCTACTATGATGGGATTAGCCTTAATCACCTCGCTTGCCTAATTGGTGATGACAAACTCGAGCTTTATTCGAAAAATTCAAAACATTTTTTTTGCTCGACCCAGGAATCGAACTCTGAACAAACAAGGTGTACTATGAGAATAGTTTAGGTGCGCAAAGTTAGGTGCGCTACGAGGAATACTCTCTTTTAGCACCATAACTCATGGTTACACCTTTCCCATACAATTTCATTAGACTTGCAACAAAAACCGTCTAGGTGTACACTTGGCTTCGTAATTTACGTGACAGACATAGGGCTGCCGATTCGGTAGCACCTCGAAAAGTGCTAGATTTAGAACTTACCAAAATAAGTAGTGTTAATCTAGAAAGCGAAAAAGTCGTAATATTTGCATCACTTATTAGGTAAGTTTTTATTATCTGCAATCAACTGCAATGCTTTTTATCAGTTTGACGATGTTATTATGATCCATTTCTTTCAAAAACATTTACCTATACATAAATTCCAATCTCATTAGTTTCAGTTGAAACTAGTACCTAGTTGTTCGTCAATCGTCGTTGTCAATCAAGTCGTTTTTATAGCTAAAACCTTTGAAACATCTGTTTCATCAACAAAGATTTACAAAATAGTGCTAAACTTAGTACAATTAGTGCCAAATAGGCAACGCTGGCCTGAGAAATTCTCTCCCGGCTCGGGAGCGCATTTCATCAACAAAGATTTACAAAATAGTGCTACACTTAGCACGATTAGTGCCAAATTTGGTAAACCTGGCCTGAGAAATTCTCTCCCGGCTCGGGAGCGCATTTCATCAACAAAGATTTACAAAATAGTGCTAAACTTAGCACGATTAGTGTCAAATAGGCAACCCTGGCCTGAGAAATTCTCTCCCGGCTCGGGAGCGCATTTCGAAGAATCGGTAATGCAATAAAATGCAGGCAGACAGACGCCACACGTAAAGTGTTAGGGGCGGGTGCATTTTTAATAATTTGTAAGCTGAATATTTAATTTATTTAAGAGACATCTAGGTGTGTCTAGGTGCCTAGGTGGCGATGTTTCGTGTTGGGGACACGACAAAGATATATTGGGTCTCTCAACCTTTGCAGTATATCGGGTTACCTTGGAGTAAATTCAAGTATTCTATTTACTGCTTGACGTTTCGGCTACGTTAGCGGCCGTGCTGACTTCCGTTTCAATATTTTATAGTTTTAATGCAAGGCGAAAATCTTAAAAACTACCTATTTAACATCATAAACATAAGTTTTACGGGATATGGACAGAGAGTAAATGGTTATACAGGGTTTATTAGTGAACATTAACATCTCTTTAACCACTTGTTCTGCCAACCATTCGGTACAACATTTGTTCCATAACGGCCTTTTTACATTCATCGAGCATTTTTCCCCATAAAAAATTACCAGTCACGTGACTGACTCTGTATGAAAAGTTAAATAGGTTTTATGTGCGATTTTCCAAAATTCATAGAAAAAATTTTAGTTATACACTGAACAAAAAAAAATTTTCATCAAACAAATATCGTGATTTTATGATCGAAGATTCTACAAAAAGTACGATGCTATAAATTCCTGCGCAGTTACATGCTAGGACCCTACTGGGAAGTGTACGCCGCACCGCCACAGGTGGCGGTCGATGCGACGAGACGGCTCTGCGACAACCGTACAAGTAGCACAGTACAGAACAAAGGGGAAGGGTTGCGACTAGGAAGCGGCCGGGATGAAACAGAATTAGAGGATATTTTAGGAATTATTCTCAGTTGGAAACTGGTTTCGAAAACAAATATCGCGGTTTCCGAAGAAGAATGTTTTTAAATTCTTAATTGGTAACTTAATAATTTTCATAATTGCTAAAAGTGGCCACGTTTCGCAATATGAAAATTATTGTTACTTATCTCATAATTGTCACAATTAATTTAAATCAATTGGCAGCGCTAGTTTCATCACGGTGTTCGCCTTAAAATAAGAGCCAATATTTTTACTTAAGTGACCATTAAGGTTTTATTAATTAACATTTCTGAGTGTGGCAGTTAAAGTCATAGATCTATCAAATATTTACCGTTATTACTTTGTATTATCCTGATATCGGATTATTACAATGAGTACTTTTGGCGAGGCCATGACTAGAGGGTCTATGGGCGGCGGCAATCACTTATCTACTATCAGGTGAATCGTCTGCCTGTCTACCACATAAGTATAAAAAAAAAAAATACAGTTCGCGTCATGAAAGAGTATCTCTCAGCTTTTTTCAATTTAGACTCTTGAATCCCATCACCAAACATCCCGTTTCCAATCTGAAAATCCAAATCAAACCTCACTCGAATCGAAAACGATATCTCTTGAAACAGCCTGATCAGACGGGAATCCGAATAAATATTGGTGGTTAATACGATACGATTGTGAGTAAACAACTCGAGAGCCGAACGGAAAAATTTAACATCGATTACTGTTTAGAGATGGAAAAAAACCGTTTTCAAATAGCATCTACCTATCAATCTTCTATCCATACGATTTGTAAACAGCTATAGAGAGCCACAAGGCTATGGGCAAAGCGAAATTTGTGAAACACTTGCACGATGTAATCGGCGCCATCTATCGGTGCAATTCGGAACTAAACGAAACGAGGATGGGGCCACTAGTCTGTCACTGTTGGGAAAGCAGTCAAACAGAAATAGAAATATTATTTATTCAATTTAAGTCCTTATAAGTAGAGTAGAACAATGAATGGCAAATATTATGTAAGCAACCGCTGATTCGGAAGTCGATTTCTACGGAGAAGAATCAGCACGCACTCAAAAATGTGATCCGCTGGTGTTTCGTGTGTCTATGGGCTGCGGCAATCGCTTTCCATCAGGTAATCCGTCACCGATCTGCCATCTATCACATTAAGAAAAACAAATTACATTGTCAAATAGTCTGCATACCCTTGAAACAAACCAAATCGATCCTTGCTTTGGTAATTTTTCCAACCATTCGAAAAGGTGTAAATAAAACTCCAAGACAGATTGGGCGAGCCATCCCCTCTTTTACTGTCAATAAACCCGAAATGCCCCCACCCGATAAACAAGTATGTACTGCGGGCCTCTACAACTTTATGACCTTGGATACAACTTTATTCGGCCAAATTGGGATGCCCCAGGGTTGGTAGGCTCGAAATTTTAGTTTCTTTTATTATGACGACCCGTTTGGCGTAGTGGTTTGAGCGCCGGTTGAGGCGCAAGAGTCGCGGATTCGACAAGATGTAACTGGGTCTGGGTCTGTGATAGGTGACAGATGAGCAGACGGATTACCTGAAGGTAAGCGATAGACACCTGCAACACCAGTACAAGTGTGCTGCCTTTGACCCCTTTCCTCCCAATTTTTTTTTTATTTCTATCGATAAAAGGTACTAGATAAGTTAAATTAGTAGTGACGTCAACATGATCCAGGGGGGCAGCTGACATCCCTTATCAATCCCCCCCCCCCCCTCCCCTGGGTACGCCCATGACTAGCTGTATTTTCCTATTTAGCCTATGGCTAACTATACCTATATAATATCTTATTGTCCTTTTTTCATGATTAAATGGCCGAAACTGAAACTAAAACTAAAACCTGGCCTATCAGCTTGGGCATGCCTATAATTGACATCGGACTGGGCGGTAATGCCCACGATTGCTCCTGGAACTTCAACAAAAAGGCACTTCGATATTTTGATCTGGCAACCCTGGTTACAGCCCGAACTGGCAAACCCTCATAAAGCCACGAAGAAGTTGCAAATTTAAAACGGTCTCGTGCTTTTTGAATGTACGTCTGTTTTCAAACCGTACTTTTGAAAATGCGGTTAGTTTATGAAGTACTAGCGGCCGCCCGCGACTTCGTCCACGTGGAAAAGTAACTTTTTACCCCCCTTACAAACCCCTTACAACCCCCTTTTCGCAATAAAAAGTAGCCTATGTCCTTTCTCAGGGTCTAGATTATCTGTATACCAGATTTCATTTAAATCCGTTGAGTAGTTTTGGCGTGAAAGAGTAGCAGACAGACAGACAGACAGAGTTACTTTCGCATTTATAATATTAGTATGGATAACCCGTGTGTTGAGGCAGGCCACGGTGACGCGCAGTTTTGGAATTAGTATCCTATGATACTTCTATCTTTTTAATTTTTTTTTTCAAATTCCCTATGACAAATAACTGTTTAGGATGGACAGTCAAGATACCTACCTATATCAGGGATCAGCAAATGACGGCCCGCCAGCCACTTTGTGAGTTTATGATGACCCCCAAAAGTCATCCATCCCAAAGGTACCTTCTACTTACATCGACTTTAACCATTAACCAGGCTATGTACCATATGAGACCACCAGATTTTGAACTTTATGCAGTTATGATAAGGTTGAAAACCAATAAAAAAAAAAGATGTCTAGTTGCCTGGCTAAGGGTTAAGAACATTTTTTTCTAAACTGAATAGTTTTGAGAGACGGGCCGCCGCGCCCATAGACAGACACTCGCAACACAGTGGAGACACGAATCCGCTGCCAACCTTTTAACCCCTTTCCCCTATTGGGCCTCCCCACCCACACTCACTCAGCGCAGCGGCTGCTTCACGCCGGTCTTCCGTGAGCCCGTGGTATCTTTCCAGTTGACTTGCTACTGTAACACTGTAATTTAATAACACACCTCCCCAATAGTTTCAAAGGGTTAAGCAGACGGCCAACTGTGATTTTGTAATGTATACGCAAGCATTTCAATAATTCAAGGCAATATCCTACCCATCGCCGATACAACGTAACTTAAATTAAATTCTCAACTGATCCCTATTGAGAAGCGATTCGGGACAAGATATCCCCTCCTCTACAACAAAACCGAAATCACTAACGAATCTTTATCCCTGTCCCTTTCACACACATGAACGTCTCTTTTGTTTGGGTCATCATCTTCATCATCATCAACCTAGGGGCTCCCCCATTGACTTTCAGATTGTTCGGTCAGGTACAGGCCCCGGCAATGCGTCATGAAAACGGACTTTGAGAAAGTGCGTGTGTGAGGGTACCGGAGCCTAATTTAGGTATAGTAGTATGAACGTATTTTTATAACACATTCAAAAAGGATCAGTGAGGAAATTAAGGATGTAAAATAAAAGGGCTCAAGTGTAACCTACTAGTTTTTTTACATTCTTTCTAAAGAAGTTCTACGTCTTTAAAGGAAGAATAAAATTAGCTAACTCCTCTGTAAACAAAATTGCGTTTTAACGCCATCTATACAAAACTAATTAAACTACATGAAATAAAGTGAAACTTTTGTTATATTTCGTACCTTCAAAAACAGATGTCACTTATTGCCTAAAAGAAAAAGTGTTTACTTTTTTCGACAGATGTCGCTTGTCAGGAATAATAAAATTCTTTTGTCAAAATTATTGCAGGGTAAAATATTTTTTTATTCACGAAAAGTTACACGAAGTGACAATTTACACATTGGCCAATCTTTGTTCTTGAAGATTCAGGGCGGATATTTCCTGTCATGAGTTTAGAAGCCAGCTCATCACCCATTGACACAGGAGGAGGTAATAAAACGTTATACGGTTTTGGATACTTGATCATCTTGAAGGGGATGCCAATGCTTATTGGACTTGTCTTGAACGTAATTCTGCATGAATTCATCAAATAACCCCCATTACAAAGATGATTCATTTTGCGTAAATAGGTATTTGGTTTAAATAAACTTAATGCTGAACACAAAATTCAAACAAATATCAAACAGTGTCACATAGTGATTGTCATTTTGGTTATTGTCTGTTATTGTCTATGAAATTCTGAGATTAAATAATCATCACACACAAACATATGTAATCGATTAAGTGACTGTGCCTAGTCGATTAATACTATGATATGCATGCCTTTGACAGTTGACGCACATCACTAGCACCACCATTTAAAAAAACAACTTCTGGTCGTGAGTGAATGAATGAATGAAATGAACAGAAATGAACAAGTGAATCTGTCAAAATATGGCCGCCAACTTTACTGTGTGCCCAAAATTGTAACTGATTTTTTCAAAGTTAAGACTTTAATTTGTTCTTTCAACTTGAAAAAAGCTTTCGAAATTGTAGTGTGAAAATGTCGTTTTCATTTGGGACACCCTCGAGTGCCCCAGCCACCGGACTCTCAGGAGGATTTAACTTTGGTGGAGCTAAGTAAGTTTCATTTCGTCTCTTGTAGAATGTTGTTTTTTTTTTGGACACAAGAGTAGTTTTAATACGAATTTGACCTTTTTTAAGGTTTTATTGTCAATTTTAATTTCGTTTTAATGTTTTTTTTTTACCTTGTCAAAAATCACCAGATTCAAAAATCAGCATAACCTCTAAACATACGATCGAATGCTGAATTTTTATAACTGTTTTCTAGGCCTGCGACTCCCGGGTTTGGTCTGACAGCTACCTCACAGCCGTCCACAGGCTTCTTCGGTTCCACACCGGCGACTTCAGCCCCGGCTTTCGGCAGCACAGCACCCGCTTTTGGGACTTCAACGGCACCTGCCTTTGGGGCTGCAACCCCTAGTTTCGGGGCCAGTTCGACCGCGCCGGCGTTCGGGGCCACTACAACGCCCAGCTTTGGGTCAACCCCTGGGTTTGGGCAAATGTCTATGCCAGCTTTTGGGGCTACTTCCACAGCACCCACTTTTGGAGCAACTTCTGCACCAGCATTTGGTAAGGTTTTATTTTTATTGTTTTACAAAATAAACTGAGATGACTTCTCAGACAGGAATCAAACAGTTTCAGATTATAATTTGATAATTATGATATATTTTATTTTATTACATACTGTGACAATAATAAATTTATATGTAGCGTAGGTAGTATGATTAATCCAAGTAGGTTGTTAATCAGGCCGTGATCTCGGGGTCCCGGGTCGAGCAAAAGTATGTTCGAATTTTTCAAACATAGCTCGGGTTTGTGATCACCAATCCGCATCAAGCAAGTGTGGTGATTAAGCCTAATCCCATCATAGTAGCGTGACTTGATTTCTATGATGGAGGCCTTTGCCCTGCAGTGGGACAATATAGGCTGATATATTCATTTGTAGGTGCCACAACAACACCAGCCTTTGGTGCACGACAACACCTGCATTTGGTACAACTAGCACCCCAGCATTTGGAACCACAGGCCTTGGTGGTACTGGTCTCAACTTTGGTGGGGCACCACTTCTACTGCTTCTACATGTGAGTTATACATGGATATTTATCTAGCCTATATTAATAATCTTACATTTATATACTTACTAGCGGCCGCCCGCGACTCCGTCCGCGTGGAAAAGTAACTTTTTACCCCCCTTTCAACCCCTTACAACCCCCTTTTCGCAATAAAAAGTAGCCTATGTCCTTCTCCGGGTCTAGATTATCTGTATACCAAATTTCATTTAAACACCCGTTGAGTCGTTTTGCGTGAAAGGTATGCAGAAGACCCGACAGAAAGACAGACAGAGTTACTTTCGCATTTATAATATTAGTATGGATAATTTGTCTCTTCATATCACTTCATATTTTTTAGTACCGGCATTTGGAGCCACAACCACAACAACAACAAATACAGGCCTTGGAGGGCTAGGGGGCTTTAATTTTGGTACCAGCAGCGGACTTTGGGGGGCAACCAGTACAGCCACTACATCAAGCAGTTTCTTTGGTAAGTAAATTATAATAAGTTTATAACCGCTATATAAATGTAAATAGGAACCTAGGTTAGGTTTGGCAAATGCAAAACCGGCAACTGCAAGACTTATAAACCTACCATTTTCAAGTTTTTTTAGGTTTTAATTGTCATAGTATATTTCCAAAGTGTAACATATTCATTGCATTTTATTATTTTATGCCCCTATCTTTCTTCTACAACAGTCCCGAGCCTAGACTACCTTCAGACCTTTAGGTCTTTGCTTTTAAGCAAAGAGTGTTTTCTTATTAAAAAGGTCAGCATCCCCCTTAAAACGTGTAGTGGGTATCTGGGGGGGAAATACTCGTGGAACTTGACATTGAAGTCTAATTTAGAGATTTCATACATTCATAATTCAATGTTGAATGGGGTACTTTTTAGTTTGCAAATTTAATGAATACCAAATGTTAAAGTTTTTTATATATCTTATTTTCCTACATTTGATTACTTTTCAGAAAAATGTATCCCCACCAAAGCTCTCCCTATGGGAGCCCCTTTGTGCCTATCACTCAGACGTTTCAAATGTTGCCGTCTGTCCACTTCGCATCCAGTCCTAAGCCTAACTTTGAGCTGAGCCCTATCCCGTGCACTAGCAAATGCCATTATGAAGTGAAAAGCCCAAAAAGGGATTGTTATAAAACTATAACTCCAAGTGAGACTTCTCATTATTGAACACTACTAAATATGTATACCTAAAGTGAGCATACAGACATGAAGCAATTGCCCGCGACAAATATTCGCCGCATTTCACTTCTTGTAAGGTTGTACAAAATTTTGATTCGGAAACAATTATTTTTTTTACCGTGGGAGAGCCACACTTTGGCAAGAATAGACCGGCTCGATCGGAGTGATACCACCACGACACAGAAGGCCGGCGTGAAGCACCGCCTGCACTGTTTTGCCGTGTGAGCGAGGTTACCGGAGGCCTAATCGGGGGAAAGGGTGTTATAGGTTGGCAGCGCATTTGTGACTCCACTGTTGTTGTAGCAATCGCTTGCCAACACGTGATCCGTGTTCTTGTCGTGCCGCCTATGCACACAAAAGAAAACTTCTGGGTGTTACATACCCGTTTATATAACGCGAGATAGTCGACGACACTTTCAATTGCAATTCTAGAACTAATCGAGACAATATTCAAATTGTCGCGGGCTGGTATACCGATATAAATTCTGTTGCTCGTCTGTATTACTCGCCAACTTAGTATTGTAGTCATATTCAAAGTATCCTAGAATACAATATGTTATTTAGTTGTACCTGGTCATAATAGGCATTATTTTTATCAAGAAAATCTAAACAATATTATAATTTTTTTTGGTGTTTGAAAATCAATTGAAATATTGTAGATTGCATCTTATTAGCTGGTTAAATTAATATATTTTATTCTCATTTATACAGTATATGTATAAACATTTGGCGTAGTGGTTTGTGCGCCGGTTGAGACGCAAGGGTCGCGGGTTCGATTCCCGCATCAAGACAAATGTTTGTTGATGAAACAGATATTTGTCTTGGGTCTGGGTGTTTTTAGTTCCTTCGTTGTTTCTGGTTTCCATAGTACAAGGGAAAACCTTGGTTTGGGACCAGGACAATGTATGTGATGTTGTCTCAATTTATTTATTTATCAATTTGGCGAGCAGTGGGACAATGTAGGCTAAAAACAAAAAAAATAGAGACTGACAATAGACTGACTGACTGACATAATATAGATTGGATAATGCTTATTTAACGAGGTTGTTAATTTATTTCTTGCTGTGCTCTTGAACTTATTACCTTTATCCTTATTTTAGGAGCAAAACTTGGAACTACCAGTGTCACCGGTACGCAACCTTCGACATTAGGTAATAATTTATCATATTTTACCATGCGACTTTAATGATTCCTTTACATTTGTGATCCTCTGTTGTCTGATATCTGTACAAGTGCTTAAGCTACTTAGTACGGAGTGAGGTCAATGTATGAGATGTTTGGGTGAATTTATTTCATTATAAATAATATAGTTCTAATAATTAAACTTTACTAATATTCTTATTACTTTTACATAGCTACAACCAGTCTCGGTGGTTTGGGTGGCGTCGTCCCCGCTAGTGGAACAGGAAATGCTGATGCTAAAAGTAAGTAACTATTTTCTGAAAGCCTTAAACTTCTTCAGCAGCATGTATTTGCCCACTGCTGAGCATATACCACGGCCGCACAGAAGACGCGGCCTCTGTGTTTTGCCGAGTGAGTGAGGATACCGGAAGCCCAATCGGGGGGTTAAAGGTTGGCAGCGCACTTGTGTCTCTACTGGTGTTGCAGGTATCAGGTGATTCCGTCTGCTCGTGTGCCACCTATCACATAAAAAAATAACATTTGTTTATACAATGTTGTATACAAAAATGTGAAGAATGGTAAAATGTGACACGTGATTATATCTCCTTGTGGTAATGAGGGTTTTGCAAATGCAAAATCCAATAGATGGCGTTGCGTTATGTTGACGTCAGGTCCAACTTTGACGACTTTGGTTGTTTCAAGGTTGTTTCATAATTTTGACATGATACGTCAAATGTAACCAATCCACTCGTTGGACCTGCCGTCAACGTAACGCCATCTATCGGAATTTTGTATTTGCGAAAACCCTCAATATGAGGTGTTATTTTTGTTATTTTTTCGGGCTTCAATGGTCACCCAATGCTGTTGTAAATTCAATGTTATTACTATTGCAGGTGAACCTCCAAAGCAGCAGAAGCTCCCGAACGAAATATCAACCACAATAGACACATTCAAAGAGTTTGTTAAGAAGCAGAAGTCACTGAGCTCCGAAGTCATGAGGATTTCCATCAAGCCGTTGCATAAGGTTAGTATGAAGTTCCCCGATTCATTACTGGCGTCAGTCGCCATACAGTAAAGTGACGCCCTTAGGCGTCTTCCGTCATGATTGAACACATTTTGCTTTTTGTTATGATTTTGACTTGTTTATTAGTGTTTATTAGTCGGCATCAGATATCAATTCTTTAAGACGCCATTCGGCGTCATACGCCATAATTACTGGCCGGATGGTGCATTTGGTAGTGACCCTGCCTCATACGCCAAGGTTGTGGGTTCGATCCCCACCCTGGACAAACATTCGTGTGATGAATATTTGTGTTTGTTCAGTGTCTGGGTGTAATATAATGTATTTAAGTATTCTATTTGTGATCCTCTGTTGTCTGATATCTGTAACACAAGTGCTTAAGCTACTTAGTATGAAGTCAGGTCAATGTATAAGATGTTGTGAGAATTAATTTATTTATTTTGTTTATATTTCTTATGTCTCGTCATATACAGGGTGTATCTGTGAACCTTTACATGCCTTTAACCACGTGTTCTACCAACCATTCTGAACAAAATTTGTTCTATAACTTTTGAAAATTCGCATAAAAAATGGTCATCTTTCCATACAAAGTCGGTCACGTGACTTGGTAATTTTTTTCGAAGAATTTGGAAAAGTGGATTTTTTTTTATAAGACTATAGGCCAACGCTTGACCACAATCGCACCTGATGGAAAGCGACGATGAGGTCTAGGATGACACGCGTTTGCCTAGAAGATGCCTGTTCACTTTGCTTAAGATAGCCAAGTTATAGTGGTTGGGAAAAACATGAACAAATGTTGTTCAGAATGGTTGATAGAACACATGGTTAAAGGGATGTAAATGTTCACAGATCCTGTATCTGTTATATGTTCGCCAGGTGTCCCGCGAGGCGGAGGCGACGCTTCGCCTAGCGCTGTCGCTGAGCGGCGAGGTGTCCCGCGCGCGCGCCGCGTCCCGCCGCCTGCGCGCCGCCGCCGCCGCCGCGCTCGCCGCCGCCAACACGCCGCCCGCGACGCCATTACGCCAGGTACGTTAACTAGGTATTGCAATTCGAAACAGATTGAAATCTTATATCCACCGGTCAATTTAATTTTTAATCGTCGTGCCTCTCTAATCACTTGACATTGGCGGAATCATCGCGTTTCGAAGGCGCGTGTCCATAGCCATTAAGAAAAAAAGAAACGGATCCGGTAATCCGGCGGATCCGGCATCATTTAATGGTTCGCTGCGCCTTTAAGCTCCTTCGAATGTTGTATGGAGCTTAAAAATAGGATTTACTTTTTCTTTTTTTTAGGCAAATCGGAAAGCTCTCATGGTAGAATAAAATGCTTGATAAAAAGACGACCATATAAAGGTCATGTAACGTAAAAATCATTGTAATAAACCTTTTTAGTTTTTGATTTATAAAATCATAAAGTAAGTACGTTCGTATACGTTATGGGCGTTTCAATGTGCCCCTGAGTGTATTTATTTCCTTTGTTATCTGACATCTGTAACACAAGTGCTTTTGGCCACTGTGGCGGTACTGAGATAATATGGTTGTCTCTTTTTGTCTTACAGTAATTGCCATACACTCTCTCTCTGTCACGCGCTGTCCGAGTCAGATTTTAAGTGTTTTGTCAAAAAAATAAATGAAATCATTGATGAAATAATATACTTACGAGTGAAATGTTACACACCACTCGCTTTATTTGTAGTATTTTCCTGCACATCAATATGGCACGTGAAGGCATTTCGAGTGCTTTTTCCTTTCAAAATCCCAGGCAGCTGTATCATAAAACTGTTGCCGTGTCAAAAAATGACAACGAATCCCAGTTAAGCAAAACTAGGTTATTTGAGGTTCGTCTCAAATCGGCGCGGTCAAAGTATGGTGAGGCATATCTATGATTTAAATCTTTGATTATAGTACGTGTGGCCAGCACAGCAAGTTACTACAATCTGTCAAATTTCTTCATCGAACCTCACTTTTTGTCAAACGTGTTTGGTTCAATATCAACTGAGGAAATTTGACAGTTGTAGTACTTGATGTGCGGCCACTGTACCTACGTCGTGAGAAATCACACTTTTTTTTTTCTTTCAGGCATGGAACTAGAAAGCGCGGCGCCGCCGGCGTACGTGAAAGCGCTGGTTGGTGAACTCGAGCAGCAAGTACTCACCTTCCGCCGCCAGATGGAGGTGGCCGACAAGCAGATGCAGGCCTCGCCCAAGCTGCTTACTGAGCAAGGTAAATTAAGATTGACGCACTCAGAGACGTTAATTGAGCATCAATTGTCACTCAAGCAAAAATATTAATTTTTATTTTTAATACATGCTGTGTTTTGCCGAGTGAGTGAAGGTACCAGAGGCTTACCGGGGGGGTGGAGAAGGGTGTAAAAGGTTGGCAGCGCATGTGTGACTCCACTGGTGATGCGTCTGCTGGCTATCACATAAAAAAAAAACATAAACCCTTCGGCCGCGTATGCAACCAGAGCTTCGTAACCAGATGCGATCGAATACTTTTTTTAGTTGTACGAAACCACTCGATATAATCCCACCATAGTAGTTATGACTTAAATTCTATGATATAGGCCTACCCTCATCAGCGCCCGTGTTTGAACCGGTCTCCCTGAAACTTTTAGCACCGTAGCTTACGCCATCCGGCTAGGCCTACCCTGCATTGGGACAATATTTAGGAAGAACTTAGATTTTCCATGAAAGTACCTCTTTCCAAATAGTATGTGTTTTTTTCTCAGAGTTGAACTTGGGAATCCGTCGCATGCACGAGTCTCTGGTGGCGCTAGCCGGCCGCCTCCAGGCCGTACACGCGCAGGTGCAGGCCCAGCGCGACCAGTACCTGCTGCTGCGGAAACACATCCTCAAGGAGCCCGCCGGCCTCGACGCGCCCGCAGGTCATCCTAGAATACAATATGTTATTTAGTTGTACCTGGTCATAATAGGCATTATGTTTTACCAAGTAATCTAAACAGTATTAAAAATTTTTTCGGTGTTTGAAAATCAATTGAAATATTGTAGATTGCATCTTATTAGCTGGTTAAATTAATATATTTTATTCTAATTTATACAGTATATGTATAAAGTAAACATAATATAGATCGGATAATGCTTATTTAACGAGGTTCTTAATTTATTTCTTGCTGTGCTCTTGAACTTATTACCTTTATCCTTATTTTAGGAGCAAAACTTGGAACTACCAGTGTCACCGGTACGCAACCTTCGACATTAGGTAATGATTTATCATATTTTACCATGCGACTTCAATGATTCCTTTACATTTATGATCCTCTGTTGTCTGATATCTGTAACACAAGTGCTTAAGCTACTTAGTACGGAGTCAGGTCAATGTATGAGATGTTTGTGTGAATTTATTTCATCTATAAATAATATTATGTTTCTAATAATTAAACTTTACTAATATTCTTATTACTTTTACATAGCTACAACCAGTCTCGGTGGTTTGGGTGGCGTCGTCCCCGCGAGTGGAACAGGAAATGCTGATGCTAAAAGTAAGTAACTATTTTCTGAAAGCCTTAAACTTCTTCAGCAGCATGTATTTGCCCACTGATGAGCATATACCACACAGAAGACGCGGCTTTGTGTTTTGCCGAGTGAGTGAGGATACCGGAAGCCCAAGCGGGGGGTTAAAGGTTGACAGAGCACTTGTGCCTCTACTGGTGTTGCAGGTATTAGGTGATTCGTCTGCTCGTGTGCCACCTATCACATAAAAAAATTACATTTGTTTATACAATGTTGTATACAAAAATGTGAAGAATGGTAAAATGTGACACGTGATTATATCTCCTTCTGGTAATGAGGGTTTTGCAAATGCAAAATCCAATAGATGGCGTTGCGTTATGTTGACGTCAGGTCCAACTTTGACGACTTTGGTTGTTTCAAGGTTGTTTAATAATTTTGACATGATACGTCAAATGTTAATAACCAATCCACTTTGGACCTGCCGTCAACGTAACGCCATCTATCGAATTTTGTATTTGCGAAAACCCTCAATATGAGGTGTTATTTTTGTTATTTTTTCGGGCTTCAATGGTCACCCAATGCAACAGCATTGGGTGACAATTTACAACATAAATTCAATGTTATTACTATTGCAGGTGAACCTCCAAAGCAGC
Organism: Cnaphalocrocis medinalis; assembly: GCA_014851415.1. Taxonomy (NCBI): domain Eukaryota; kingdom Metazoa; phylum Arthropoda; class Insecta; order Lepidoptera; family Crambidae; genus Cnaphalocrocis; species Cnaphalocrocis medinalis. The sequence goes on from CM026292.1 coordinate 2,876,750, forward strand.
AGAAGCTACCGAACGAAATATCAACCACAATAGACACATTCAAAGAGTTTGTTAAGAAGCAGAAGTCACTGAGCTCTGAAGTCATGAGGATTTCCATTAAGCCTTTACATAAGGTTAGTTTGGAGTTAATATAATGTACCTACGTATGTAATAATTTTGTGCAGCAGAATCATCATCATCATCATCATAGGCCTGTTTCAAACACGATGTGATTGTACAGCTGCGCTCGTGGCTGTGAAGTCCTATGCGGGAGTGAATCTTACACATTTACAGCTGATGAATTGAGCGCCGATGCGGTTAGGGTTTTGGGCATGGCGCTTAGCACGCTTGGCCGCAAGTTGGTTTAGCCAGGCTTCATAGTGTTTTTCTAGGCCCTCCGACATCATTCTCCTCCAGGACAGACGTTTAGCTGCGAGTTCCTCCCACTCTGCCAAAGGGATGTTAAAAGCGTTCATATCGCTCTTAAAGAGCATAAAACACTTGATTTTCTATTGTGTGTGCTGTCTGGGCTTTACGAAAATAAGGTTTGCCGATGTCTATAGAAGTTATAGCTGGCGGCACGAAAGAATAGCGGTGACTGTTAATTTGCGCACTTGTAAAAAAGAAGACTTTCTCTATTAAAATTGGTTTCTGCGCATCTCAACGTCATAACTACACTTTCTTGCCGCAGACTATATCTCTTGATAAAATTTATATTTGATTACATATTATATACTACTATTTAATAGTAGTATATAATAATCAAATATCTTTCACAGGTTTATTGTATTGATCGGATGTGCGCATTTGGTAGTGACCCTGCCTCATACGCCAAGGTTGGGTGTTCGATCAGCCACTTTCACAAACATTCGTGTGACGAACACTTGTGTTTGTTCAGTGTCTGGGTGTAATATAATGTATTTAAGTATTCTATTTATGATCCTCAGTTTGTCTCATATCTGTAACACAAGTGCTTAAGCTACTTAGTATGGAGTCATGTCAATGTATAAGATGTGTGAGAATTTATTTAATTTTATTTATATATTTATGTTTGTCCTATACAGGTGTATCTGTGAACCTTTACATGCCTTTAACCACGTGTTCTACCAACCATTCTGAACAAAATTTGTTCCATAACTTTTGAAATTCGCAAAAAAAATGTTCATCTTTCCATACAAAGTCGGTCACGTGACTTGGTAATTTTTTTCGAAGAATGTGGAAAAGTGGTTGAATAAGACCTATGTTGGCCTGAACTAAATTGAACTTAGATGTTCTGAAATAAAACCATAGGTTGTTCTACTAAAAGCAATAGTGTATTTACAATAAGCAACACGGGAGTCTTATACCTACATACAAAAAAATATTTTGCTTGTGCGATGTTTTTACGCACAGCTCCATCTAGCGGCTACCGTCGGAAGCTTCTGCTTATATTATTAACCTGCTAACTACGCACTTTACGCCGTTACACGCCAGGTGGCCCGTGCGATTTATAGGGAGCAAAGTAATGCGAACAGTGGTTGTACAAATGTTGTTCAGAATGGTTGATAGAACACATGGTTAAAGGGCTTATGCGCAAAATGTCTCTTTCTCAGAATGTCTCTCAGTCGCAAAATGTCGCTTTCTCATAATGTCTCTTTCTCAAAAGGTCGCTTTCGCATAATGTCTCTTTCGCAGAATGTCGCTTTCTCAAAATGTCGCGATTTGGACTTAGAAACAATATATAATTTTGAAGAAAAATATTTTTTTTAGTTAGTTTGATATGAAAGTAGGGTAATGCGGTAATAATGATGATAATCTGAATATGATTCATTTGTGTATATAAAAAACAAAGATATAAATAAATAATTATAACTTTAAAAATATTTTCTCAAAATCTTAATTTTTCCAAGTCCTAATCGCGACATTTTGAGAAAGCGACATTGTACGAAAGAGACATTATGCGAAAGCACCTTTTGAGAAAGACATTATTGAGAAAGCGACATTTTGCGACTGAGAGACATTCTGCGAAAGAGACATTTTTGGCATAATAGCCGGTTAAAGGGATGTAAATGTTCACAGATCCTGTATTTGTTATATGTTGGTCAGTGTCCCGGGAGGCGGAGGCGACGATTCGCTAGCGCTGTCGCTGAGCGGAGAGGTGTCCCGCGCGCGCGCCGCGTCCCGCCGCCTGCGCGCCGCCGCCGCCGCCGGCGCTCGCCGCCGCCGAACACGCCGCCCGCGACGCCATTACGCCAGGTACGTTAACTAGGTATTGCAATCCGGAGAAACAGATTGAAATCTTATATCCACCGGTCAATTTAATTTTTAATCGTCGTGCCTCTCTAATCACTTGACATTGGCGGAATCATCGCGTTTCGAAGGCGCGTGTCCATAGCCATTAAAGAAAAAAAGAAACGGATCCGGTAATCCGGCGGATCCGGCATCATTTAATGGTTCGCTGCGCCTTTAAGCTCCTTCGAATGTTGTATGGAGCTTAAAAATAGATTTACTTTTTCTTTTTTTTAGGCAAATCGGAAAGCTCTCATGGTTGAATAAAATGCTTGATAAAAGATGACCATATAAAGGTCATGTTACGTAAAAAGCATTGTAATAAACCTTATTAGTTTTTGATTTATAAAATCATAAAGTAAGTACGTTCGTATACGTTATGGGCGGTTCAATGTGCCCCTGAGTGTATTTGTGTTTCCTTTGTTATCTGACATGACAAGTGCTTTTGGCCACTGTGGCGGTACTGAGATAATGATGTTGTCTCTTTTTGTCTTACAGTAATTGCCAATACTACTCTCTCTGTCACGCGCTGTCCGATCAGATTTTAATGTTTTGTCAAAAAAATAAATGAAATCATTGATGAAATATAAATTACTTACGAGTGAAATGTTACACCACTCGTTTTATTTGTTGTATTTTTCCTGCACATCAATATGGCACGTGAAGGCATTTCGAGTGCTTTTTCCTTTCAAAAATCCAGGCAGCTGTATCATAAAACTGTTACCGTGTCAAAATGACAACTAATCCCAGTTAAGCAAAACTAGGTTATTTGAGGTTCGTCTCAAATCGGCGCGGTCAAAGTATGGTGAGGGCATATCTATGATTTAAATCTTTGATTTATAGTACGGTGGCCAGCACAGCAAGTTACTACAATCTGTCAAATTTCTTCAATCGAACCACACTTTTATGTCAAACGTGTTTGGTTCAATATCAACTGAGGAAATTTGACAGATTGTACTAACTTGATGTGCCGGCCACTGTACCTACGTCGTGAGAAATCACACTTTTTTTTCTTTCAGGCATGGAACTAGAAAGCGCGGCGCCGCCGGCGTACGTGAAGGCGCTGGTCGGTGAACTCGAGCAGCAAGTACTTACATTCCGCCGCCAGATGGAGGTGGCCGACAAGCAGATGCAGGCCTCGCCCAAGCTGCTTACTGAGCAAGGTAAGATTGTCGCACTCAACGACGTTAATTGTCACTTATGTAAAAATATTGACCTTTATTTTAATAGACATAAACCCTTTGGCCGCGTACGCAACCAGTAGGCTTTTGTCCACTCTTGTTCGTGAGAGCGCATCCTTCTATCTCAGTCAGGTAAGCGAGAAGTAACTTGCGCCGACACAATACGAGTGTCGACAAATTATCTCGCGGCGCGCATGTTAGCCCGGCAGAGTTTAGTAACCAGATGCGATCGATATTTATGCCTTTTACGAAATCGGTTGCGATCAAAAACTAATTTCTTTTTACTCGTAACCAATTACGATCGAACACTTTTCTTTGTTGTACGAAACCACTCGATATAATGCCACCATAGTAGCGATGACTTAAATTCTATGATGGAGGTTTACCCTCATAAGCGCCCGGGCTTAAACCGGTCTCCCTGAAAGCTTACGTCTTCCGGCTAGGCCTACCCTGCATTGGGACAATATTTAGGAACTATTTAGATTTTCAACGAAAGTACCTCTTTCCAAATAGTATGTTTTTTTTCTCAGAGTTGAACCTGGGAATCCGTCGCATGCACGAGTCTCTCGTGGCGCTAGCCGGCCGCCTCCAGGCCGTACACGCGCAGGTGCAGGCCCAGCGCGACCAGTACCTGCTGCTGCGGAAACACATCCTCAAGGAGCCCGCCGGCCTCGACGCGCCCGCAGGTCAGTGGAGCGCGGTGTGCCACACGCGCAGGTCAGGCCCAGCGGCGACCAGTACCTGCTGCTGCGGAAACACAATCCTCAAGGAGCCCGCCGGCCTCGACGCGCCCGCAGGTCAGTGGGAGCGCGGTGTGCCACACGCGCAGGTCAGGCCCAGCGCGAACCAGTACCTGCTGCTGCGGAAACACATCCTCAAGGAGCCCGCCGGCCTCGACGCGCCCGCAGGTCAGTGAGAGCGCGGTGTGCCACACGCGCAGGTCAGGCCCAGCGCGACCAAGTACCTGCTGCTGCGGAAACACATCCTCAAGGAGCCCGCCGGCCTCGACGCGCCCGCAGGTCAGTGAGAGCGCGGTGTGCCACACGCGCAGGTCAGGCCCAGCGCGACCAGTACCTGCTGCTGCGGAAACACATCCTCAAGGAGCCCGCCGGCCTCGACGCGCCCGCAGGTCAGTGGGAGCGCGGTGTGCCACACGCGCAGGTCAGGCCCAGCGCGACCAGTACCTGCTGCTGCGGAAACACATCCTCAAGGAGCCCGCCGGCCTCGACGCGCCCGCAGGTCAGTGGGAGCGCGGTGTGCCACACGCGCAGGTCAGGCCCAGCGCGACCAGTACCTGCTGCTTGCGGAAACACATCCTCAAGGAGCCCGCCGGCCTCGACGCGCCCGCAGGTCAGTGAGGAGCGCGGTGTGCCAGCACGCGCAGGTCAGTCCCAGCGCGACCAGTACCTGCTGCTGCGGAAACACATCCTCAAGGAGCCCGCCGGCCTCGACGCGCCCGCAGGTCAGTGAGAGCGCGGTGTGCCACACGCGCAGGTCAGGCCCAGCGCGACCAGTACCTGCTGCTGCGGAAACACATCCTCAAGGAGCCCGCCGGCCTCGACGCGCCCGCAGGTCAGTGAGAGCGCGGTGTGCCACACGCGCAGGTCAGGCCCAGCGCGACCAGTACCTGCTGCTGCGGAAACACATCCTCAAGGAGCCCGCCGGCCTCGACGCGCCCGCAGGTCAGTGAGAGCGCGGTGTGCCACACGCGCAGGTCAGGCCCAGCGCGACCAGTACCTGCTGCTGCGGAAACACATCCTCAAGGAGCCCGCCGGCCTCGACGCGCCCGCAGGTCAGTGAGAGCGCGGTGTGCCACACGCGCAGGTCAGGCCCAGCGCGACCAGTACCTGCTGCTGCGGAAACACATCCTCAAGGAGCCCGCCGGCCTCGACGCGCCCGCAGGTCAGTGGGAGCGCGGTGTGCCACACGCGCAGGTCAGGCCCAGCGCGACCAGTACCTGCTGCTGCGGAAACACATCCTCAAGGAGCCCGCCGGCCTCCGACGCGCCCGCAGGTCAGTGAGAGCGCGGTGTGCCACACGCGCAGGTCAGGCCCAGCGCGACCAGTACCCTGCTGCTGCGGAAACATATCCTCAAGGAGCCCGCCGGCTCGACGCGCCCCGCAGGTCAGTGAAGAGCGCGGTGTGCCACACGCGCAGGTCAGGCCCAGCGCGACCCAGTACCTGCTGCTGCGGAAACACATCCTCAAGGAGCCCGCCGGCCTCGACGCGCCCGCAGGTCAGTGGGAGCGCGGTGTGCCACACGCGCAGGTCAGGCCCAGCGCGACCAGTACCTGCTGCTGCGGAAACCGATATCCTCAAGGAGCCCGCCGGCCTCGACGCGCCCGCAGGTCAGTGAGAGCGCGGTGTGCCACACGCGCAGGTCAGGCCCAGCGCGACCAGTACCTGCTGCTGCGGAAACATATCCTCAAGGAGCCCGCCGGCCTCGACGCGCCCGCAGGTCAGTGAGAGCGCGGTGTGCCACACGCGCAGGTCAGGCCCAGCCGCGACCAGTACCTGCTGCTGCGGAAACACATCCTCAAGGAGCCCGCCGGCCTCGGACGCGCCCGCAGGTCAGTGGGAGCGCGGTGTGCCACACGCGCAGGTCAGGCCCAGCGCGACCAGTACCTGCTGCTGCGGAAACACATCCTCAAGGAGCCCGCCGGCCTCGACGCGCCCGCAGGTCAGTGGGAGCGCGGTGTGCCACACGCCACACGAGGAGCAGGCATCAAAGGATATTGAGTGCACAAGTGTGTGTCATCGGTTCATCAATATCATCATTATAGCCAATAGACGTCCACTGCTGGACATAGGCCTCCCCAATGTTCTCCACTCAGGTCGGTCCTGTGCCACCCGCATCCAAGGAATCGGTAATTGGTTTGATTTGCTACATAAAATAATTAAACAGAAAATCGGATCCAACTAACATTCATATTGAAAAATTCATTGCTAACAGTATATCGTATTTATAGGCATGTCTCTTGTCATCTGTTCTAAAACGGTTGAGGCCTTTTTGAACACTAGATGTTTTTCCCTTCTATTTTTTTTATAATTAAGTTAGGAAACGTTCCTGTCGTGCCAAGTAATACCTACATGTCTGTGCAAATTTGTTTTGTGTTGGGTCAATAAACAAATAATAAATAAATTGAGACAACATCACATACATTGTCCTGGTCCCAAACTAAGGTTCCCTTGTGCTATAGAAACCAAAACGCCCCGTTGGTCTATTGTTAAGTACCGGCTCGTGATCTCGGGGTTCTGAGTTCAAATCCCGAGTCGAGCAAAAAGTATGTTTCGAATTTTTCGAACATAGCTCGGGTTTGTAATCATCATCAATCCACATTAGGCAAGCATGGTGATTAGGCCTAATCCCATCACAGTAGCGATGACTTTATTTCTATGATGCAGGCCATTGCCCTGCAGTGGGACAGTATATATAGGCTGATACTTTACTATAGAAATAACGAAGGAACCACAAACATCCAGATCCAAGACAAATATCTGTTTCATTAACAAACATTTGTCTTAATAAATGGCTTACTAACTTGCATCAAACTCGCAGGTAGCAGTCTAGACCAAATATTGAAGGATGCGGAGGGTTCGAGGAAGAAGACGAAGACGGGAAGCATGGCTGACATGAGCTTCGGCAGCGCAGTGCTGTCTGACCCTAGAGCCGCTCTAGGTGAGTTATCATCATTCGTTATAGGAAATAAGTAAGTGATAGTGCGTAGTGCCATCCACATACCATCCAGACAATGTCGGCGCGCACAAAGAGGTTTAGCTCCTCGTTCCTGCCCCGAACCATCAAGTCATGGAATGCCCTTCGTGTATACTGAGGTCCAACTTCATCGTCATTGGTCGTTTAGTGACATTTTGACATCTCACGTCAAAAATAACCAATCACTGTGTAGTTGGACTTCAGTCTACAGGTACGCCATCTAACGAAATTTTCATACGCGGTAGCCCCCATTACTAATTACCAGATTCGGAATTAATAGGCCGGCTCGACCGCAGTGATAACACGGCCTCACATAAAACCGGCGTGAAGCAACGCATGCGCTGTGTTTACGTCGTCGAGTGAGTGAGGCGCCAGAGGCCCAATTGGGGGGAAAAGGGATCAAATGTTGGCAGCGCACTTGTGACCACACTGTTGCTACGGGTGTCTATGGGCGAAGTCATTCTCTCTATATGTAGTAAAGATCAATTTGTTGTTTACAGGTAATATTTCTCAGTTGGCCGGACCCACTCCGTTCAGTTATTTGGGAAGCACGTTGTCTCCGTTCCCGGCAGCAGATTCAAGTGGTATGTTTACTTAATGATTGAAGGTTTTTGCAAATACAAAATCCGATAGATGGCGTTATTTTGACGTCAGGTCCAACTTTGTTGACATTGATTGTTTCATAACATAACTTCATAATTTTACATGATACATACTTCAAAATGTACCAATACACTCGTTGTTGGACCTGACGTCAACGTAACGCCATCATCGGATTTTGCATTTGCGAAAATAGAACTCAATTGTTTTTGCCCATTAAAGGGTTTTTTTATTAAACATGCGCGAAATATATCACTGAGATGAAAAGAGAGATATATATCCTTTCGACCTGCGGATATATATCACTCTTTTATATCTTCAACTCATTTCGCTCACTGAACGAGAGGTGTGATTTAGTGCAATTCATATTTCATCAATCAGTCAGGAAGTGATTTGAACTCTTATATCTTCAATTCATTTCGCTCACTGAACGAAAGGTGTGATCTAATTCAATTCATATTTCATCAATCTGTGAGTAAGTGATTTAATTTCTATATAAGAAGTTAGAAAACTAACTTTCTCCGACACTGACATCAATAATTTCTACTTATCATTAATTTTAGTATCGGATTTTTTATTCCAAATCGTATAGAAAATCTTTAGCATATCTCACTCCTTTGCCTGCAATTCATCAATCAATATTTTCAAACTCAGTCATTTCTAAATCATATTTTGCATCCGCGAGATAAATGAGTTGAAGATATAAAAGCCTAAATCACTCACTTAATGAGTTCAATGACTGATGAGGTCGAACTGCTGAACCAAATACGTATCGATCAGTGAGCGAAATGAGTTGAAGATTTAATTGAGATGTAAGTGAGTTGAAGAGCAATTCGCTCAGTTGAAGGGATATATATCTTTTATTTATTTATTTATTTATAATCTATGGAAGACTTACAGCTAATTACAGTGTTGTTATATTACTCACTCATGAGTTACACAAGTCTATTTTTTATATAGAATGGAAATGCTATATTATCAATCGAACTCCTTCCTAATGTCAAGCTTTTTGTGTGCAAACGCACGCGACCGTCTAAAACCTTTTGCAGAGTTGACCGTCTCTTGAAATAGTATAGATTTATTTGATTGATGTATGGTCGCGCAGGACCAGGTTGGCAGCCCACGCCGACGCCGGCGCCGGGCGCGGCGCTAGTGCCCGCCGCCGACAGCGCCGCCGGCTTCCAGCTGCAGAAGCCGCCGGGCAAGCGCGGCAAGCAATGATATTGGCGGTAAGCGCCACGCGAATACCGAACTTGTTGTGTGCGCGGTAAACACCGATTTGCTATGATAGAAGCGGATTGACTGGTGGACATATCGAACGTTTGAAGCCAAATGGAAGTATACACACCCGAAATTTAACCCTTAACCAGGCAACTTTACTCTGGTTTTTAATCATGTGGAGTAAACTGACAGATGAAAATGACAAGTTTCTATGCATTTTGACATTTGCATGTGTCAAATTGAGTGATAATGTATGACTGTAATTAAAAAATAAGTGTGTATATGCCTTATTTTCAGTCATCAGTGTTTAGCTTTATTCAGTTACGATAGGTTTGAAATCCAATATAAAAAAAGATGTCTATACTCTGGTTTTTAATCATGTAGAGTAAACTGACAGATGCAAATGTCAAGTTTCTTTACATTTTGCATCTGTCAAATTATGTGATCATGTATGGATGACACATTGACATCTGTCAGTTTACTCCACATGATTAAAAATCAGAGTTTACTGTGTCCCGAGAACTTGTTTCCATTTATATTATTTTGAGTAAGTATATTCTAATGTCTTTTTCAGTTCTTGAACTTTATTTGTTCTTAGAAATATTGTTTGTTATTTCATATTATGCTGGTCCGTACTTGTATATTGATAAATTTGTATTAAGGTAATAAAATTGTAACTATTAAATATATTTTTATGATTGAACATAATATGCCGGACATAAAATTAAATTGTAATATCGATAAATTATTATTTAAAAAAAATACTTATCGAATTACACTTTAATTCTATGTCTGTGCTGAGTTTTATTTCCATTGTCTGTTGCCGTATATTTTTTTTTGTATAATTTGCTCTGTTAACGCAACTCTCAAAAATTTAAAGCGGTGAATTGGGAAAGTCATCTATTTTCTTTTTTTTTTGTTTGTTTTAGGTGTTTGGATTTCATTGTTTTTTTTTTATGATAAAGAGGCTTTATTCGTATTACCTATTATGACGGCTTTGGGTTTAAAACTACTAAAATTTAACGGTGTATTGGTGTAACAAGCGCGGTTTTGTCTTGCTCATCGTTTTTCACTTGCTCAATCCTGCGTGCAAATTTAAGAGTCGACAAAAAGGTTATTTTGTTTGAAATTAACTATGCGTGAAATTGAATACGTCCGGCGTCGTTACAATAATTGGATGCAGATCAGATCGCCCCTTGGGGTTCTTAGGCATTTGGTTAAATTAAATAAAAAACAATTTACAGGAAAAGAAAACCTTTTTAATTTGCAGCAATGGAAATACTTTATAGTAATGGAGGTGGGCGTTAAGAGGGCACCGAGCGAAAGACGTGGCCGCTGTTTAGGTATCTCGCTAGATTTGTGCGTGCACGCAACTCCTACTATGCCGAGCATGACAGGCCGCCGGCTAAACATCTCATATTTTTTTTACATTGGGTAATGATTGACACAGTGATTATTTATTTTGTAATCAAATACGGAACTGTTACACATAATCATTGTATTTGAGTTATACATAAATCTCTGAGGGTCCTTATCTGCAATACAAAAATTAAATAAAAATAAAAAACTACAGACTGTGGCAGACGAAAGAAAAAGGCGATATAAATTGGTAAAAGATAAATATATTACAAGAAAAATAAACAGAAAAACAGGAAAAAATTAACTTACATGAAAACAGCAATACGAAAAAGTGACATAACCGCAAGTGTCAAGAGGAAACATAAAAAAAACTAAATTCATATAAAGAAACCAAGGAGTCTGTCCTCGACACAGACAGTATGGATTTTTTAAATATTAATTTACTAAGTACATTCTTCTAAGTTCCGCTTTTTTTTGGATTTGGATCGCTTCTAAAATGTAATCGGGTTCCTTAATTTCCATCTATCTATCAAGTCTCGAATGATTAAAATAATACTTCCATCATTGTGTATTTTCCAAAAAAAAAAATTTTTTGCTTTGATTGCATTGTTAACACTTAATTCCCGAGCTGAATAAGGACATTTAATTTCGACCGTAGTGTGTCTTCTCCTCTCCTCCTCTTCGGATTGGCGTTGGGTCTTTACTTTGGGACGTCTGTCCTCCATGAAAAACTGTCGTGGTATACTTGAAATAAGGTGGAGAACTGGAGACGATATAGTTTCAATGTTTATTGAATATCTGAAAATAATGGAGTAATAGATTAGCACTTCACTTGGGAGGTATATGTCCTCCGAGTCCTTCAATAACTTGGGAGGTCTGGGCCCTCCTTATTCTATCCGTGGTGCTTCTTGGGGACTACGGTGCGGCGACCTCCTCGTGTGGCCTCCCCGGTAGTATTTTCTTTCTGTTTGGAACTGCTACCGGAGGGGTCCTGGTGTCCCTGGGCAACGGCTGGTAGCAATTGGCTTATCGCCATATTGCTACCCGACGGCTGACAGCTGCACTTTGAAGCCCAGCTCTGTCTGGGCCGGGGCCCTGTCCGGCGCCCTGTGAGGATCTCCTCCACTTTGGGCGCACCTTGACGTGGGCCCCACCGAGTGGGGCGCCTTCGGGCGCCACCCCCCACATCTTTTGTGGAGGTCTTTAGTTGCTGGTCTGCGCTGCGTCCCACAGCCAGTGGGATGCGGCAAAGGCCGGCTAACCCCACCTCTCCGCCCAGCGACCGACTGCGCAATCCAGCGTAGCCGGCCGTGGGGCTGTCTGGTGGGGCAGTTTTTTGGAAGCCTGCAGGCACTCTCCCCCACCCTTGCCCTGCAGCCAGCAGGGTGTGGGTTTGTGGAGAGTTCTGCAGGAGCCCATGCCCGCGACGCCCGTATCGCAATCCAGCGATGCGGGCGCCGCCCGGTTGGGGCTTTGTCGGAGGGCAGTGGGAGCTGCTCTGGGGGCTTTAAGCCCCGGGAGTCGGAAAGAGGCCGTACTGCGTGCCTTGCTGTCCCATGGTTGGTCTGCGGTGATGAGGTTCGTCCTATTTCCCGCTTTCCCACCCCGAGCCTGGATTTTGCCGGGAAAAGTCGCAGAGTGTTTAGTGGGTATGCCCTTGAACGGCCTCTGATTAGCAGAGGCCCAATCCAGGGAGAGCCCCACACTACCTGGTCGTCTCCAGCGGCGGGTGTGCGTAAGGCGGCATTCACTCTGCGTGAACAAAAAAAAAATCCGTGGTGCTTCTTGTCTCGCGATCATACCCCTTAAAATTATATTTCCATTGAAAAAATATTCTTCATTGAAAGAATGATTCTCCATCAAAAGTCATGACCTAAATCATCTTACATGCTAAATTCTTATCTATATACAATAGTTATTCGAAATCACCGATGACTATTTTAAAATTATATCTCATCAGCAACCTACGTTTCGTCCACTGCTGGACATAGGTCCTCCCCTAATGCACGCCACCGCTCCCGATTTCGGCCACTCTCAATCCAGCCCACTCCAGCCAGCCTTCGAATGTCGTCATCCCATCTTGTAGCAGGCGTCCAACACTACGTTGCCGAGTCGCGGTCTCCAATCAAGGACCTTACGGCTCCAACGGTTGTCAGTTCTGCGGCTAATGTGACCAGCCCACTGCCACTTCAGTTTGCTAATTCGGTGGGCTATGTCGGTGACTCTGGTTCTCTGTCGGATTACATCATTTCTGATGCGGTCCTTCAGAGATACTCCGAGCATAGCCCTTTCCATAGCTCTTTGAGCGACTTTGAACCGCTGGATTAATCCAGCCGTGAGTGTCCACGTCTCGGCACCGTAAGTCATGACCGGAAGGACGCACTGGTCGAAGACTTTCGACTTAAGACTTTGAGGGATGGGTGACGAGAAGACTTGACGAAGCCTACCAAATGCTGCCCAGCCTAGCTGAATTCTTCTATTGACTTCTCTCTCGAAGTTGTTTTTGCCTAGTTGGAGCGTTTGTCCTAGATAGACATATTCCTGGACAACTTCGAGAGGTACTCCATTAACAGCGACCGGTCCCGGATCAACGAGCTCGTTGAACATGACCTTGGTTTTATCCAAGTTCATCCGAAGACCGATGTGTTTAGAAGATTCAGCCAGGCTGCTCACCATCTCCTGTAGGTCCTGTAAGGTTTCCGCCAAGATGACGATGTCGTCTGCGAATCGTAGGTGTGACATGTACTCGCCATTAATATTAATTCCGCGCTCTTTCCAGTTTAGCGTTTCGAACATGTCCTGCAGCGCAGCGGAGAAGAGTTTCGGACTTTCGGAGATATAACATCTCCTTGTCTCACACCACGTCGCAGCAGAACAGGCTCGGTTTGGCCATTCTGGATTACTACGGACATATTAGCGGCGTCATATAGACACTTCAACACCTCTGCAAGGCCTCGAGAACAGCCCAGGTCTCGACGGAGTCAAAAGCTTTTTCATAGTCCACAAACGCCATGCACAGGGGCTGGTTATACTCTTTGGTCTTCTGTATAACCTGTCTCACTGTGTGAATATGGTCTATGGTGCTATAACTCCGTCGGAACCCGGCCTGCTCTGCAGGTTGAGCTTCGTCAAGTCTTCGTGTAAAATTATATCTAATCATTCCCAATATTGATAATGTACCGCCATTGACTGCTCTCAACACATGATTTGACTCTAGAATCTCATCTGGGCCTAATAGATCGAGAATCGAGTCAGCGATACATTATAACGTAGCCCCAATACCTTTTATAGTCATACTGTTATATATTATTTTGATGTTATGATGTTTGATATATTCATATTTTACTGCTGATATAATTGCACCGGAATCAATTAACCATCTGCTAGGATTGCTGTTTGTTCTGATTTGTACTGTCACTGAGTTTCCTCCTGTAAATATGTAGTTATTCATCACCGAAAAAACTCGTTCAGTTTTAAATTTTGTTCTTCATTAGTATAGTTACATTCGTGTCGCTTGTATTCGCTGCTCTTCTTTTGATGGTAATTTCCTGTGTTCTGCGATTGAACATAATTAAATTAAATTAAATAACAAGGTAATTAAATTACCTTGTTCTTGGAAATTCCGTGATGGATCTTCTAGGATAACGCGTGCTCCTAAAACTTTGCGAATCGCTAGCTCGATGGTTAGATCTGTATCCTCCTCTCACTTGACCACCTTGTCTTCCTCGGAAATTATTTTGCATGCGACTATAACCTCCTCTGCAGTAGTTTCGTGATTGTTAATATCCTCTTCTTGAGGTACCAGGAAAACTATTGTGTCCATTTGGTTTGTAATATGTACCTATCATTTCTGTTCCAGTTGTCAATGATGCTTCCTCGTCTTTCGTCTATCGCAGCTTGTATTGCATCTTTTAATGAATCGAATTTCCTCGCAGCTATTATAGTACTAAGTCTACGGTTTCGTAATCCATCTGCAAATCTTTTTATTGCCATATTTTCATTTAATGGTCTTAGCACCTTATAGCTATCAGCATCCCCTTTGGATTGAGAAATTGTTAGATCTACGAATAACTGTGATAATTCGGTACCAAATTCTGAAATTTTAGTATTGTTTTGTCTTTTGGTTTGCAATTGCATTTGTATCGCAGTTGCCGCTTTTTGTGCAAGTAATTTACCTCTCATGTCGTGTAACAATGCTTCTACAGTTGTGTATTGTCCGTCTAATTTTAACTTAGCAGACTGAGATAGCCTACTTTTCAACACAAATTTAATTAAATTGGTTTTACAATCTTGTTTATTTAACATTGTATTATAATATTCAATACATTTGTGAAATACAAAAACATATTTATTTTATTTTTGTAACGAGAACATTTTTTTAGAGAAATTACAATAATTTTAAGCTAATGTGTTTAGACATAGCTTTACCTATTTCTTATTTACTATATTTTTGTGAAAGAATATCTAAAGCTATGTCAAAACAAATCAAATAAACATCCTTGAAAACAACCCATACACGCACACACGCA